>CM042147.1:23402705-23417705 GCA_023376005.1 Doryteuthis pealeii | reverse complement strand
CACATTTTGTCCCTATCTATCTATTTTATTCTGACCATATCTATCTATCTGAGTATTTTCGAGAGTGTCACTAATGGGACAACGATTTGTGATAGAATTGATTAATCTCGTACTTATTTAATGAACCACTCAAAGTAAATCGACATGAAAAAGAAGATCGGCTGTTTCATGTCACCTCAAATCAACACACATTCAAATCTCGTCTAAGTGTCATTTACACCTGTCATGACACCTGTTCTTCAGTAAATACAACACAAGCAATCCACTTGTTTGTTGTTGTTGTTGTTTTTGTTGTTTTGGGGGTTTTTTGCGGGGGGGGGGCTTTTTTAGAATGTAGATGGTGACACAGTTTGAACAAGGTCACTTCATTCTTTTACAAGAACTAGTAAATACATGCATCCTCCAGGGGCAACTATTCAAGTTTTAATTTAATAAAATATTATATTAAATTAGAAAGACTAATGAATCTAAATAAGAATGCAGATAAAAAGATTTGAAAGAGAGCGGGGGGTATAATCGAAAAATACAACAGCTGAAACTTACTCTTCCACTTTCGTCTTTCATTGCTAAATTTTCCTAATTTAACTATTTAGTTAAAATAGGAAGTAAAGAATAAAATTAGTATTTCTTCTTGTTAATGGATTCCTTTTAAGATTTATCCCCGAGATTTTTGTTCTTATTAATCAAGATAAAACTAAACAATTAGAAATCAATAATACTAAGCACATATTTATTAAAATCAAATTTTTGATATAAATATCCAAATTAGTTTTCCCGTTCACACTGTAAAACTGCCATTTTGGAATATATAAATACAATTGCATGTTATTAGAACGTAGATAGAACCAATACTATTAACAATGTAAACATTTTTTATTAATAATTGAGGTTTAAATAAAATCGTTGCCGCTTACGTCTCAACACCCCGAGGAATTGCGTAGGTTTATCAATGAGTATTCAATTTATAGTCAAAATCATTAGTACATAGAACAGAGAATACTGTCTACTCAGAAATTAAGTATACAACAGTATACGATCCACATTGTTTGTTAAAACAAGTTTTAATGAATAAATTGCCCGGTATTATTGATTTATACATAGTTTGATTTATTTTTATGTATACCTAAAGCTATCTAACGTACAGAGTTTTACGAGAAAATTATTTACAAACAGGAAATGGTCACATAATATTCTTCTACATTAAATTTTATATTTTATTATACGATGAAAAAAAACTGTCGTAAAATTTTGATCTACGACAGATGATAATCAAAACAGACGCCCTCCAAAAGAAAAACCTTAAATATTTGGAATGATTTGAATTTAATTTTTAGAAACTTGGTTTTATTTGAAGAGAACATATTTATTAGAATGTTGACAGCAAAACTATTTTTTATGTCTATTATTTAAAATTTATAAGATTTCAAAGATCTGTTTGCATTTTTCTTTAGGGAAGGGCGTGGTATAAATTAACACCGCCCGGAGGGTGTTTTTGTTAACATATTCAATAAGATTTTTCCTAGGATATCTTTATCTATATTATTTTACGTGATCCTTTTTCTTATCTCTTCCTTTCTCCTTTTATTTATTTCTTCTTTTTTAATAACTTTCTTTCACTCAAGACATCAAAAACCATTAATTATATTTAAGATTAGCACCTCCTTGAAAAATCCTTGTTGTAAGTCTTGGATTGAAATGCCGATAGTTTTGAGAAAGTAAATGGAACATTATGTGTCTATCAAATTACGTCAAAAATCTTGGCTATTCAATGTATAATATATGTGTGTAAAATATATAATATCTTATTATAATGGAGATTGTGTGTTTTTCTGTCTGTAACCGAAACTATATTCCTACTCATGTCACAATTCTCTTAGTTATTGACATCACCATTCTCCATGATTTTATTTTTATCTAAACCTCAATTATTAATAAAATTGTCTTACATTATTAATACTGTTAACTATGTCTACATACGAACAACATGCAATTATATTTATATATACAACAAAATAGCGCTTTACAATGTGAACGGGAAGGCTAATTTGCATATTAATATTAAAAAATCGAATTTAATAAATATGTGCTTAGTATTATTGATTTCTAACTGTTTGGTTTTATTTTAATGAATATAAGCAAAATCTCTTCAATGAATCTTAAATGAAATCCATTAACAAGATAAAATAACTGTCATTTTATTCTTTACTTCCTCTTATAACTAAATACTTAAATTAGAAAAAATAACAATGAAAGACGAGAGTGATGGAAGAGTAAGTTTCAGTTGTTCCATTTTTTATTATATTCCCTCTGTTTCAAATCTTTTATTATACTCCCTCTGTTTCAAATCTTTTTATCTGTATTCTTATTTAGTTTCATTAGCCTTTCTAATTTAATACAATATTTTATTACATTAAAACTTAAATACTTGCACCCGGAGGGTGCATATATTTGCTAGTTTATATAATATATATGTGTAAAATATGTAAATGAATCCAAGAAAATTGAAAAACAAAGTATTCCGAAAAAAGATTAATTCTTTTTTCATGGTAAAGTCGATGTTTAAAAGTTTTGGTTTATATCAAACCGTCGTAGAGACAATACAAAAGAATGAAAAAATTATTGTCTAAGTAATGGTGTATGTTTTTAAAATGACGGGAGTTAGGAAATGTATTTAGAAAAAAAAATAGAATAATGGAAGAAAATAACTTGCATTATGATGATCTGCGCAAAAATAAGAGATTAGGGTTGCTGGCCAATGCTCCCTGAACACTGTGAAATAATCAGGCATGAACTGAAGAATTGCAATGGAGACTACGAGGCTATGGCATGACGCAAGCAACATAACAGACGATCTGATTGCGTTCATACAGCAGAATTCCTCGAAAATCTACAGAAAAGTGTTGGAGGACCTTCAGATTCCTACGTGGAGTTGGTTAATTCCTAGATAACAAGGGTAGCCAATGTTAGGCCATATGTATGGCAGCAGGATTCAGCCGTCTGCCACACCTCTGGGAAAAGTCAAAAATGGTTGTCGGTGAATTTTTCCGACTACACCAGTCCCAATGTTTGGCCTCCGAACTCCAGATCTTAACCCCATGGATTATTATGTATGTGGCACTGAAAGACACCAATTGTCGTGCCAATACTACAAAAGCCCAGTTAATCAACAGAATTAAGGTAGTTTTTGAGACTCTTCCCAGGGAAACTGTAACATCAGCTTGCTCCAGATTCCGGGGCAGGATTGAGGCTGTGATCGACGCTAATGGCGGTTGTTTTGAGTGAAACTTGTTGACAGTAATGTAATTTCCGTGCCTATTGAATTTCATTAAAATCCATTAAATTTTGTAGTTACCAAACACTTTCTCTTTTTCCTTATGAAACTGTCAAATATCTTTCGAACACCATATATATATATATATAATATATATATATATATATATAAACCTTGGTATGCAACAAGAATTTAATCGCTATTTTTGTCTGTCTCTCTTTTTCTGTTCTGTTTATTATGTCGATGATGATGATAGTAAAAAGCACAATGAATGGAATTCTGAACTGAAAAGATCCCATAGTTGTACAGATGACCTTATTCAACACAATGAAATTATACAAAGACAACTTCAATTCTTTTTTTAATCGTCCTAAACAATTCGCTTGTTTCACTCAATATAAACCCGGATATGGACAGAAACATTATTTAATAGATTGAATGCACAATATTCTAACTCGCGTTATATTTGTTGGTTCTTTGGCTTCATATATATATATATATATATATATATATATATATATATATATATTCCTTTCGACTGAGGATGTCCGTATAAATCGGACGAAATATTTCAACTCTTAGATTTGTTTTGAGTTATCATTTCTTGTTCACTATCCTTTTACCTACCTCATACTGTCGGATTCTACTCCATCCATCCTATCTTCATATATATATTATATATATATATATGTGTGTGTGTGTGTGTGTGTGTGTGTGTTGTGTGTGTGTGTGAATAAAAAAGCTTTAAATACCATGGGTATCGTGATTATGGACCATTTCCACTCGTGGG
The DNA here is from genome assembly GCA_023376005.1 of Doryteuthis pealeii. NCBI lineage: Eukaryota > Metazoa > Mollusca > Cephalopoda > Myopsida > Loliginidae > Doryteuthis > Doryteuthis pealeii. The sequence continues at coordinate 23,413,644 of CM042147.1, read as the reverse complement.
TATCTGAGGCCCACCGAGCTTCGTCAGACCACGTTTTTATTTTATTCAGACTGTCAAAATCCCACGAGTGGAAATGGTCCATAACCACGATATCCCTGGTATTTAAGGCATTTTTATTCACAAATAAATTTGCTCTGTTTATAAAAATTAAGCATTGAGCTCTCATACGGAACCTGAACTCCACAACAAACTACTGGTAGAGAATAGGACCAGCCTAGAATCACCTTGTACCAAGAAACTTGGTAGCCCAACAAAGAAAGTATATATATATATATATATATATATATATATATATATATATATATATGATAAAGAAGATGACTTACCGGGAAATAAATATTGGGTTAATCGCAATATCGACGGTCGATACAAGTTTAACATAATAAGTCAGTGTTATAACGAATATAAAGCGGTAAATACGTTAGTAGAGCGGATTTATTATTAACGTGGATATAAAAATAACCAATTTAAGTTTCACCGTAACGATCTTCAGGGTTAATTACAATGAAATAATCAAGATATTGATTAATTACAGTCAATTAATATCTTGATTACTTCATTGCAATTAACCCCGAAGATCCTTATGGTGAATCTTGAGTAGGTTATTTTTATATACACCTTAGTACTATATACGTGTGTGTGTGTGCGTGCGCGTGAATCCGAAACAACTAACAAATACGTGACGTAGAATATTTTGTATTCAATTATATATATATATATGTGTAAGACATGTGTTGTTCGTGGTAAAGTGTGCAAATCAAGTACTGGATTAAAAAGATACGTGAAGATTTATAAAAATGACATTCCACTGATGGATCACATAAAAAATGCACATGAACATTTGAAGTCGAAGGGATTTACTCATACTTATAGGACAGGCTGGTGTGAATAATTCTGATACCAGTTGTATGTGGAAATATAGGTTAATTTTGTTAGTATTGCTATTTGCTTGGTTGGTTGGCTGGTCGGTTGGTTGGTTGGTTGGATTTTATTGCATGCCAACCTTTATTGGGTTATTTTATGCCGAAGATGTTTTGTTGAGTATTCAATTTTTTTTCCAACTCAATTTTTAAAAATCTATTCAACCCACAGATGGGACTCTAACAAGTACTACCACTCCGAGTCAGAGTGGACCTGGGAGTAATGGTGATAAAGAAGTACTCCACATTCCCTAGAGCTCCAGAAACTTTCCTACTAGATGCAGTTTATGTCGTAGATGTTTTTTTGTTTTTGTTGTTTTGTTTTTTGTTTTTTTTTAGTTTGTTTTTTCATTCTTGTTGGGTATTCATTTTTTTTTAAACTCATTTTAAAACTTTTTTTTAACTATTTACCCCATAGATGTGCCCTAAAACATTCATCCTGACATCTTCATTTTTTTTTTGTATGTCAGTCAAAAGAGTAACCTTTAGATTCTGCCTGTCCTGTTGATTGGGACAGAAAAATACACCGACTGCACCTCTGCAGTTTTGCCACCTGTTGGCCGTGGATGGTGACCCGTGATGCTTAAGGACAGAATCCTGGTGGCTGAGCTTCCCATGATTTGCAACACTCCACTTTTGTCCTTATTTACTGCTCGTGTAGCTTTGACCGGGACTGATAATAAAGTTATCGCTTAAATGGTCACCCATCTAAGTATTGAATCGCTGCTTAACTTCTGTGATCTAGATAGAACTGGTGCTTTCAATGTAACTTGACCGTAAGCCTTTAAAATATAAGTGGTCCCCCTAGCACTTGGCTTCCTGTGTGACTGCTCATGTTTACAGTAATTTGACAGGGACTGATAATAAAGTTGTTGCTTAAATGGTCACCCATCTAAGTAGTGAACAGCCTCATCGCTGCTTGACTTTGGTGATCAAGCAGTAACCGGGGCTTTCAAAGTGACTTGGCCGTATGCCTTAAAAGATATAATATGCGCCCTAGCACTTGGCGTCCTTGGCGACTGCTCGTATTTATAGTACCTTTGACCGGGACTGATGATAAAGTTGCTTAAATGGTTACCCATCTAATTATTCAGGTTCATTGCTACTTAACTTCGATGATCTAGCGAGAACTGGTGCTTTCAACAAGACTTGACCACAAGCCTTAAAAGATATAAGATGCGCCCTGCACTTGGCGTCCTGGGCGACTACTCATTTTTACAGTTCATTTGACCGGGAACCGGGGCTTTTAACGTGACTTGACGTGACTTGACGTAAGCTTTGAAAGATATAAGACGCGCCCCTAAAACGTGGCGTCCTGGGCAACTACTCGTTTACCTTTGATCGGGGCTTGATAAATGAATAATTTTATCAAACTTGTTCTAAATTTTGCTTTCCTCTTCACTTCCATTATTTCATGGGAAATTTGAATTACATTAATTCTCTGAATGTTTGAGATGAGGCTTGATGATTACTATTATCTGCGTTATTCGGACTATTGTCCTCATCTTCATTTTTTCGGCCGATATGCCTTCTGGCCTTCTTCAGGTATTTCTTGTCGGGCTCGGGAACCTTCTCGGACTCGGGAACCTTCTTTTCTTTGGTGACTCCCGATTACGACAAGAAGGTTCCCGATTACGACAAGAAAGTTCCCGAGTCCAAAAAGAAAGTTCCCGAGTCCGAGAAAGTTCCTGAGTCCGATAGGAAATACCCGAAGAAGGCCGGAGGGCATATCGGCCTAAACGTTGTACAGATAACATTGAATTACATTGTTTGCAATAAAATATAATTTTTGGGTGAAATTTTCACTAAATCTTACCATTAAAAGAATGACAATTGTTTTCAAATAGTGATATTATCATTGAGAATCAAAACTAATAAAAGTTTTCTGAATTATGTTTATTAATCACTCTTGGTTGGAGAGAATTGCATCACTCCCACGGCCCAAGTTAGCACTTCTTGATATTTTCTTGTAGCCGTGGGTCCTGTGATACCAAAAATAAAGTTTTACTAGCAATAAGCTCATTTCCACCAAACCAGACACTCTCCTCCTATAAACGAAAAAATTATTGTTTTTTTTTGTTTAGACAGAAAAGAAAAACGTTTCCATCAATGCACTTTAATACCAAATCAAACGAAGATGTGAATTTCATTATGATGTTGAATAGATAGATAGATTAGATACAAATTTATAGATCTCTTCTTTTTTTCCTTCTTCTTTTTCTTTATTATTATCTTTCTTTTTTCTTCTACTGAATAGGTTCTGAAAATATTTTTAGAGCTTATAACTCATAACGGAAAATATAATAGCGTTTAATATAGAGCTTAATTCAGATTGCGAGACAAAAGAAAAAAGCAAATCTCACCCACGCTGCTATGGTTGATTGAAATATAATTATCTCTACGGCAAGAACTTCAGTGTTCTCAATAGAACATTCCTATGATCCTATGGGTACTTTTAAGGGTAGAGATTAGTCTTATTATACAAGGGTCAATCAATAAATAACGTTGGTTCGTTGGATTTTACGGCATGTCAACTCTTGCTGGATTATTTTATGTCAAATATGTTTTGTTTTATTCATCCTTGATGAGTATTCTCTCTCTCTCTCTCTCTCTCTCTCTCTCTCTCTCTCTCTCTCTCTCTCTCTATATATATATATATATATATATATATACACCCGTATACGGGTAAGAGGCTGGCGAACGAAAGTTCATTCGGTCTCAAACCCGGCCAGGAGTAGCTGTTAATGTATAACCACACTGATGAGAGGTGATACCTCGAAACATGTCTGTAGATTACTTATATATATATATATATATATATATATATACTTTCATAAATCTATAAGTTTGCATCAACATGAGCATGCATTGGGATGACAGGAAATATTGATGATCTCAAATAGAATTACCCCCTACATACCAGTCAGTTGGATGATACTTATATATATATATATATATATATATATATATATTATATTTCATTTGTAATTTCTTTCCATATTTGTACTCTCTCTCTCTCTCTCTCTCTCTCTCTCTCTCTCTCTCTCTCTCTCTCTCTCTCTCTCTCATTTGTACAAATTCAGACACAGTCTTACCACACGCACAGGAAACCTGACAGACTTCCTGACCCGCCCATTTTATCCTCGTCCAAATTGTCATCCGCCTCTGTTTGTCCGACCAGCTTTTCTTATTCATATTACACATTTCCGTTATACCTACATCGAGACATATTTCGATCACTATAGTCCATTCATCTTTATATCAATACCATTGTAATTACCAACCTACCTTCGTCTTCGGATTTGACCTGCGTCACGCGCAAGAAAATCATGAATAAGTGAAGCTATCCCCACTTTTGTTCAGTGCAGTGGCAAGCTTTCTTTGAAAATGGGGCGAAATTTATTCATTTATTTATTTATTTATATACTACCAGCACCTGCGGATATATCACAGTATATTGTTTAATTATTACAATGTTTGTTTGTTTAACTTAAGAGCTATTGTAATATAGTTCAATATGTAAAAAGTATAATCTTGATTTAACTCTTTTTTTTTTCTTTCTTTCTTTTCATCTTTTCATTATGCTTGATTAAAACATATTAGTGTTATCACTTCATCTCGCTCCGCCCCTCTCTCTCTATATCTTTTCACTGTCTTTTTTTTTCTTTTTTCCTTCTTTATACATTTTTCTGTGAAGCATGTCCTTTTTCTTCCCTTTCTTTCTTTCTAATAAAAACGGAATGGTCCATCATTTGCTGAAATGACGACACTCAATAATAATAAAAACTCGGTGGATAAGCAACCCCAGATAATCAGGATTTATATTTTTTGCATCTCATTTTGGACGATTTGGACGGTCTCATTTTTAACCAGAGGATGTTGCAAGATGATAATGATCGTACAAGTAAGGAACACGGGTATTAATATATAGATCTAAGGTATTAGTTTGTTCGTTTATTTGTTCTTCATATATTCATTTATTTTGCCCAATTGTTTACGGAGATTGCTCTCACGAAAGAATAATTGTGTTTTTATGAATTATTAAGTCCATCACTTTCAGGGTTTAATGGTTGGGGGTGGGGGTGGCGCGTAGGAATTCAAAATGCGCGGCAAAGTAAGAGAGAACTAATTACAAACTTCCCAAAATGGCCGACCCCACTTAACGCAACAACGATTCCCCATAACGAAACCTTTTCAATCACCATAACGACTACACATAAACACTTTACGGTCAAGCACCAGTTACCGCCACCGTTAACTCTTTGAACACGAGCGGTCGGTAGCTGTCTAGAAGTATATGTTACCGGGCGGCCAGGGCGGCCCATCGTGATGTAATTGGTAGCAAACTAGTCTCGCAGTTCTATTACTACAGAATAGTGAGTTCGATCTCGTTGGATGGCCCATACTTGTGACCTTGTGTCACATCCAACCCGTTACAGGAACTGCAACTTTATATATACAGAGACATTTGATACGGTTCCTAGTGCACAAACTATTATAGGGACTACTGTAAATTTTAACTTTTTAGGTTGTATTTTTTTTATGGGAACAGGTACTATCATACCTGGTCAGAGTGGATATGGGAGTAATGGCAATTAATGTGTACTCACTCTCCCCACATCTTGCCACTAATAGCAGTTTACAGTCATACCCAGAACAGTCCCTCAGTCATCCCTTCTAGCATATATTCTGATAAATAGGGTTGGGGGTTGTCATAAGTGCAACAAGGTTGAGACACTCATTTTTTTCTTTCTTTCCTTCTTTTCATCTTTTCATTATGTTCCATTGGAACAAATTAGTGTTATCGCTTCTATGCACTCGTCCCCTCTCCTTATCTTTCCCCAACTTTCTTTCTTTCTTATATTTTTCTATATAACCTCTCCTTTTTTTTCTCCTTTCTTTCTTCATAATAAAAACGGAATTGTTCATTATTTAGCTGAGGTGACGGCACTCATACAAAATAAGAATTCGACGAATAAGCGACACCAGATTATCTTGGACGATTTTAAGATGATAACGGTCGCACAATTAATGCACACGAGTATTAATGTATAGATAGATTTGATACGGTTCCTATAGTCCTCACTATTATAGGGACGATTGTATTTACTCCTTTATGGGAAGTATTTTTTTAATGTTCGGAGATGTGTGAAAGATGACCGGGAAAAAATAGTTTGCTTATTCAACACAAACGAATGATTTGAAAAGGAATTATTTTTGTATTGTACGAATCACAAAGAATTAGTCTGCACTTCGAAATGAGTTGCTTCGTATCAAATAACATTATTCTTTTGTTCTTCTTCGACACATTGGTTCGTATTCCAATTAAAGCAACAGGAGGAAGAAGAAGAGGAGGGGGAAAAAGTACATTCGACTGATGAGGAATGCGTCCTATTGTGGGGTTGATTGACATTAGAATTCCAACGACATCAGTGATTCACTGGGTCGACTTGCTATTCACCCACAAATAGACACACTGCGTCATCAACTGTTTTTTCTTCCATTGTTTCCAGAAAAAAAAGAAGCAGACACTCACATGGTGTATAGATAATAATATTATTATTATTACTAACATTAATAACATTAAAGGTACTAACAAGAATATGCGCAGTCCGGACGTAAGTATTTAAGTTTTAATCTAAGGAAATGTATTAAATTAGAAAGACTAACGAAACTACGCAAGAACGCATATAAAAAGATTACACTTATTTTAATTATATTTTAATTGGTTTCCATATAAAATATAGGATTGATTTGAATTCGTTGTAGAATAAAACAATAACATTAGAGATCAATAACGCTGAGTAATTATTGATTAAACCCGTCTTTGTTAAAACCAGTATGCAAAATAACCACACCATGTATTATGTAAACCTTTATTTCTTTGTGATATATAAGACATATAGCAGAATTCTAAATACATTAATAACATGAGAATTTTCATAAGCTTCTGCTTGTGGGTGGGCCCACATAAAAATGTCCTTGTGTCACGCCCTCATAAGTGGGGTGAGAGGCAGATACCTTAATAACATGAGAAGTTCGGGATCTGTGTTTGTTAATGTAAATTAACAGCGTTGATCCGAGGGGGCTATTGCCCCAGGCAACACCTACCCCTTTGATTTAAAGGGACAGGGCTGGGTTTATTGCCCAGTGCCTGAGGCGCCCCACTTGAAGGGGAATGCCGACGGAATCAACGCATTTTTTGCACCCGCCACCCATGAGTCACGGCTTGTGGGTGGTCCTACATTAATAAGGCCTTGTGCCTAACCCGTACACGTGGGATACGTGGTAAATACCGTATTAATAACATGGGCCTTTCGGGGCCTGTGTTTGTTAATGTAAATTAACAGCATTATCCTAAGGGGCCTTCCCGTCAGGCAACACATGCCCCCTTGAATATATATATATATATATATATATATATATATATATATATATATAGTTAGTTATATGGTTTATATGGTATTTATATCCAATAAAAATAATTGAAAATAATTATATGGTTTAAGTTAACTAATAATAATCCTCAATAAATAATTACAGTTTCAAGTAACTATTCTTGATTTGAATAATTTACAGTTATATGGTATCAAGTATTCCTATCAAATACAAATAATTTTTTTAAAATATATATTTAACCTATTGATTAAATCCTAACAGGTACTAATATTCGGGATCAGGGTGGATCTGGGAGTAATGGCAAAATGGGTGACTTAACACTGCCTTGTTCTTCAAAGCTGAAGCCTAACGATCAGATGTAGGTTAGTGTTGGTTGACTGCTCGGTTGGATTTTACGGCATGTCATCCTTTTTGGGGTTATTTTATGACGAAGACGTTTTGTTATTCATTCTTAATAGGGATTGGGTTTTTCTAAACTCAATTTTTTTAATACATTTTTAAAAATCTCGCCTTTTTCTATTTAACCCATAGATGTGACCTTAACAGGTACCACCACTCCGGGTCAGAGTGTACATCGAAATAATAGTGATGAAGGGATACTTCACATTCTCCTGAGCTCCAGGACCTGAACTTCACCATTAGATAGAGTTTAACGTCATACTCAGGACACTAAGACCCTCAGCCACAACCATTTAGCACATATTTGATAAAAAGGGTTGGAGAGTGCCACAAGGGCAATAGAATTAGAGCAATCATTTAAGTGCTAGGGCTGGACATAACTAGCCAATTAATCGGGGGGCTCTCCGCCCGACCGTCTAGCCGAAGTTAGAGCCAAAGGTTTTTTTTTATTCTTAATAAACATAATTCACAGTTATATGGTATTAAGTATTCCAACCAAATACAAATAATTATATATCAAATATATTTCACGTAGAAATTAAATCCTAACAGGTACTATTATTCAGGATCCGAGTGGGTCTGGGAGTAATGGTAAAAATACTTAAAACTGCCTCGTTCTTCAAAGCTGAAGCCTCGATCAGATGTAGGTTAGTATTGGTTGGCTGCTTGGTTGGATTTTACGGCATGTCAGCCCTTGTTGGGTTATTTTATGTCGAAGACGTTTTGTTTTGTTAATTCTTGATGGCAAAAAGGAGTTAACACTGCTTGGTACTTCAAAGCTGAATCCTAACCATCAGATGTGGGTTAGTGTGATACGCAGGATATCCTATGATATAAGTAGGGGTGGGGGTCTTATTCATCTGCAATGGATACATTCAAAGTCTTTCGGGCCTCGATGATAGGACTTACATAAAATGAGATGAAAGTTTACAATTTGGCACTTGACCTAGAAAGGATTCATCCGTAAAGTTTTTAGAAAGAAATAAACAAACACTTTTAATTATTAATTCTTAAATGTGTAAAGTTGCTAAGATGATTGCAATTTGAGTTTGGTCTTGATGAGGGTCATTGATAATTATTTCAATGAAAGAAAAAAAGCTCAATCAGCTGTTTCCATCCCCACCCTAACCTAACCTACCCACACTACTCCCCCCACCAAAAAAAAAAGTCCAATCTGTACGCCAGCTGTTTCTACCTACATCACCACCACCGCCATAAAAGAAAAAAACAAAAAGAATCGTAAAAGGACTTAGAATATATAAATATAAAATATATATATATATATATATAAGTAAGTAAAGTCCTCGGGGCGGCCTAATGTCGGTATCAGCCAGTCAGCGAGGGAGTCTATCCCCTTTTTCAATAGCGCTAGACCAAGGAGATAGTTTTTGCGTCTGATGTAGCGCCACACTACCGTCAGCTCCTTACTTTACCGTACAGATCCCTGTGCTACTCATACGCTGAGTTGGCGAGGGCCGGTATCGAACTAGGAACCTTGTGGTTTCTAGCTGAACGCTCTACCGACTGAGCTAACCCGGCCCCCTACAGAGATGCTGATAGGTATGCGTCCCTGGCGCATAAAAACCTAAAAGGACACAGTAAAATCATATACATGTATCCCAGTGTTTTTCTTCTTTCATCCCTCATCATTTCAAGCTAACTGCAAATACATTTCAATAGTTTCTTAGAAACGAATTACACAGGATAGGTTACAAGGTAGGAGTTAGACGGCTTTAGTTGTTTCTCCAGATCATAAATAAAAACCCTACAATTTATTAAGAAACTTTAGTCAGGACCCATAAATTTTGCCGATGACTCATTCAAAGCAAATATGTGCGTCCCAGGACGTACTAAATCAAAAAAGTTATAAGTATTACTGTATATATGTATATACACACATACACTACACATATATATATATATACAGACATACACATAGACATACTTTACATATATATGTATATACACACACATACACGTATATATATATATATATATATATATATATATATATATATATATATATATATATATATATATATATATATATATATATATGGAAGCGCATGGCATAATGGTTTGTGTCGCGGGAAATGGACTTGTCGACCCGAGTTCAAATCCCAGACAAGGCTGTTTGCATTTCACATAGCGCTAATACCCTTGGAAAGGTATGAATCCATATATTCTCCCTCCAGGGTAAAATAGTAGGGCAGACTGGACTCTTTAACCTTGAGTAGGTAACCAGTCTAGGAGAGGGAAAACTCTGAATTCAACATTCCTGAGGTCAGTCGTTGATTGGTTTGTGGCATTCCTTGTGCACCAATCCTTTCCTATCGACTGTGCCAAAAAGTGTGGATGGTCCAACAAAAGCCTTCACCACTATAAACAAATCACTGTGTGGGTTGTTCATTGTATGAACCCTCATGCGTCGAAATCGACGAGAGAGTCCATAATATTCACTGATATATACGAACATGCACAAATAATGACTGGTATATACAGAAATACACACATGCTCTTTAACACATAGCCAATATATATATATAAACTCTTTGACTATATGCACACATTACAAATATACATATACGCACAGAGAGATGTATCCAAACACACAAACACACGCACACGTAATAGTTCTAAGGAAAAAAAGGAACACAATGCGAAAATCCTTTGAAAAATAAAAGTTGACTATTATTTCGAAACCAAATATATACCAACCCTCCGCACGAGCAGGATGTGACACAAGGTCAATTTCTTAAGCGGAGTTTAACAGATTTGAATTCAGAGTTTCCCTTCTCCTAGACTGGTTACCAAACCAAGGTTAAAGAGCCCAGTCTGTCCTACTATTTATCCATAGCTGGAGGGAGAGTAGGATTCATACCTTTCCCAAGGGTATTAGCGCTAAGTGAAATGCAATTATCACATCCAGGATTTGAACTCGGGGCGACGAGTCCATTTCCCATGACTTTAACCATCGCACCACGCGCTTCCTTTATTTCCAAACCAAATATAAAATCACCCCCGCCCCCTGAGCAATCATTATCACAAATTAAAGCGCTCTTCTTGAAACGGAGTATTTGCCTGCTAAAATTCCCTAAGTTTTCTTGTCATTATATTCGCAAAATACCGTGTACTTTACAGACTAAGGACTGCGCGTTTTACTTTGTATACGTGTGTGTGTGTGCATCTGTGCATGTGTGTGTGTGTGTGTGTGTGTGTGT
>CM042147.1:23340205-23397705 GCA_023376005.1 Doryteuthis pealeii | reverse complement strand
TATCGCCATTACTCCAGGTCCACTCTGACCCGGAATGGTAGTACCTGTTAGGGTACCATCTATGAGTTAAATAGATGAAAAAGATGAGTATTATAAATTGAGATTGAAAAAATATTGAATAGCCAACAAGAATGAATAAAACAATATTTTTGGCATAAAATAACCAACAAGGGTTGACATGCCGTAAAATCCAACCAACCATCAAATTCTGGGCGAGGCCGTTTTCATTTCATATAGCGCTAATAGTTGGTTTAGAGGCCTTGGCCTCCGAACCGGGGATTGAGGTAAAATATATCGTGTGGTCCCAGAGTGTTGCCCAACCCACCCAGGCAACACCTGTCCTCTCGCCTGAAAGGGGTGAGGATCGGGTTTATTACCCAGTGCCTGAGGCGCCCCTCTACTTTGAACTCAAGTCCTCCTCAATTGGTTGCCTAACCAAGGCTAAAGGTCCCGGTCTGATTTATTAGGCACCCGTCTTGTAATGGTTATCATCATTGGAAATGGACACGGCGACCGGCAATCAATAAATCAATCAATCAATTTCTCTCTCTCTCTCTCTCTCTCTCTCTCTCTCTCTCTCTCTCTCTATATATATATATATATATATATATATATATATATATATATATATATGTGTGTGTGTGTGTCTCTGTGTGTATTAGTCTTTTCTTATCTATCTGTCTATCAATTTTAATCTTTTCATATCTATCAATCTATCTATCTATGTATCTTAGTCTTTTATACTATCCCAGTCTGTTCATATCTATCTATCTATATGTTGGTATATTATATATATATATATATATATATATATATATATATATATATATATATATCTTAGTATTTTCATATCTATCAATCTATCTTATTATATCGCATCTAAATCTTCTGTCGAGTTCGTTCCTTTTACGCTTGTTATTTCTAGGGGGGGGGGCGGAGTAAGCGATTTCGAACTCCAGTTTTGTTATTACGTTCATTTCAGACAAATACCCTAGTGTATTACAAAAATAGGAATAGTGTTATGAAACAGTTCAACTGTGTGCACATTATTTGTATTAGATTGTAACACTTGATACAACTATGCGCAAATTATTATAGATAAATTCTAAGTGCAATTCAATTATATATTCATTTATTGTGGATGCTGCATATGAAACGCATCCTGGTCTTTTGAATATTGAGATAATGATATGCATTCGCTTTTGAGTCCTTTCTAATACGAGGCAAAGTGAGGACAGAGATAATTACTTGTCACTTACGGTTAGACACAGCTTTTTGAAATGACCGACAATATAAAGGAACAAAAAAAACTCGAAAATAGTTGTGTAATCTTTCAAGAAATATCAGTAACAAACAAAAAAAAGATTAAACGAAACAAATCAGACAACATAAGTGTTCTAATCGGTTGGTATTTTCTATATTTTTTTTTAGTCATGCTATGTCTAGAGATTAGTTGGATCTTCTTAAGCGGGGTTTAACAGGTTTGAATCCAGTTTTCATTCTCCTAGACTGGTTGCCCAACCAAAGCTAAAGAGCCCAGTTTGCTTATTATTTATCCATAACTGGATCAAGAATTGTTGGGTGCATACCCTTCCCAAGGGTATTATCTATGTATGTTAGTCTTTTAATATTTATCTATCTATCTATTTACCTGTCTATGTATCTATCTATCTATGTTAGTCTTTTAATATCTATTTATAACATATAAAGATAGATAAATATGAAAAGACTGATAGACAGATAGATAGATAGATATGAAAGGACTAACATAGATAGATAGATAGATAGATATGAAAAGATTAAAATTAATAATGTGATAGATAGATATGAAAAGAGTAACATAGATATGAAAAAATGAGAATAGATTGATAGATAGATATGAAAAGACTATGACAGTTTGACAATTATTAACTCTAACGAATATTAAAATTGATAGATAACTTTAAAAATATTTACATAGAATTGTTTTAGGTTCATTTTGTTTCATTAAGTATCTATCCCAAATGACTCCTAGATAAAACATATGTGAACAAAATTAATCTTCGATGTGGAGTATACATGTACTCAACGGAAACTGCTAATTTATCTCAAATAATATTGAAATATATCTTTATAATAAGAGCTTATTCTAAGATTATCGTGTCAATTTATTAAATCTGTAAGTGTATGTAGGTATTTACCCAACCCCTTCACCATGGATAGGATGTGATATATATATATATATATATATATATATACCAACCCCTCCGCACGAGCAGGATGTGATACAAGGTCAATTTCTTAAGCAGAGTTTAACGTGTTTGAATTCAGAGTTTTCCTTCTCCTACACTGGTTACCTAGCCATGGTTAAAGAGCCCAGTCTGCCCTGCTATTTACCCATAGCTGGAGGGAGAATTGGACTCATACCTTTCCCAAGGGTATTAGCGCCATGTTAAATGCAAACAGTTTCGTCCAGGAATTGAACTCGGGTCGATCAGTCCATTTCCTACCACTTTAACCATTACACCACGCGCCTCCATCGTGGGTGTGACATAAGGTTGCTAATATGGAGCATAGTGTGTGCGTGTGTGTGTGTGTGTGTTAAAATTTCATTAGAGTAAAATATTAAATATAGCGCAGCCAAAAAGTCACGGATATTTGGATTTCTTTCTTTCTTTCTTTCTTTCTTTCTTTTTAATTATCAAATTTCTTTCTTTCTTTCTTTGAAAATCAAGAGTCTTTCTTTCTTTCTTTCTTTCTTTTGAAAAATCAAGATGTCTTTCTTTCTTTCTTTCTTTCTTTTTATTATCAAAATTTCTTTCTTTCTTTCTTTTTTTAATTATCAAATTTCTTTCTTTCTTTCTTTCTTTTTAATTAAAATTTCTTTCTTTCTTTCTTTGAAAAATCAAGATGTCTTTCTTTCTAACTTTCTTTCTTTCTTTAATTTTCTAACTTTCTTTCTTTCTTTTAATTATCAAAATTTCTTCTTTCTTTCTTTCAAAATTTCTTTCTTTCTTTCTTTGAAAAATCAAGATGTCTTTCTTTCTTTCTTTCTTTCTTTCTTTTTTTTAATTTTCTAACTTTCTTTCTTTCTCTCTTGGTTGTCTGAATCAAGATTTATTTTTTCTTTCTTTCGTTCTTTCTTCATTTTTAATTATCAATATTTCATTCTTTCTTTCGTTCTTTCTTTCTTTTATTCTTTCTTTTTAATTATCAACATTTATTTTGGAGCACCCCTTCATCACCATTGCTCCTTGGTCCACTCTGACCCGGAGTGGTAGTACCTGTTAGGATTCCTTCCACATTTTACTATTTAATAGTAAAATGGGTTTATAAATAATAACATGAGTTTATAAAGAAAACTGAGTATCCATTAAGAATGAATTTATTTCAAAACTTTGTCGGCATTAAATGACCCACTGGGGTTGATATGCCGTATATCCCATCAAACAGGGGAAAACATACCAGGAAAATCTGGTACAGCCGTGGGCGAAATTTTGGTAGGCAAAGAGTTAAACAAGAAAATGTTCCTCGCCTCTATTCTAGGATATACCCAAGATATGACAAATTCTTCGTAGGAGGAAAGTAGTGAATCTCGTCTCTTGTCCATGTCTCACTGTCATATCAGTAATGCGAGGAGGACACGGCATTTGTACACTGCCATCTTTGTCTTCGCCATCAGCTTGTATGTGTGATTACGAAGAAAGATTGTGTGCCTATGTGTATATATGTATGTGGCGGGTGTAATTTTTATCTATAACGGGGCTTGTCATTCCAAACTTCATACGTAGATACTTCCTTTTTATCCCAACCAGCCATCCCAAGATCGCCCTGTTGGCAGGGGCTGTAGAATACACCAACTGCACCTCTGCAGAGGGGTAGAAACCTTAATGGGCCACCTGTTAGCTGTGGATGGCTACCCGTGATACTTAAAGACGAAATTCTGTTTAGGCTGTCCATGACTTATAATACTCCACCTTGGCCCTTACTTAAGCTAGACGGGCGGTCGGAGAGACCCCCCCCCCCCAATCAATCGGTTGGTCACGCCAAATCCTATCACTTATATGATTATTCCAACCCTACTGTCATTATGGCGAACCCCCAACTATTTGTATCATATCTGTGATTTAAGACTGTTACTGAGGGTCTTAGCGTCCTGGGCATGATATTATACTGCATCTAGAGGTGAAAGTTCCAATTCTGGAGCTCTGGGGAGTGTGCAGTACCCCTTCATGGCCATTACTCCCAGGTCCACCCAGACCCGAAATGGTAGTACTTGTTAGGGTCCCATCTATGGTTGAAATAGATAAAAAAGAGTTTGAAAAAGTTTTGAATACCTAACAAGAATGAATAAAACAATGTCAACAATGACGTAAAATCCAACCAACCAACCAAGCATCCCAAGGTCAATACGGTCAGATAGATTTGTTTACCTTCCGATTCCAGACTGCACAAAAATCTTCTTCTTCTCTGCCCTCATATATATATATATATATATATATATATATATATATGGTATTTGTGGGAAAAAGTGAACTACTGGTGAAAATGGTCACAGTGGTTTGTTGATTCAAGTTTCACTATGATAAGGCAGGCATATAACAAATATAAAGTGCTCACTACGTTAGTAGAGCAAATTCATTAACTTAAAGGTACACGGTATTAACCTACTCTAGTTTCACCATAAGGATCTTCAGGGTTGATGTAACCCTGAAGATGGATCAATCAAGATATTGATTAATGGCAGTCGATTACACGTGTGTGTGGGGGGGGGGCGATAAACGGTTGATTATAGGTCTGCGGTTGAAGAACGCTGGTTTTAAATTCAAAAATTCAAAAAGAGCGGAAGTTGCATTTTTTTCAAAGGATCAAAATATAAACATTGTTAGAAATCCGCTTTGTGCTATTGTTTTAAAGGTTTACGACAATGATGAGGATTGTCTATACTATTATAGAGTCTGTAGTGATTAAATGTGGTTTTATTAATGTATGTCTAAAGTTATTTATTTTGATTAAAGCCAATAGAATGTGTATATATGTATACACACAGGGGGGGGGTACCATTTCAATGGTCTTATTATTATTAAAAAATATAGATAAATAAATAAAATGAAATGAAAATAAAATAAAATAAAATAAAATAATAGATTATCATAATAACTTACAGTGGTGAGATGAGGTTTTCTTAATGTAATTTCTATTATTATTATTATTATTTTTATCCTTTTATTTTGTTTTATTTTTTTAAATTTTATCTTCATCCTTCACTTTCCCAATCTTTTATTTTTTATTTTTTATTATTTTTTACGGCGGGCTATGTATGTAAATATACAGTTGTAATCAAAAATAAGTCTTAAGGGTCTATAGTTAGGGTATAAATGTAATGAAAGGGGTTTTGTCTATTGTTTTAATATTTGGGGTAAGAGTAGCGGGTTTCTAACAATGTTTATATTTTGATCCTGTGAAAAAATGCAACTTCCGCTCTTTCGAATTTTTGAATTTAAAACCAGCGTTCTTCGACCGCAGACCTATAATCAACCGTTTACCGCAAAAAAAAAGAAAAACCACACACACACGTGTAATCGACTGCCATTAATCAATATCTTGATTGATCCAGCAGATGTAACCCTGAAGATTCTTATGGTGAAACTCGAGTAGGTTAATACCGTGTACCTTTATGTTATATATATATATATATATATATATAGTTAAATTGGATGGCTTTTTGCCGACATTTTTGGGTGTGTGTGCTTAATTGGAGTCGTACCTAATTTTGAAAATTAATTAATTAATAATGAATTAGGCGGGAATGCCTATTAAATGTATGGCTAAACAAATCGAGAAAAACAATCTCTGTATGTACATTTCGGCCTATTAGGCCTCATCAGCAGAGCTATAGATAGGAAGGCCGCCCTGTGCGTGATTTGAAACCGACTGCCAAGCTGACAGGCCGATCCCAAACCCCTACACTAAACGGACTTCCTAGATTTTACGATTTGTTTAGAGTAGGTTAATATTCCTCTTCAGTGACTTTTATTACACGACGATATGATAAGTTGTAAACAAGGTATGTTTGAATGGCTTTTTGCCGACAATTTTTGGGAGAATATGTGCTTAATTGGAGTCGTACCTAATGTTAATTAATTAATTTAAAATTAGGCGGACTCCAATTATTATTCTAAAAATTATCGGCAAAAAAGCCATTCTAAATTGTTTATATATATATATATATTCTTAATTCATTATTTCTATATTCATAATTATTGTTGTGTCGTGAAATAAAGGAAGGTCGACACACGTGTAGATAAACAAGAGAGTTTATTTCCGGTACACAGTTGAATACGCCAAGGAAAATATGGTTAGTCATAATTTGCTCTCCCATCCCAGAGAGTTGGCCGTTAAACATTTCTCAGACAAGTTCATCTTGTGGGGGTAGTCCGCCTACTTTACAACATTTCTTTTATTTGTTCATATCTGATAGTTTTATCTTTCTTTTCTTTTTCTTTTTTTATTGGGATCACAGAGTTTATTTATTAATCAACCCTCGTACAATCTATATATTAATACTCGTGTCCCTTGATTCTACGACCGTTATCATCTTGCAACACCCTCTGATTAAATATGACACCGTCTAAATTGTCCAAGATGAAATGCAAAATAGTAAATCCTGATTATCAGGATATTATTATTATAATAAGAATTCGACGGATAAGCAACATTGCTTATCTGCCAAATTCTTATTTATTATGAGTGTCAGCTAAATAATGGACCATTCCGTTTTTTTTCATAAAGAAAGAAAGGGAAGAAAAAGACATGCAATACAGAAAAATATAATAAGAAAGAAAGAAAGAAAGTAGAAGAAAAATAGAGAGTGTGAGTGCGCGGAAGCGATAATTCTAATCTGTTTCAATCGAACATAATAAAAAGATGAAAAAAAGGAATGAAAAAAGAAAAATAGCGAGAGTTAAATCAAGATTATTATACTTTTTACATATTGATCTATTTTGCAATAGCTCTTAAGTAAACATATCAACAGTTTCTCTGAATGTTTGAGATGAGGCTTGATGATTAGTATTATCTGCGTTATTCGAATTATTGTCCTCATCTTCATTATCTATACAACTTTTTCGGTCGATGTGCCCTCATGGACACCTGGCTTGTGGATAAGGGATTTAGGTTAAGACAGTTCTAAGTGACAGTTATCTCTGGACTGCAGGTTCAATCCTGGCCAAGGGCAGCAGTAACATAGAATAATAATTAACACAGCTTAACGCCTCTACCCCAGCTATGGTTAGCGGAATGAGAACAGGATACCCCGTGGATTGAATAAAGGGTTAGGTTCAAACTTCCGTGATGGCTCCCGATTACGACAAGAAGGTTCTGAAAAGAATTCCCGAGTCTGAGAAGGTTCCCTAGTCCGACAAGAAATACCTGAAGAAGGCCGGAGAGCACATCGACCGAAACGTTGTACAGATAACAGTGAAGGTGAGGGCAATAGTCCGAATAACGCAGATAATACTAATATCAACCGTTGTAATAATTAAATTATCACACTGTCGTATAACCACAGTGCTGCTAGTTTAAGAATCAAACTCAAGTTTTAAAACACTATAAAAGTTTCCCGTCTTATAGACAAAGTATTCAAGCACTGATGACTTGAAAATAAAATCAACTCCCTTCTTTATTTAGTTGTTTTTCTTCTTTGCTTTTTTGGTTTTTTATTTCTTTTATTTTTTCCTTTATTTTTTTTTTTTCTTTTATTTTTTTTTATTTTTTTCGTTTTTTTTTTTTTCGTTTTTCTTTTTTCTTCTTCCACTTTGTACTTTTCTTCTTTCTTTTTCTTTTTCTTTTTCTCCCTTTTCTTCCTTTCTTTTCCCTCTTTCATTTTCTTTTCATCGTTCTTTCTTTCTACCTAATTTTAGCAATGACAACCTTATCCACTTAAGACGCTTTTGATGCCCGCTTCAAAAAAAAAAAAAAGAAAAGCAAAAATGACTCATTATTCAAATGATAAATCCAATTCTTCTGCTTTAGGAAATGATAAATGAAGATTTTGTCTCGTCTTTTCTTTTTACGATGGACAGGGTGTGTCCTTGACCTTCACACTCTCTATCTCCTTCCTATTTCATTTCCTTTTTACAAAATTGAGTCTCGTGTCTGTGTGTAAGGGGGGGGTCAGGGGGTCGTTTTGTTTTCAGATTGTTGGGTTAAAAATACTTATTAAGAAATAGGAAGACTGCATAAAAAAAATCGGTAATAATTATTTTATGCTCTCTCTCTCTCTCTCTCTCTCTCTCTCTCTCTCTCTCTCTCTCTCTCTCTCTCTCTCTCTCTCTCTCCATGTGTACATTTTTACTATCATTATTTTTAAATAACCAAATGAAATTAAATAATAATAATAGAAAAAAATGTAGAAATGTTCCGCACACAAAGAAAATTCGACCTTTGTTTTTTGGAATATTTCTAACGATAAGGATTTACTCTGGTGAAGGTCGAATTTTCTTTGTGTGCGGAACATTTCTACATTTTTTCTATTATTATTATTTCATTTCATTTGGTTATTTAAAAATAATAATAGTTTGAATAATGTACACATGGATAAACTCCTGACCGAAACACGTGTAAGTAAAATTGATTAAAATATCCTATATTATCCATTCTATACTTTCTTTCCTTTATTCATTTTTTCAACATACCGTCGGATTCACTTCCAGTTTCATTTTACACACACATATATATATATATATATATATATATATATATATATATATAAGGTGTGCCAAAAAACACCTTGCATCCTGGAAAAAAATCACTTTAGTTAGATATTTGTTTTCTTTTTTCAACTTTTCATCATACTGGACACACATATATATATATATATATATATATATATATATATATATATATATATATATATAAGAGAGACGCTAATATGTTTCCATCGAACATGATGAAAAGATGAAAAAAGAAAAAGAAAGAGTGAACGAGAGTTAGATCAAGATTATTTTACTTTTTACTAATTGAACTATTACATATTAAACGGTGTAATAATTAAATGATCATACTGTGGTATATCCACAGGTCTTACTAGTATTGAACTATTCGCAATAGTTCTTAAGTAAAATATCAAATGTAACAATTAAGTGATCATACTGTGGTATATCCACATGTCTTGCTCGTTATGTTTAATAATTATCATTCTAACCACTGAGTGGCGCCTGTTAGTACTAAATCTTAATATTTAGTAATATCCGGTCTTTACAAATATTCTATTTTCTGTTTTACCGCTCATAAAAACGTTCTCTTTCAAATCCACGTTTTAGTTTAACCAATTTAAGTTAAATTCTTTTGAACACATTATTTTTTGTTTCTTTTAAGTTTCCGTTTAGTTAAGAGAAACACAAAAATGTCGCCCTGCAAGTTGTATCTGACACACATAACTATTTACTTCCATCCCAGCTGACAATATGCCTTATCAAATCGAGGCTCTCTTATATCATTTCATTATTTTTTTAAACCGGCACTCCCAACTTGTAACAAAAAAAAAGAAAGATATAATAAATAAAAAATAAGATAATCTTACTTTCCTAGACAAAATTAGTAGAAATGGTGTTGCAGTCATTTAATAACTTTCGCTTTTGCTCAGTGCTTGAGGCGCCACAAAAAAGAATGCCTAAGAATACTGTGTGTGTAAACGAATTTTAGTCGAAACACGTGTCGACAAAATAACGATAATAAATTTCATCCATATAAAAATATATATATTTCTTCCAGTTTTCTGCTCAACACACACACACACACACACATACATACACACACACACACACACACACACACACACACACACACACACATATATATATATATATATATATATATATATATATATATATATATATATATGATTGCGAAGTCATTAAAAATAATATATTTTATTTTTCAATGACATCACAATTATATCTTATTATAATGGAGATTAAGTATCTGTCTGTCGATAACCGAAAGTACGTCACTGCTTACGTCACAATGCCCTCAGGAATATAAAGTCCTATTATTATTGTAATCTGAATCCTTCTGCTCAATTATAATGAATTAACCATCAGTTGTTGTACTTTGTATGGGTAGGATGCGAGTGGTGGGAGAGCCGCCGAGAGCGGCTTAAATTTTTGCCTAATAAATTTTTCCCATGGCTGTACCAGATTTTCTAGGTATCTTTTTACCTGTATGGTGGGATATTTCAAAGTTTTCTCTCTATTCACCTCAGAACTCATTCTATTCAAATAAAGTCACATTATTGTAATCTGTGTCCTTCTGCTCAGTTATAATTAACTAAAACTCATTTTTGTACTTTGCTTGGATGTGATGGGAGAGCATCTGTGAGCGGTTTAAAGTATGCAAAGAGTTAATGATTTATTCACACTTTTATGGTTTCAAAGGGGGTGTTTGTTGTGTAATGGTTATCGTTGTAGGAAATGGACACGTCAAAATCGAGTTTATAAAAATTTCGGTTACCTATTCAGTGATCTAACCTGCGATATCAGATAGTTGCTTGAATTTGTATTTTATTCTCTTGTTAGTATTATTCATGCATTACGTTAGTCAAATGAACGAGTACGTTAAACTTTGCAAGAAAAAAGGAAGTGATTTGTATCATGGATTCTTACAAAGGTCTTGTTATATCTTTTCTAATGGTCTGGCCATTCTTTCATATGAAAGTACGTTTCTTTCATTGAGTATACGCCTTTCTAGGATTACCTTCAAACTTCTTTGTTTTAATAGTGTATTCATCTATCCAACCCCTTCACACGAGAAGGATGTGACACGAGGTCATTAACCGGTTTGAGTTCAGGGTTTTTCATTTCCTAAGCCGGTTGCTATACCAAGGTTAAAAAGCCCAGTCTGTCCTACAAATTTATTTATAGCTGGAGGGGGTTTAGTTGGATTCATACCTTTTCCAACGGTCACGTTTTCTCATATATATATATATATATATATATATATATATATATATGTTAATTGATTCGGTCTAATTTGTTATGTTTGTTTTTTATTTATTTAAGGACAGTACACCTTTCGTTTACCCCTTTAGTAGTCTAACCTGTGAATCCTATAGTTGCTTGAATTTGTATTTTATTCTCTCGTTAGTATTATTCATACTTTACGGTTGTCTAATTAACAAGTATAAAACCTTTGTAAGAAGAAAGGAAGTGTTTTGTGTCATGGATTCTTTAAGGAGTGGAAGCCCTAGTTATATATTCTTTTAATGATCGAGCCAAATCTATGATATGAAAGTGTGGACCTTTCACGCCTTCATATTTTCTTGTATTTGACTGTTTGTGTATCTACTTAACTCCTCCATACGAGTAGAATGCGACACAAGTTAATTTTTTTAACGCGAAGTCTAACAGGTTTGTCGCTTATCTAAACATAATTGTGATGTCACCTAGGTTTATCTATTTTGCTATCATTGGTTTTCTAAACTATCTCTACATATATATTGAGCACTTTTAATATTCGTTCATTAATAGGACTTATCCAGTTACTTCTTTTTGTCGAAAGTCAATATTGCGACTCGCTCGATTTTTTGTCTTCAATAAAACGCGCGCACACACACAAACACACACACACACAGATATATATATATATATATATATATATATATATATATATATATTCTCTCCATGTATAAAAACTTTATATATATATATATATATATTATATATATATATATATATATATAATTCTCTCCATGTATAAAAACTTATATATATATATATATATATATAGTATCCAGTTGCTGTTTTAACGTTTCTGTTGCAGTGGCATCAGTAAATAATCTAAAAGTGGTTAATATATTAAAACCATATACCAGTAATAATAATAATAATATTAGTAGAGGAAAATATTTAAACTCAGATACTTTTCTTGTAGACATAGGTTGGGTCATTAGAATTATAATACTAAATTTAACTAAATAGATCTGAATTATTTTTTTCTTAAATAGTTATTAATTTTAAATAGGATGAATACTAAAATCAACAATAACAAACTATAAATTATTAATATTCAATCCCTAAAATATAATTAGAATTAAACTCTAACTGTTTTACTAGTTATTATTCATAATTAGAATTAAATTAATAACAATACAGAAATGAGAACTAAGGAATAAATACACGAATAGAATAAACCTCACGCGAAAATTGAGAGAAAAATATCAATTAACGTAGCGTTCAACCGTTATTATTCGAAAAGAAATGTATCTGAATTTAACTAAGGAATTGCATCGACTTATTTAAGCGTAGGGTAGGATAATGAAGAAATATGTAGTGATATTCTAATGTTCATCTCTTTGGCACATTGTATCGCTCGCCGTCTCGGCTCCAGTACTGAACAATAGAAAGGTTTTATAAACAAACACCAAGTCTTTAAACTTTCACTGTTCGTACGCCTTAGATCAAAAAATATTTCTTCACTAAATATACATATTTACCACCATCATCGCAAGAGTAGGATGTGACTCGTGGTCATTTTTTTTTCTTGGCTTGTTGCTAGGGCTTGGCGTGACCAGCCGATTGATCGGAAGAGGCCTTTCCGAGAGCCAGATTAACCCTAGGATCAAAGTGGATTATTGCATGTCATGGACTGATCGGCCATTAGGATTCCGTACTTAAGCCTCACGAGTCACCGACCATGACCAATTGGTTGCCCATTAGGTGAGGGGTTTACGCCTCTTTAGGCACAATCGGCGTATTCTACAGCCCCAGCCGACGGGTTGGTTATGCCCTCTGTAGCGATGTATTCGGCGTATTCTACTACCGCAGCCAGCACAATGGTCTTGTCCCTCTGCAGGGATACAAACGGCACATTCTACGGTCCCAGTAGACAGGGCGATCTTGCCCCTCTGCAGGGATGCAGTCGGCGTATTTTACGGCTCCAGACGACAGGTCAGTTTATTTTCCTCGTGCCCAACTTGTACAAGGTCAGACACAAAGGCCCTATTTACGTGGGACCACCCACAAGCCGAGACTCATGAGTGGCAGGTGGAAAAATTGCGTCGATCCCGTCGGCATACCCCCTCAAAGATGCGCCTTAGGCGCTGGGCAATAAACCCAACCCTGCCACTTTAAATCAAGGGGCAGGTATTGCCTGGGGGTATAGCACCCTGGGATCGACGCTATTAATTACAACACCTGATCCAGCGATCGAAGCTCACTGGACCTCCCGGTAGGGAGAAGGTCAGAGAGTATAGCTGGATTCATCACTGAACATATTTGTTTGATCGCCAAATGCAATGTGCATGGTTTGTCCGAAATCAATCCGTTTGTCTAATCACAATTCTCTTAACGGTTTATAAATGTTCGAGCCCGAAAATATAATTGTAATTCAATAAGCAACCACATGCTGTCTGAGAAAGAAGAATGACGAATTAGTTTTTTCGAAGGTTTTCTTTTCTACCTTTCTTTTTCTTCCTTTCTTTTTCTTCCTTTTTCTTTCTTTTTCTTTTTCTACTTTCTTTTTTTTCTTTTTCTTACCTTTCTTTTTCTACCTTTCTTTTCTTCCTTTCTTTTTCTACTTTCTTTTTCTTTCCTTTCTTTTTCTTCCTTTCTTTTCTTCCTTTCTTTTTCTTTTCTTTTTCTTCCTTTCTTTTTCTTCTTTCTTTTTCTTCCTTTCTTTTTCTACTTTCTTTCTTTTTCTTTTTTTTTTTCTCTTTCTTTTTTCTACCTTTCTTTTTCTACCTTTCTTTTTTCTTTTTCTTTTTTTTCTACCTTTCTTTTTCTACCTTTCTTTTTCTACCTTTCTTTTTCTTTTCTTTTTCTTCCTTTCTTTTTCTTTCCTTTCTTTCTTTGCAATAATCATTACTTACTCTCTTTTTCGGCTTTACTCTCCTCTTTGTAAACTTTCATCAAAGAGTGTCGTATAAGTGTTTGACGGGCAAGAAGCATCCACTGTTTACAGAAAGTTGGATTGAAATTTCTATTCAATACCCACATCTCGAAATCCGTCGATAAACAGCTTTTGATAATTGAGCTTGAGCCTCCTCAACAGGTGCCTCTATGATCAAACAGGGTCGGGTTTAGCTCAGTCGGTAGAACGTTCGGCTAGAAATCACAAGCTTCCTAGTTCGATACCGGTCCTCGCCAACTCAGCGTATGAGTAGCACAGGGATCTGTGCGGTAAAGTAGGGAGTTGATGGTAGGTGTGACGCTCCACCCCAGACGCTAAAAACAATCTCCTTAGTCTAGCGCTTGTAAAAAGGGGGATAGACTCCCTCGCTGATTGGCTGATACCGACTTTAGGCCACCCCGACGATTTTTAACTTTTTTATATATATGAGTTAAGTAAAATAAGTTCTTGGGAGCCTCGCTCTGTTGATATAGAATTTTTTATTGGTTGGATTTTACGGCATGTCATCTCTCGTTGGGTTATTTTATGCCGAAGACGTTTTGCTTTAATATTTTTTTATTGGTGTTCAAAATTGTTTTTTTAAACTCATTTTTCTCGTTAACCCATAGATATGACTCTAACAAGTACTAGCACCACAAGTCAAAGTGGGCCTGGGAATAATGGCGATAAAGCGATGCTCCACACTCCCTAGAGCTCTAAAATTGGAACTTCACCATGAGTTGCAGTTTAACGTCATACCCAGGACACCAAGACCCACAGCCACCACCTTCTAACACAGGGTTAGAGGTTTGTCATAAGAGCAATTGGGTCGAGACAATCATATAAATGCTAAGGCTTGATGTGAGAATTAAAATACACTGACTGTGTCCCCTGCAGATCGTGTGTCATATCCTACCTGTGGTGAACGTGTTGGGTAAATATTTACTTCAGGCTTTGTGCCAAACTAAGCAGATCTTAATGAATTATTCAACGGAGAGTAACGTTAAGCAAATTAGTTACCACTGAGTGCTCCATATTTTTGGCCTTGTGCCGAACTAAGATAAACTTAATAAATCATTGAGCGCCTCATGCGGTGTAGTTGAGTGAACAAATCTAGATTTAGCGAATTCCTAATTGGGTACCTAATTCTGCTGACCTTGTGTCATACCTAGTTAAGTTTAGCAAATGACCACAGCAGGTGCTTGTGGCATATGTTAAGCAGGTGAAATAAATGGAAGGCTCTCTCATACATCCACCCACCCCTGCCCGCCCCCTGCGGTGCTAAATTCTTTGATAACTTGAAGACACATTGACTTTGGCTTTATGCTTAGATCACCATTAAATTGACGCTACGCAGGTTACGAAGCAGACGATCCTGAATATCTACAGCACACGCCAACTCCAACTGACAGCAACAGATAGAATTAAGAGTCAAAGTTAAACATCTGTGTAATATAGAAGAAAAAAGAGATAGAAAAGAAAAAAAACTATTGAAGTAAGCTAGGATGGGTGAGAGGAGCAGCTGATTCCATTAAACTGATAAGAGGTCATTCGGTTCAGCTCTACAAAAGACAGTGCGCATATGCTTACCGACACACGCACACACACACACGCACACACACACACACACATATATATAATATATATATATATATATATATATATATATATATATATATATAATAGAATGAATATAGAATAAATGAGAAAAGTATTGGCATAAAAAGGTGCTCAATGCTAATAAAGCAGAGCAGTTTTATAATCAATAGTAATGATATTATGGATGATTTGGACTCATAACTTTAAGTTTCATGGTTATGCAATCCTCAGATGAGTCAAATGGTTGAGATCTTAAAAGTCACTCTGGTTTTTGAGTGGTTTTTAACTCAACCATTTAACTCATCTGAGGATTGCATAACCATGAAACTTTAAGTTCTGAGTCCAAATCATCCATAATATCATTACTATTGATTATATATATATATATATATATATATATATATATAATGAGAAAATAACAGAAGATTTAGACTTTTGCATTATAGACTATTTCAAGGAACCTAATTGAGAAATTGTCTATTAACTCCTATCATCAGATGCAAAATGAGGATTCCTTTATTATTCTTAAGCCAGTTGAAAACAGATTTTTTAAATGTTCTGTGTTCTTCCGTGTAAACCACTCCTGAACGTAATTTAACTGTCGGTCATAAATTAACTTCTTATCCAACTGATTCTCTGCTGTTAGTCTTTTTTATGAGTCACTGTTAAATC
Organism: Doryteuthis pealeii; assembly: GCA_023376005.1. Taxonomy (NCBI): domain Eukaryota; kingdom Metazoa; phylum Mollusca; class Cephalopoda; order Myopsida; family Loliginidae; genus Doryteuthis; species Doryteuthis pealeii. Next base: position 23,381,568 of record CM042147.1, on the reverse strand, counting down.
AATCTATTCCAAATTCCAGCTAGAGACCTCCTTTCTTTATCTTTTGAATTTTGCTCTGTGACTCTGACAATAACACCACACATTGAGCTCTGCAAACTACGACATTTAAAAAACTACTACGCCGTAAGGAACATTTCTTCACCTGATCTTTTGTATATATATATATATATATATATATATATATATATATATATATATACGGTGGTGAGTCAAAAGGTAATGCCATTTTGTTTAGTACAGATATAATTACCAACACAGGAACATGTATCATACATCAAAATGAAGCTGGGATTCTATGGATCACATCCCTACTTCTTCACATAGTCACCGCTTCTCTTAATAGCAATGTTCCACCTTCGAAGGAGAACATGTATCCCTGACCCGTAAAAATTCTGTTAACTGTTCTTTGAGCCACTTCTTCACTACAGATTTCACATCTTCGTCAATGGAATAATTTTTGATTCTCAATATCGTCTCTTCGGCCTTATGGGAGGGGGTTTGAGAGGCAAACATTATTCGAGAGTGGAGATGCCGCCTTTATTTTTTAAACATATGGACACAGTTTTATCGAAATTATATAGTCAAGAATTATTTTTTTAAATATATATATATATATATAATCCAAAAGTCCAGAGAAGAAATCTTCCTTACGACACAAGAGTTTTATTTAAACAAAACCAAGTCTCAGTTTGAGAGCTCAATCTGTGCTCTTAATGTTAGAGTCACAGAGCACATATATGAGTAAAGAAATAACAAAAGACTTAGAGATTTAGCATTATAGTCTATTTCAGGGAGCTTATACAAATAGTCTAAATCTCCCGACTCATCAGATGCGAATGATTCATTCGCATCTGATGAGTCGGGAGAGTTAGACAATTTGTCTAAGCTCCTTGAAATAGACTATAATGCTAAATCTCTAAGTCTTTTGTTATTTCTTTACACTTATATATATATATATATATATATATATATATGATTGATCCCTCGAAAATTGTAAGTAGGTTCGTTTTTCATCGGGCATCTCCGAATTATGAACTTGTGCCAAACAAAGTATCTATTATCTGCATGGTCTAGCAACATACAGTTCTCAAGAGAGGCTGCTGCTGCTGCTGCTGCTGCTGGGTTGATAAAACTGGCTACCCCCACACTGAAAACATTAGTATTGATTATCCACCAAAGAGTAAATTGTAGGACAGACGGGATTCTCTAGCCTGGGTTAAGACGCCAGTCTAGGAAAAGGAATACTCTGAACTAAAACTAGCTTTACTCCGATAAAACATAAAAATTGTGCCCATGGTGGACAGGGTGAGATTTTTAAAAATGAATTTTTTTAAATGTATTTAAAAAAATGTGTTTTAAAAAGAAGAGTTTTTAAAAAACTGTATACCCAGCAAGAATGAATAAAACAAAAACGTCTTCGCTATGAAATAAGCCAAGTTACATGCCGTAATGTTGGTTTATCTAGTTATAGGATGTACACAAAATCACCACTTCTATTTATGAACTTTCCCAACAGCGGCAGGGACTCCCGGTAAAATTGGCCAATCAGAAATGAGTATAGAAAAGCATTTAAGATCGTCGTCAACAGTCCTTGAATCAATTGGTAATTGGACTTTCTGTCACAACTAGATGTACTGATACTACACTCTTTTCTACCTGGGATTTCAAAAAAACAGTACAAGGTTATGATTAAAAGGGTCAACCAACTAAACCCAAACTCAATAGCAACTTGGATTTACCAATAGAAGAATTAAACGCCTAAAATGGCGGCCAGAATTTCAACACGTAAAATCCAACCAACCAACCAACCAGCCAACCTGATACCAGTTGTTCATGCTGTTTTCAGCGGAGTTAAATGGGTTAATCTGCTCCATTGGAAAAATGCCAAAACCTTTTGTTCCATTCGACTCATGTGACAACATGGATATTTTTTTTTTTTTAAATCGACATATCGTCACTTAAAAGACTTCAACTGTTTTTTGTTTTTCATAAAAGGAAAAACTTTTATGGCATTTAAATGAATAAACAGAAATTCAGTCTATGAGGCTCAGCGAATTTCGGACATATTTTTTCAATGATCGCCTTCTTAGTAATATATATATATATATATATATATATATATATATATATATATTATACCAACCCCTCCGCACGAGCAGGACGCGACACAAGGTCAATTTTTTAAAGCGGAGTTTAACAGGTTTGAATTCAGAGTTTTCCTTCTCTTAAACAAGTTGCCTAACCAAGGCTGAAGAGCCCAGTCTTCACTACTATTTATCCATAGCTGGAGGTAGTACAGTTGGATTCATACCTTTCCCAGGGGTATTAGCGTATTAGTAATATATATATTACATAGCGAGGGAGTATATCTCCTTTCCGCTATTGCTAACCTAGGGAGATTATTTTGAAATCAGATTTGAAAAGGCCAGGAGGTTGAAATAATTTCATATCTGAAAATTTAACTTAGAATTTTATTTAAATTTATTTTATTTTATACATATTCGTACATATATATATATATATATATATATATATATATATAGAGAGAGAGAGAGAGAGAGAGAGAGAGAGAGAGAGATGTAAATATCGTTTAATTTCCTTCAATAAAATTCCTACATAAATTGCATAAATTACTGCATTTATGTGTATGTGTGTTTGTAAGCGTGTGTGTGTGTGTGTGTATTCGTGTGTGTGTTTGTGTGTCTGTCTTTTTGTGTGTGCCTTTGTGTATTTTGCATGTGTCTTTGTGTGTGTATGTATGCTTTCATGTCTGTATGTATGTGTGTATATTTGTGTGTGTAAGTATATATGTTTGTGCTTGTGTATGTGCGTGTTTGTTTGTGTGCGTGTGTATATATATATATGTGTGTGTGCGTGTGTGTTTATGTTTGTGTGTTTATGTGTATGTATGTATGTACGTACGTGTAATGGAATATTGATCAAAACATAGATAATGAAAGAAAACATCTTGCATGTGGTTTTAGTGAGAGGGAGGGGTCACACCAACCCCTTTCGACTGCAACAATAAAAGAAAAACTCAAAACAATTGAAATTCAGACGTTTTGAAAAAGGACGCAGCAGCACACGTGGTATCACGTGGTATCACGTGGTTATCTTAGTTATCCATCAGTATCAAACATACAGAAGCCAATCCGAAGTGACAAATGAATTTGTGATTTAAAAAAAAACAAAAAACGATTATCCCATTGTCTGTTTCAAATGTGACCTAAAGAAAATGGGAGTGTTGTTGAAGCTGGTCAGTCTGGAGTTCAAATATGTGATGAGTAGGCTGGTGTCCTATGTGGGTGGACGTACAGACTTCGTGAGGAACACACCTGTCTATTAATTCACAAAGAGTGCACAGGGAAATGCATACACCCTCAGGTCCGGTTTGAAAATTTCAAAAATACACCCCCTCCCAAGGAAGGCTGGAGGGTACAGGCTGGTTGGTTGGTTGGTTGGTTGGTTGGTCGGTTGGCGGGAAGGAAGGAAGGAAGGAAGGAAAGATAGATAGATGGATGGATTTTACGGCAACCCTTGTTGGGTTATTTTATGCGAAAACGTTTTTGTTTTTATTCATTCTTGTAGGGTATTCAATTTTCATAACTATTTTTTTTAAAGACATTCTATTTATAAACTATTTTTTAATCTATTTAACCAATAGATAACATTGGCTAACGTGCTAGACTGCGAAATCATAGTAAGCGAGTTCGAACGCCGTTCACTTTTGGGTTTTTCTATTTATATGACACAAACCAATTATTTAAAAAAGTAAATTAAATGAAATATGATATAAATCAAATAAATAAATAAAATATAAAATAACCCAAGTGCTGACATGCCGTAAAATCCAACCAAACAACCAACTGGCATAACGTTTGGTATGTCGAGTGTGACACCAAACAGGTTCCAATTCTAGAGCTCTGGGGAGAGTGAAATACTCCTTCATTGCCATTACTCTCAGGTCCACTCTGACCCGGTGATTTAGACTCATACGGTTCCATCAATAGGTTAGATAAAATAGATTTAAAAAATAGTTTAAAATGACCCTCAGTCACCACCTTTCTTGCACATATATGTTGAGGGTTTACCATAAGAGCAATACGGTCAGGACAATCAAGCTTCATAGTCGATGCTTAAGGACGGAATCCTGATGGCTGAGCAGCAGTACATCACATCTACCACGCAACATTGACTCTTACTTGGACTAGAGGGGTAGCTGGAGAGGCTCCGGTTGATCAATCAGCCAGTCACCTCAAGCCCTAGCACCAATTGATCAATCACTGTATTCCTCAATTACTTTTATGGCAACACCTCAACTGTTTTTATTTTATATGTGCTAGAAAGCGGTGGCTAAGGGTCTTAGTGTCCTGTGTATGACGATAAACAGTATATGGAGATGTGGAGAGTGGAGAGAACTTTTTCTTAGCCATTAATCCAAGGCCCACTCTGATTGTGGTATTACCTATTAGGATCCTAAGACCCTCGTCAGTAAGAGAACTGAATCCTTCAATAAAAGAACGCAGTCCGTGTCCTGAAGAAGGTCTGATAATCGGAAACGTTATAACGTCGACATCACTACTTATAATAAACATCCATCCAGTACTACAGCCCGTGTTTGTCTACTTTTCTCCACATACTGTCGGATTGATTTCCTTTTTTACTGCCATATAATCATTTTTTATACGCATTTTTAAATCTATTTAACCAATAGATTTAAAAATGCGTATAAAAAAATGAGTTTGAAAAAAACGTTAATACCCAACAAGAATGAATAAAACAAAAACATCTTCGGCATAAAATAACTTAAGGGTTGACATGCCGTAAATACCAACCAACCAACCAGCCAACCAGCCAGCCAACCAACTAAAAAATTGTCTAGTGTATGGATTCCATTCCTTAATTGTCAAGATTTTAAAAAATGAGTTAAGAAATTTCGAATCCCGACCAAGAATGAATAAAACACAAACGTCTTTGGCATGAAATAACCTTAGGGGTGACACGCTGTAAAATCCAACCAACCAACCAACCAACCAATCGGCGTCGGTTGGATGGGAGGAGGGGTCATACCTCTCTGTAGAGAAAGTAATCGACAGATTCTAAGCCCCGTCGACAGAATGGAATGTCTTATTGTCACGTTCATTTATTTTTCCAAATGAAATAAAAATAGCAACGACCATTTAATTACCTGGTAATAAAAGAAAAAAACGAAGAGTTTATTGCCGAAACCTTTTGAAAGAAGAAAGCAATAATATTTGTCCTTCACAATTTCTAAACGTCTGTACTTGATGTCACCTACCAGTTTTCAGAGACAGGCGCCTTAACGTGGTGCAATGGTTAGCGAACCAGGTTAGTCAAACTATTAAATCCTGAGTTCGATTCTTACTGGTTATATACGCACCTATTATATATATATATATATATATATATATATATATATATATATATATATATGTTGAATATTTTGGATTACTGAATTGAATACATTTATATAGGTGCGTATATAACCAGTAAGAATCGAACTCAGGATTTAATGGTTTGACTAGCCTGGTTCGCTAACCATTGCGCCACGCTAAGGCGCCTGTCTCTGAAAACTGGTAGGTGACATCAAGTACAGACGTTTAGAAATTGTGAATTGAGTCTTTATTTATTTCTCACACCCAACCTTTCCTGTGCGTCCAAAAGCAGTCTCATCAGTTGCTTCTATTCGGCACCTCAAGCCTAAACTTATCCAACGGAGGAGGGACTCGCAATTTTCGACCCCCCCCCTTATGGTTCGTAATTTTCTTAGTTTTACGAATCCTTCGTTTTATTGAGAAAAAAATCCTTTTCTCGTTTTTCTCTCTAACCATTCCATCGTTTACAACAACAACAACAAAAAACAACAAAAACACCTCTTATCAATGTCCTTTTCTCTGATGAGCATTGACGAAAAAAAGAACATTTTATTTTAGATTTTAGATCTAATAAGGGTACCCTCACTTTTCTTTTTAAGAAAACATTCCTTTTATCAACATGCATATGCTTTTACGCGTCCTATTTAAATTTAGTACTGTCAATAAACTTTTCATATATATATATATATATATATATATATATATATATATATATATATATATCCCAGCAGGAACTGTGGATATACCAAAGTATCCTATTATAATTATTATAACGTTTGGTATGTTTACTAAAGAGCTATTGCAAATACTTTAATATGTAATCTTGATGTAACACTCATTCTTGATGGTTAAGGATGAAACCCGCGTGGCTGAGAAGTCCATGACATGCAACTTTTTGTAAATTCTATCTCTTACTTATGCTAGACGGGCAATCGAGGAGGTCCCCTTCGATCAATCGGTTGGTGTCGTCGAACCTAGCACCTATATGATTGTCCTAACCCTATTGCCCTCACGGCATGCCCCAACCCTTTTTATAATATATGTGCTAGAAGACAGTGCACCTGGATATGACGTTAAACTCTATCTGGTGGTGCAGTTCTAGTTCTGGAGCTCGGGGAATGTGGAGAACCCCTGGTCCACTCTGATCCGGAGTGTAACTACTTCTTAGGGTCCCATCTATGGGTTAAATAGAAAATGTGTTTAAAAAAAACTGAGCACGGATCAGAAAGGAATAAAATAAAACTTACTCGGTATAAAATGATCCAATGGGTTGACATGCCGTAAAATCCAACAAATCAACCATTAAGCTAGTTATGGGGGAGGGTTAGGCTGTGTTCTTAAAGTTTCTTATTTTTAGATTGTCTATTTCTTTTGTCGACACTCTGTCAATAAAGTGAGTGCTCATGTCAAGATATAAATGCAAATATATCAAGGAAATACTTATCGAAATTGATATGGGTGAGTCGTTCAATTTACGAGAGTTTCGGTAAACTAAAACATATTTTGCCAACCCGCCTCTTTTATCAAAATATAGACACATTGAATATTTGAACGTCAAGCCGGAATAACAACTAATTTTGATTGTATAACAGAAGCGTAAATGGCAACATGCATTATTTATTTATCAGATATTTGTATATATATATATATATATATATATATATATATATATATAAGAATGAATAAAGAAAAGAAAGAACAGAATGGATAATAGAAGATGAATTTAATCAATATCACTTACACGTGTGTTTCGGTCAGTTCATCTGTGTGAAAATATCAGAGAAGATTCGACCTTCATCAGAGTGAAATTTTATTTTGAATGAAAAAATTCGTTGGGGAAAAACGGAGAATTTTTAGAAATGTTCTAAGAGAATTTTTAGAGTCACTTTTGGAACGCTGAAATAGAACCGTTAGAATTTGAATATTTGATTTTCCTAGGAGTTATGGTAGATGACCGAAACACATGTGTAAGTGATATTGATTAAATTCATCTTCTATTATCCATTCTGTTCTTTCTTTTCTTTATTCATTCTTCCTCTTATTGTCGGATTCATTTCCAATTCCATTTATATATATATATATATATATATATATATATATATATATATATATATCAAATATCTACTGGGAGAATGCATCTCCGATAATAATAAAAAGAAATAATGAGTTACATTGACTATACTACAACAAGAGATTATCAAGAAGACTTACTTTATACTTACCAGATTCTAGCTTTATAGGCCAACATTCAAAAAACACGATTGTCCGACTACAACGTATAGAAATATTTTAGTTGATAATACAAAAATACTTTTACTGACAATAATATCAAAAAGTTTTTTAAAAATCCTTGAAGCTCTGTATCTGTACATAAAATTTAGATAGCCCTTTATTAAAAGAATTAACTTTGAAACCAGCGACAATATTCTAAAATACTTAAAATAGATAGATAGAACATCTTTTATTTTAAATCATGTTTTTCTGGTCGTTAGAAAAATGTAAAAAATAAACTGCTACCGATATTTAGTGTCACTTTAGCGACAAAAAATAGTTTTGTCAAATGATAAACTGTTGTGATAATGATAGTTAAGAAAAATATAATCAACTTTGATAATGGTTCAGAAAAGAACCGGAAATATTTAGTTTACTAATAATAACTCTTTCGGACAACTGATTAACGCCTTTCAAGATCATAACATCAAAAGAATTGTTAGAAAACTTACAAGAAAAGAAAAACTGGAAAATGATAAGGATTCTTTTTTTAATTAAATTTGTTTATATATATATATATATATATATATATATATATATATAAGTATATATATATATATATTTATGCTTTTTTATGTTGAAATTATTATGAAGCATTTAAAAATAAATGAATGAACTCGATGTTATGGAATATTGGATTCACTTATTTTGTTTTTTATTATTTGTTATCATAAATTTTCGAGATCGTTAGATTCCCTTTTTCAAATGAATGTTGCTCCTGTTCAATGGATCCTTTGTCTTTGTTGTTATTGACAGCGGCGGCGTCTGTAATATATATATATATATGTGTATGTGTGTGTGTGTGTGTGTAGATGTATATATTGTGGATATACCACAGTATGATAAATTAATTATTACAATATTTGATTTGTTTACTTGAGAGCAATTTCAAAATAGTTCAATATGTAAAAAGTATATAATCTTGATTTAACTCTCTCTCTCTCTCTCTCTCTCTCTCTCTCTCTCTCTCTCTCTCTCTCTCTCTCTCTCTCTCTCTCTCTCTCTCTCAAATCATTATGTTTGATTGAAACAGATTAGCGTTATCGCCCACTCTCTCCATCTTTCCTCTTTCTCTATTTCTTTTTTTCTCTCTGTCTTATATTTGTTTCTTTGGATGGTGTCTTTTCTCCCATTTCTGTGATTAAAAAACGGAATGGTCCATTATTTAGCTGAATTCTTAAATAAACATGCAAATTCTTAATAAACATACAAACAAAGGCCTACGTGTATGCTATTCAATATTTAATCTTTTGACAACTCGGAAAACTCGAAAGTTGGGACACTCATAAATCAAGGGACCTCTGTATTTCAAACGAAAACAATTAAAAAAAAGAAAAGAAAAAATATAAAAGAAAAAAACCTTCAAGGAAGTAAAAAGATTATTTTACTACCAATTTTAACATCAGCTTTTTGGCAACCGTCTCTCAATATAGAATTTTATAGTCGCAAACAAGTCATAGATTTTTCTTTGAAAGTCAAACTGTATATCGTTTTATTAAAATGATTTCATTTTGCCGCTCTTAAACGGATTTCGCGTATACACTTCGACTTTTTATTTCTTATACTCGTTTCACTTGTATAACTCACGTCTTTATGGGATTATAAAAAAAATACTATGATTAATTTTTTCTTTGTTCCGGATCAGCGACATTCAACAAAAATGGAGAACAAGTTTAACGCTAAGACAAACTTATTAACAGCCCTGGCAGCTGAGGGTTTAGGGTATTTGCCTCTCACCCCCACTTATGAGGGCGTGACACAAGGACAAGCTCATGGGTGGTAGATACAAAAAATGCGTCGATCCCGCCGGCATTCCCCCTCAAAGGGGGCGTCTCAGGCGCTGAGCAATAAACCCACCCTGCCCCTTTAAATCGAGGGGGCAGGTGTTGCCTGGGGGGATAGCCCCCTGGGATCGACGCTGTGGTCGAAGCACACCGAGGCTTTAGAATACACCGACTGCACCTCTGCAGAGGGGTAAAATCCCCTCCAATGGGTCCACATGTTGGCTGTGGTGGTGACCCATGATGCTTAAGGGCGTAATGGTGAATGAGCAGTCCATGACATGCAACACTCCACTTTGGTCCTTACATGTTAGATGGGTGGTCAGAAGGCTGGTTACGTCAAGCCCTAGCATCTATATGATTGTCCCGACCCAATTGCTCTTTTTATCATGGCAAGCCCTAACCCCTTTTATCATGTGGGTGCTAGAAGGCGGTGGCTGAGGGTCTTCGTGTACTGGGTATGACGTTAAACTCTAACTGATGGTGAGGTTCCAGGCCTGGGAATGTGGAACATCCCTTTATTACCATTGCTCCCAGGCGGACCCATTGGGGGGAGATTCCCCCTCTGCAGAGGAGCAGTCGGCAGAGGGCGGAGATGTGATTGACTGTACATCCCTTTTTGATTAATATTCATTTGGATTTTGTAAATGAATTAAGGCAATTTAATAAAGTGATTAATTACCGCATCTAGAGAGAAATATTGAGTGTATGTTGCCAAATAGTGTTAATTAATAAGAAAACCCGCAGAAAGTACTTTTGGCTAGATATCAAATTAGTGGCTGTACCACCTATTGGAAACTTGGTTTCGCTTGGTGGACTGTGTAAACAGTGTTTATTAGTGTAACTATATCTGTAGAGTGTTCGGCTGGGAACCTCAAGGTTCCTGGTTCGATACCGGCCCTCGCTAACTCAGCGTATGAGTAGCACAGGGATCTGTGCGGTAAAATAAGGAGATGATGGTAGGTGTGGCGCTCCACCTCAGACGCAAAAACAATCTCCTTGGTCTAGCGCTAGTAAAAAGGGGATAGACTCCCTCGCTGATTGGCTGATATCGACTTTAGACCCGACGACTTTTTTTATAGCTTTATACTCGTAAAATCTATGATACCCTTGTGGTGTGATCGTCATAGTGATGCAATATTGCAAGTATTCAGATGGGAAAGAAAATGATGTCACTAATTTTTACTATAACTATCAATGAGTGATTGATTTAAACGGCATGTCAATCCGTATAGGGTTATTCTATAAATCAAAAGGGCCAGGTTTAGCTCAGTCGGTAGAGTGTTCGGCAAGAAACCACAAGGTTCGTTACCGGCCCTCGCCAACTCAGCGTATGAGTAGCACAGGGATCTGTGCGGTAAAGTAAGGAGCTGATGGTAGGTGTGGCGCTCCACCTCAGACGCTAAAATAATCTCCTTGGTCTAGCGCTAGTGAAAAGGGAATAGACTCCCTCGCTGATTGGCTAATACCAACTTTACGCCACCCGACGACTTTATAACTACGTAACCAAAAAAGTGATAAAATGAATAAGAATATTTCATTCACTTGTACAAATAAAAACACCCTCCGGGCGATGTAAAAAATAGATTTTTGAAAAATATTGCCTGAGGGGTGGGAGTAAAAAATTCAATGTCAGCGAGTTTGTACCCTAAGTAAGTAAAATCATCAACTTCATTAAAGGATTAAAAAATAAAACAATTTGAAATGTAAACTTTAAATATGTATGAAAATAAAACAAACTATATATAGATATATAATACCAGTCATGTATTTATTAAAACTTGTTTTAAAAAACAATGAGGACTGTCTAATGTTGCATGTTCAAATTTTGAGTGTATTTATTCTATGTTATGACGATTTTGGGTAATGTGACGTAAGCAGTGATGTAATTTTTGTGAAAGACAAAAACCGGAAGCAAATCTCCATTATTAATAGATGCTATTTATTCTTTATTGTTCTCAATTTTGATGAAAAGTCAAACAACAACAGAATGGGATGTCTCTAGTAGCAGTCAATGTTTCCCTTTAAGAGATCCGTGCTTTAAAAAAAACTACAGGGCGAGATTATGTTCGAGCTGAACTATTGTGTTCCCTTGTATATATTTGTCACTCCCTACAAACGAATTTCATAAGCGAAGTTTAACTGGTTTGAAATCAGAGTTTTCTTTCTACTGGATTGGTTGCCATACCTAGGTGAAAGAGTCTAGTATTCCCTACTATTTACCCATATCTGCAGGGAGAATACTTGAATGCATATCTTTCCTAAGGGTGTTAGCGCAATGTGAAATGCTCACAGCTTCATCTAGGGTTTGAAAGAGTTTTTCTTATCCTAGGCTGTTTCCCATACCAAGGTTAAAGAGCTCAGTCTGACCTACTATTTACTCATAGCTGGAGGGAGAATAATTATATGCATACCTTTTCCAATGGTATTAGTAAGTATTCCATATTATTCAAATTTTATAATTTTTTCATATACAGTGGTACCTTGAGTTAATCTGTTCCAGTTCTTCCCGCCCCCACCCCCACCAAATCTTTTTTTTTTTTTTTTGTTAGACTTTCTTTAAATCCGAAAAATACCACACAGCCTTGTCCAGTATTTTTACCCGGGTCGTCGAGTTCATTTCCAGCGCCGGTAACCATTACGCCTCCACTTTATGATCCCTTGTGAAACACCAGGTAACATCCAGGATGCAAATATAGACATAATTAAGTAGCCATGCCATATATTCAATGCAACTGCACGTGTAACCTGTAGAATAAACATCATACTCACTGTAAAAGAATTCCAATTACCATCGAATTGGTAAGACAAGGCAACAAGGAAGCCGTAACCCAATACGGATCTTACCTTGTTGCCAGCCTACTGCAAAATGACAGGTTATTTATAAAACACCATAACACCACAGAAACCAAGCAGCCAATCAGAACTCAAGGAATGGAATCACCCAAATGCATGAATGGTGCATTCCTGAGTTCCATAAGTACCAGTTGTTTTGGGCACTAGTTCAATTGTGCTTAGCCAATTGCTGTTGTCCAAACCAACAGTATACTGACTGACTGACTGACTTCAACATAGCTATTTGTACAATTGACATTTAAAAACATCTCACTTATGCGCCGTAAGTGTCCACCTAAATCGTGATGTATTTCTCTCTTTAGTAACGAAAACTTAACTGCTGCATTTTATTTGATCAGTCATCTATGACTGACAGACAAAATAAAATGTCATCACGTCTTGTCATTTCTATTCAATTTATCTGTCACCTCTTCATTTTTGGGTGAGGATGGAAGGGTCCGTCTCACGACGTGTTGTGCCCTCATCACGAAACCATCTTACACCCCTATGCAACTTACTGGATGACCCAGGTGACAATCCCCTCAACACGAATTAGATGACATAAGAACATGTGTCACGGTGGAACAAGAGGATTCGATTTCTTTACAAAAAGGTTAATGACTCGGGATTAGAATTACTCTACTTTTAACACATTCATAAGTTTGTAGACACGGTTCTAATCGGTCACACTAGTCCATCTTACCGCCCTGTCGGCTGGGCGTTAGAATGCACCGACTGCACCTCTGCAGAGTGGTAATACTCCCCCAATGAGGCCACCCGTTGCCCGTGGGTAGCGACCCGTGATGCTTAAGGATAGAACCCAGGTGGATGAGCGTGACTTGCAATACTCCACTTTGTCCCTATCTTAGGCTATACGGGCGGTCGGACAGGCCCCTCCGACCAATCAGCTGGTTATGTCAAGCCCTAGCACATATATGATTTCCCCAACCCTATTGCCCTTATGGCAATCCCCAACCCTTTTTATCATATGGGTGATAAAGGTGGTGGCTGCGGGTCTACATGTCCTGGGAATGACGTTAAACTCTATCTGAAGGTGAGGTTCCAGTTTTGGAGGTTTGGGAATGTGGAGCACCCTTCATTCACCATTGCTCCCTGGTCCACTCTGACCCGGAGTGGTAGTACCTGTTAGGGTCCCATCTATGGGTCAAACAGAAAACATGAGTTTATAAACAAAATTGTATTATCCATTAAAAATGAAATATTTCAAAACTTTGTCGGCATTAAACATTTTTGAATACCAAATTACCAATAGAATTATTCGGCATAAAATAACACAAGGAGTTGACATGCCGTAAAACCCAACCAACCAAACCTAGTCCATCTTACGAGGGTAATCCCAAAATTAAGGTCTCCAAAAATATTTAGAAATCACAGAAACGTCTAATTATTCATTGTCAATGATGGTTACATATTCATTACGTATTCGATAGTCGACTGGGGCTTTAGAATACAACGACTACTCCTATACAGAGGTGTAAAACACCCCCCCCAACAGAGCTATCTGTTGCCGTGGGTGTCGACACATGATGTTTATGGATGGATTACTGGTGGCTGAGCAGTCCATGACATGCCACACTCCACTTTGGCCCTTACTTAGGCAAGATGAGCTCCCTCTGAACAATCGGCCGGTCAGGTCAAACTTAGCAACTCTATGAGTATCCCAACCCTATTGCCCTTATAGTAACCCCAAACCTTTTCATCATATAAGTGGAAGAAGGGGTGGCTGAGGTTCTTAGTGCCCTGGGTAGGATGTTAAACTGCATCTAATGGTGGTTCCAATTCTGGAACTCTTGGAAGTGTGGAGTAACCCCTTTATTGCGATATCTCCCAGGTCCACACTGACCTGAAGTGGTAGTACCTGTTAAGGTCCCATCTATGGGCTAAATAGATCAAAACATGTGTTTTTAAAAATGTGTTTCTAAAACCATAACTTAAAAAATTGAATAACAAGAATAAATAAAACAAAACGTCTTCGGCATAAAATAACCCAAAAAAGGTTACCATGCCGTAAAATTCAACCAAAACTATAAGTTTGCAAAACTCAAATGAAACTCAAGGTAACACAGCTCCTGTCGGTCACACTAGTCCGTTTTTACGATTCTTATCTCAAAGGTAAGATCTCCAAAATATTTAGAAATCACAGAAACGTCAACGTGTTTTCAGCATTTTAAAGTTTCCACGTATATTTATTTTTCTATATAATCGTCATTTCGGTCGATGCATTTTTGTCGGCACTGTAGCAGTTTTTGTATGCCCATGTCATACCAGCTGCCTACCATGTCATTGAGGAAGCGTTGAATCTCGTCGTCGTTGCAAATGCATTGACCGAAATTGCAGTAATGTAGAAAGAATATTTTTTTCGTAAATTGAAGGTGTATGTTTATTTTTTTGTTCTCATCAAAAGAATGTGTGTGTGTGTGTGTGTGTGTGTGTGTGTGCACCTTTTTTTCTTTTTCTAAATAGTCTTAATTGACCATAAGTGGTTTTTAATTCCGTTTTGTTGTTTCTTATTGTTTTTAAATCGCCATTTTTTATAGTCTTAACTGACTATAAGGTGGCTTTTTTAAATTGCTTTTTTTTCTTTTTCCATAAAATAAATGGAGTGGTTTTTTTTCTTAGTTTTCCAAGTTTGGTGATGACTGTTGTGTACAGCTCCATATTTATATATATTTATTTTGGGTGTAATTAATTCACCGATAATTCCCAATTTTTGTTTTCCTTTCCAATACGGCATTCCGTTCCAACGTTGGAGAAGTCTGCTGGTCTTATTTTTTTTCTTTTATTTTGGGAATAAATACTTTACAGTTGATAATATGTTCCAGTGTTCCCGTGCCCTGAAATGTCTGGGTTTTTTTTGTTTTCCAATTCGGCGGTATTTTCCAAATATGGGATCGATGTTCAAACTTTAAAATGATGTAGACACCATTGACAATAAACAATACAGTGGAACTTCGGTTCTCGAACATAATTCGTTCCCAAAATTTTATTCGAGAACCGATTTTCCCATAATAAATAGTGGAAAGTGGATTCATGTGTTCTTTTCCATTATCTGTGACCTTTTTTTGCTAACAACACTTGTCACTCCTTTCGCAACGCCAGCTGCCTTTATCTATTCTTCAGAAAAGTCGAAAACGTCGATTTCGCCATGCCATATATATATTTACCAACCCCTCCGCACGAGCAGGATGTGACACAATGTCAAATTCTTAAGCGGGGTTTAACAGGTTTGAATTCAGAGTTTTCTTTCTCCTAAACTGGTTACCTAGCCATGGTTAAACAGCCCAGTCTGCCTGCTATTTACCCATAGCCGGAGAGAGAATTGGATTCATACCTTTCCCAAGGGTATTAGCGCTATGTGAAATGCAAACAGCTTCATCCAGGAATTGAACTCGGGTCGCCGAGTCCATTTCCTACAACTCTAACCATTTGACCACGCGCTATGCCATATAGGGTTCCAAGATCAGAGACTCGAACACTATCCTCAAAATTGGCGATTATCTCCTTTAATTCTATTGTTGTTCTCACAACTTCTCTCTTTTCCTTTCCTGTAGTTTCACTGCAGCCTTTCTTAGAATCCATGAATAAGGGTTAAAGTAGCCGTAAATAGAGACTAAACACAAACGAATCGAAGATTTTGTACAAAAACAATATCAGACACTCGTTCAAATTAGCGACAGGTGCTAACTGATGCTGCTTTGGTATACTCGACCAGCCTGTTTGCCTCGGCAGTTATTCGTTCGCCTTAGGTTTTTATCGTCTCGACTCGTGTGTTCGAAGTCCGAAAATTTGTTCGAAAACTCAAATCTTTTTTAGTCAATTTTTTGTTCGAACTCTAAATTTTTCGTCTTCAGAGTCGTTCGAGAACCGAGGTTCCACTGTAAACGTTTCTGCGATTTCTAAATATTTTGGAGACCTTTCCTTTGGGATTACCCCTCGTAGTTATTAACACTGAAAGAGGTGATTAATGCAGTCAATCAATCGGATATTGGCGAACCTAATTTGTGAGTTAATTACACCGTTACCCTTTTCTTTTTTCTTTTTTTCTTTTTTTCTAAAACATTCGGTGCCGTTTTTACCGAAATTCTTGGTCGTTTGACGAGTGCCGCTTCGTTTGATTTCTTCGCAAAGAATCAATATCCCGTAGTAGCGCCGAAAATCGACGGTGGGTCGTAACGCGAATGGGGGAGGGTTAAGCTAATCAGAATACGATCTGACTCTCTTCTTTATCCGGGTATTTAACCATTGCGTTGGTTGGGATTGGTCAGCTCTTTTGTCTACCTTTTATAAAGGAATCTCGTTTTGCGAATATTATTACAAGTCAAGTAATTTTCGGCTGGCATTTATTGTTTTATATTTTGTGGAGGCGCTTATGGATTAATGGTTATCGTCATAGGAAACAGACACGGCCAACCGAGTTCAAATCCTGGACAAGGCTGCGAGCGTTTCACATACAACGGGTTAAGTGAATAAATATCTTGATCGTCCCGTCGTGGTGTAATGGTCAGCAAACTAGTCACGCATATCCATTACTACTGAATAGCGAGGTTGATCTTTGTTAGATGCCCATACTCGTAACCTTGTGACACATCGTACCTATGGCGAACGGGTTGGGTAACTTCTACTTGATGCCATTAAACTGTAAATTATTTCTATTAGATAGGAATGAGTGATGACAAATAACTCTATGTAAATTATTTGTATTAAGAATAGTTACTTGAAGCTATAATAAATTTACTAAGGATTATCATTATTAGTTACTTGAAACCATAAAGTAAAAAAGTAAAGTCGTCGTGGCGGCCTAATGTCGATATCGGCCAATCGGCGAGGGAGTCTATCCCCTTTTCACTAGCGCTAGACCAAGGAGATTTTTTTGCGTCTGAGGTGGAGCGCCACACCTACCATCAGCTCCTTACTTTACCGCACAGATCCCTGTGCTAATCATACGCTGAGTTGGCGAGGGTCGGTATCGAACTAGGAACCTTGTGGTTTCTAGCCGAACGCTCTACAGACTGACCTAACCCGGTCCTACCATGTTAATACCAACCGCTGGGAAAGGTATGCATCCGATTCGCCCACACCCAGCTATGGATAAATTGTAGAGTAGGCTATGTTCTTTAACGTTGCTATGGCAACCGTTCTAGAAGAAGGATAACTCTGAATTCCAGTTTGTTAAACACCACTAAGATATTGACCTTGTGTCACATCCTGTTCTGGCATACATTTATTTATCTGGTATTTTGTTTTTGTAATACATTTACGGATAATGTAGTGTATTTTGTTAAAATCACGATGTAATAAGTAATTGATAGTTACCTCCCCTATTTTATTATTAACTCCCCTTTGGAGAACTCTTTGGTGTTTACAAGAGTATATAAGCCCTCAGTAAAGTGTACTAAAGCTTTCTTAAGCCTATCCGTGTTATGGTTTATCATTACACCTGATCTATCTGCGCGTTTTATCATATATGTGCTGTAAGGCGGTGGCCGAGGGTCTTAGTGTCCTGGGTACAGCGTTAAACTGCATTTAGTGGTGTTCCAATTCTGGAGCTCTGGAGAATGTGGAGTACCCCTTTATTGCCATTACTTCCAGCTTCACTCTGAACCGGAGTGATAGTACCTGTTAGGGTCCCATTTATGTGTTAAATAGAAAAAATGAATTTATAAATGTGTTTTTAAAAATTGAGTTTTAAAAAAAAATTAAATACACTTCAAGAACAAATTAAAAAAAAACATCTTCTGCATAACATGACCCGACCAACCAAATCTTATTATAAAGGAGATTCGGTGTCTGTAACCAAAACAACGTCACTGATTTCGTCATAATACCCTCAGGAATTGCGTAAGTTTTTCACTTGGTATTTAATTTATAGTCAAAGTCATTAATACATTGAATACATCTTATTTATTAATATAGATTTACATACTATATTGTGTGGTTAATTTAAAACCAATACTATGAATGATTTTATATAGAAACAAATTAAATATAGTTAAAATAAGTGTAATATTTTTATATACGTTCTTATTTAATATCGTTAGTCTTTCTAATTTTATGCATTTCATTACATATTCTTGCTAGTAATAATAAAAATCAGCATCGTCACTGAACTGTCACAAATTTTACTCGGTATTTTCCAGTGTTTTCCCACTGGAATGTTGGGATTTCATTTGAATTGGCTGGAGTTTTATTATCTCTCACAATCAAGATGGATAGATGAAAATTTGGAGAAACATAAAATCGACAAGGGGTGTATGATGATCATGATTGACACGTCTTTTTCTTTTTTAGTTAGCAGACGCGACTGATTCGAACTGATTGACCCACGTGTCACATGACTTGCTAAACTACTTGCAAGTCACCTTTATGCAATTAGTCCAATGATCTATGAACCTTCTACAGTTCAAAGAAATACTGTTACATAAGGAATAGGGTAGCCTATTCATTTTGTAATGTAGTGTAATATTTACTGGCAATTGATTAGAAGAGTTGTGGAAGTAACCATTGATTTTGATTGACAGCTTTTGACGCCTTGTTCACTTTTAGCGTCGCATTCTCATCGCTTGAGAGTGTCACGTGATTGGTTGGTTGGTTGGTTGGTTGGGTTTGGTTTTAAGGCATGTCAGCCATTGGGTAATTTTTGGTCGAAGATGTTTTTTTACGCCTAGTTCACTTTTAGCGTCGCATTCTCTCTTGAAATGGTCACGTGATTGGTTGGTTGGTTGGTTGGTTGGATTTTAAGGGATATCAACCATTGGGTTATTTTATGCCGAGGACTTTTTTGACACCTTGTTCACTTTTAGCCTCGCACTCTCATCGGTTGAAAGTGTCACGTGATTGATTGGTTGATTGACTGGATTTTAAGGCAGTTCAAACATTGGGTTATTTTATGCCGAAGACGTTTTGTTGAGTAATGGATCTGTGTGCAGGATTTGAACTCGGTTCTTCGTGTCCATTTCCTACGATGATAACCGTTACACTACGGGCGCCTATTGAGTGTGTAACCCGGTCCCTTAGTCGAAAACAGAAAATCTCTTTGAAAGCTTTTCAGATTAGTCAATAGGCGTGGAATATTATTCATATTTACAGACCTCATTGAAATTTACTGTCTACTTATAAAGCCGCACTCAACAGATTTTTCTTTTCATTTTTTTTCTTTTTAGAAAAAAACTTGAATTTAGTAAAAAATTAATTTCTGAAAAAGAAATTTAAAAAATTACTAAAGTTTTAATGACGTTTTTGAGATTTCTTTTTACTAAAGAGTGTTGGGACACCGGTTCTAAAGTGTGGGTGCAATTTTAGGCCTCATGCTACTTTGGGTAAATACCAAAACTCAATGGTTTATAAGACACACGGTTTTAAAAGGACACACACGATTAACAATCCACTTCTTCTTCTTCTTCTTCTTCTTCTTCTTCTTCTTCTTCTCTTCTTCTTCAATTTTTCACATCAGCGTTAGCTGATGGTATTTCACTAGAGTCTGAGTGACAAGTCTCCTCAGGTCTCCAGGACTCTTCTGAGTATGCTAATCGATTGCAGCAGTGCAGTAGTCTGGATGGTCTAAATTCTTTCTCTGATTTCCAGGTCCCAAGTCTTTTTTTCACGTTTATTGGGACCGTTTCAAGGGCACCAACTACAATTGGTATCACTTTCACTCACAAATTCCACATCTTTTTCAATTATTATTATTATTACTAGCAAATATATGCACCCTCCGGGTGCAAGTATTTAAGTTTTAATGTAATAAAATATTGTATTAAATTAGAAAGGCTAATGAAACTAAATAAGAATACAGATAAAAAGATTTGAAACAGAGGGAGTATAATAAAAAATGGAACAACTGAAACTTACTCTTCCATCACTTTCGTCTTTTATTGTTATTTTTTCTAATTTAAGTATTTAGTTATAAGAGGAAGTAAAGAATAAAATGACAGTTATTTTATCTTGTTAATGGATTTCATTTGAGATTCATTGAAGAGATTTTTGCTTATATGCATTAAAATAAAACCAAACAGTTAGAAATCAATAATACTAAGCACATATTTATTAAATTCGATTTTTTAATATCAATATGCAAATTAGCCTTCCCGTTCACACTGTAAACCGCTATTTTATTGTATATATAAATATAATTGCATGTTGTCAGTATGTAGACATAGTTAACAGTATTAATAATGTAAGATAATTTTATTAATAATTGAGGTTTAGATAAAAATAAAATCATGGGGAATGTGATGTCAATAACTAAGAGAATTGCGACTTGAGTAGGAATATAGTTTCGGTTACAGACAGAAAAACACACAATCTCCATTATAATAAGATTATTATTATAGGTTTTTCACACTACCTAAGCTGATGGTTCCCTGGAGCTTGAGTAACGGCAAGTCTCCTCAGGTCTCTTCAGGTCTCCAGGGCTCTTCTGAGTATTCTGATATTAACAGTGCTGTTGTTGGACGGTCTCGATTCTTCTTCGAATTTCCAATACCTCCAGTCTGTTTTCAAAACTCTTGGGAACCGTTCCAATGTTTGTCTCTCAAAACCCTCTTTCATGGGGTCGAAATCTGTTGTGAAGAAGTGGCTCAAAGAACAGTAAACATAATTTTACAGGGACAGGGATACATGCTCTCATTCGAAGGTGGAACATTGCTATTGAGAGAAATGGTGACTATATGGAGAAGTATGGATGTGATTCACAGAGGACCAGCTTCATTTTTATGTATGATACATGTTCCTATATTGGTAATTATACCTGTCCGAAACAAAATGGCATTACTTGTTGACTCACTCTCGTATCTCAAATAGAACACATGGGATAATGAACACCTATTTCAGAACTTGAGATAATATTTAAAATGGATCAGTTAACCATTAAGGACTCTAAGAACTAGACAACTAGTGAAGCCATTGAGTTCTTGTTTTATTATCAATTCATGAGGATATTGGCAAGTACCCCTCATGGCATCCAGTATCCGTACAGGGCTGATCAATGTAAAATTTTGCTGGTCGACCCATTCTGGAGCGTCCATGTGTGGGTGTCCTCAGAAGAATTTATAAATGCAGTGTTTGTAACAAATTTTGAGCGGATCATTTGATCTTCTCGTACATGTCTTGGCCATTGTTCGTTCGTTTGACACGCCTTATATGACTTTGTAGATCCCCACCACATTTGGTCATTTGAAACTGGTTTTTAGATTCAGTCGTGAGTTAACAAGATTAAATAACACGCATTTCACAATCGTTACAATTTTGTAAACATGACATTAACATTACAACTGTTATTTGATCCTTGACTTTTTTTCATCGGATTATATTTCTTTTATCTCAAACATGGTTCTTAATTAAGATAGACAAAATGAACTAAGAATTTGAATCTTTTTGCACTTTAACAAGGTCATCTCAGTGAAATTTCTTCAGGGGACACAAGGTTCTTTACATGGGACGCTTTTATCATCTCAATTAGTATATTGTTTTATATTGTTTTATGTCATGGTTGGTCGGATTTTACGGCATGTCTGTTACATAATTATTAGATTCCTAACACTTATGTACCATTAGTGTAGAAACCGAAATGGCTGTTATAAGTTGCAGCCGGCGACCTTGAAGGATTGAGTGACTCGGCTTGACCTCATCCTGATCCTCCTTCCGGTGGATACCGTGAGAATCGGTGGAGAAGACCGTCTTCCGGTTTAGATTAGAAAGAGAGTTTAGTTCAGTATCGGCCAAACCAGGAAGGTGGTAAGTCGTTTTAAGCGCACGACCGACTCAATATATATATATATATATATATATATATATATATATATATATATATATATATATATATATATATTTGGGAGAATATGTGCTTAATTGAAGTCATACCTAATTTGAAAATTAATAAATGGATAATTAATGAATTAGGCGAGCATATATCAGTTCAAATGTAAGGCGTAAACAAATCGAGAAAAAGTCAATCTCTGTATGTACATTTCGGCATACAGAGATTGACTTTTTCTCGATTTGTTTACGCCCTACATTTGAACTGTTATATGCTCGCCCAATTCATTAATTATCAACTAATTAATTTTCAAATTAGGTATGACTTCAATTAAGCACATATTCAAAAAAAAAATTTGTCGGCTATCGCCATCTCAAACAGACTGTTTGTTTACTCTCATATATATATATATATATATATATATATATATATATATATATAAGTAAATTTGGCGGAGTGGCCTATCGTCGGTACCGAACAGCGAAGGGGTCTATCCCCTTTTGCTAGAACTACACCAGGGAGATTGTTATTGCTGAGATGGAGCACCACATCTACCGCACAAATCAGATCATCCAAGCTCTGGCTACTCATATGCTGAAGAAGGCCGGTAGAAGGCAGTGTCTGAGTATGACAATAAACTGGATCTAGTGGTGAAGTTCGAATTCTGGAACTCTAGGGTATGAGGAGTACACCTTTATGGCTATTACTCCCAGGTACACACTAACCCATAGTGGTAGTACCTGTTAGTGTATAGATAGGTTAAATAGATTAAAAATGAGAATCAAAAATGAGAATCAAAAATGTGTTTTAAAAGTAAAAACATTGTACCTATCAAGAATGAATAAAACAAAACGTCTTTGGTATAAATAACCCAACATGGGTTCATATGCCGTAAATCAAACCACAAATCGACCGGTTTTCTGTTTCTTTGAAGATTTATTGGCCCCTTCTGCGTTTTTTCTTTGTCATTGTTTAGTCTTGCTAAGAGATATTAATCTCCAACTTATCATCAAGACAACGCGCCTGTGAAAGCTTTCATGGATGCGTTGTCTTGATGATAAGAAGCTACGCTGCTTTGAAACCAATGGTAACAATCGTACCTTCAATGTATTGTACTCTATAAAAAATAAATACACAAATAAACCGAGTACTTTATTTTCAATTCTTCAACACTAATATATATATATATATATATATATATATATATATATATATATATATAAGGAAGCGCGTGAAGTAATGGTTAAAGTCAAAGGAAATGGACTCGTCGTCCGTGTTCAAATCCTGGGCGTGGTAATTGCATTTTACTTAGCGCTAATACCCTTGGGAAAGGTATGAATTCTACTCTCCCTCCAGCTATGGGTAAATAGTAGGGTAGACTGGACTCTTTAACCTTGGTTAGGCAACCAGTCTAGGAGAAGGAAAACTCTGAATTCAAACCTGTTAAACTCCGCTTAATAAATTGACCTTGTGTCACATCTTGCCCGTGCGGAGGGGTTGGTAAATATATATATATATTTATATTATATATATATATATATATATATATATATATATTTGTGTGTGAGTGTGTGTGTGTGTATATATATATATATACATATATAATTTCTTTTGACGCGCAAATGACATCTCTCCCCCTACCTCTTACACATCAAACGCACACAGCAACTCAAAAAAGTTTAAAGAATATTCTCTTGCTACCTAAACATACATTGTTTATCAATGGTAACCATGCTTATTCACACACGCACACACACACCACACACACACACACACAACCTGGAGGTTTATTTCCGCTGTCATTTATCGCAAAAGATTTATACACACACACACGCAACCACACACCTTTCGATACACACACTTACACCGCCCCATGCTCACACTGTTAAAAGAAAAAAAAAGAATATTTGACGTCATATTTCAAACCGTCCCCTTTTTTTGAACCTCAAAAAATTTTTTAAACAGATTGAACAAGGACTACCACTCGCTTTTCTCGTTATTCTGTGATAAATATTTCTTATTACCTTCCATATACCAACAAATGCCCTGAAGATGATCTAATTAATAGATCGAAACACTGCAGCGTCGGCCAATAAACGCACCACTTAACCCATTTAAACCTGTGTTTTTTCATTTTTCTTAATATACTACATATATATATATATATATATATATATATATATATATATATATATATATTGTGTGTGAGTGTATATATATATATATATATATATATATATATATATATATATATAGTGGTATCTTCTACTGTATAATGTTTGGAAGATTTTTTAAATCACTTACCGGTTTTAACTTTTCTGTTTCTTTGACTTCATTGATTTCTTCTGTGGTTTTTCTGATTGTGTGTGTGTGTGTGTGTGTGTGTGTGTGTGTGTGTTTAGTCTTGCTAAGAGATATCAATCACCATCTTCTCCAGACTGAACAGTGTTTACATTGAATAGAGATTGGTTTTGGAATTTAAGAGTATAGTTTTGCAGATCACGACAGCACAACGTTGCAACTTCAGATGTAAAGTTATCAATCGCCAAGATTTTACTGTATATAAAAAGTTAGATAATCGTAATTTCTCTTTGAACTCTTTCGAAATACCCGTGGCAGTAAAATATACATTGGACGGAATCAAAGCAGATTCTGTTAATAAACTATTCATTCTGATCCACGAAAAAAAAAAGGAAGAAAAAGAAATGATAAGACTATAAATAAGCACTACACCTGCACGAATCTGTTGTTGTAATCCATGAATCAAATATGGGTTGTTGGTACCTTTCCTTCCACTAAAGACGATTGCGTAGTGTCCAAATAAAATAAAATAAATAATCTACACAAGTGACTCTGCAGGCCAATTCCTGAGTGACAATCTTTGGTGCACTGAATTCACACAAACTGTGATGCTTTCTGGGGTTGCTGTCTTTTCTGCCTCTTTCTGGCTCCCTTTCCTGTCGAGGCTACTCTCCTCTCCACCTCACCCCTCTCCGTGCCTTGCTTAACGTTTAGGCGACAAATAGGGGTTATATTATAGTTATTTACAAAACTTAGCTTAGATGTGACACAAGGTCAGAAATATGGGGCGCTCAATGAGAATCGAACTCACTAACAATTGGTCTTCGAATTTAGCTTGATAATCATTATACCACGTGAGGTTCCCATGGGTTTCTGTTATAAAATAATAATAATAATAATAATAATAATAATAATAATAATAAATAACTTACAAGGAGTGGTGATAAATATCTATTTATTAATACCCTTGTTCTTTAATCTTACGACCGTTATCATCTTGCAACATCCTCTGATTAAAAATAAGACCGTGCAAATCGTCCAAGGTGAAATGCAAAAACAGAAATCCTGATTATCTGGTGTCGTTTAATTGCCGAATTATTTCTTATGAGTGTCCTCACCTAAGCTAAATAATGGACCATTCCGTTTTTACTATAAAGAAAGAAAGGTGAAAAAATAGTACATACTACATAGACAAAGGGCTGGGTTAGCTCAGTCGGCAGAGCATTCAGCTAGAAATCACAAGGTTTCTAGTTCGATACCGGCCCTCGCCAACTCAGCGTATGAGTAGCACAGGAATATGTGCGGTAAAATAAGGAGCTGATGGTAGGTGTGGCGCTCCATATCAAACGCAAAAAACAATCTCCTTGGTCTAGCGCTAGTGAAAAGGGGATTGACTCCCTCGCTGCCTGGCTGATACTGACATTAGGCCACCCCGATAACTTTTACTTTTTACTTACATAGAAAAAATATAATCAGAGAGAAAGTAGGGAAAATATACAGGGAGAGGGTGAGCGCGCAGAAGCGATAACGCGTATCTGTTTCAATTGAACATAATGAAAAGATGAAAAAAGGAAAGAAAAAAAAGAGTGAGAGAGGGTTAAATCAAGATTGTTAAACTTCTTACATATTGAAGTATTTCACAATAGCTCTTAAGTAAACATATCAAATGTTGTAATAATTAGATTATCATACTGTGGTGTATCTACAGGTCCTGCTATTTCATGAAAAAAGAAAAGAAAAAACTATAAATAATTCCTACACCTGTGCGAACCTGTTCTTGTAATATACGAATCAAATGCGGTTCTGTTATAAAAGCAAAACAAGAAGATAACTGACTAGAAGGAGTGGCTATATATATATATATATATATATATATATATATATATATATATCAGTGTTGTCAGTGGGAATATCAAGAGAGAAAAGCCAAAACAGGAAACTGCCAAGTTAAGTAAAGTAAACCTGCTTATGCTAATATTGTCTTTATCTTTGGTCCGGGGTGGTTATCCTGGGGATCAAGTGACAGTAGGTCTACACAGATATCATGTACTCTCTTTGATATCCCTAACATATACTACCACTACTGAGTCAGAGTGCATCTTTTTGCTGATTTCCTTTTCATCTCTTCTTGTCTAGGACGTACATGTATTATGGGTGGGTTTTTGTTTTTTTATAATATGTTCGTGTGCACAAATGTATATATTCTGGAGGTGCGTGGCACAATGGTTAGAGTCGTGGGAAATGGACTTGTCGACCAGAGTTCAAATCCCGGACAAGGCTGTTTGCATTTCACATGGCGCTAATACCCTTGGAAAGGTATGAATCCATATATTCTCCCTCCAACTATGAGTAAATAGCAGGGCAGACTGGGCTCTTTAACCATGTCTAGGTAACCAGTTTAGGAGAAGTAGAACTCTGAATCCAAACCTGATAAAATCTGCTTAAGCAATTGACCTTGTGTCGCATCCTGCTCTTGTGGAGAGGTTTGGTAAACACATTGTTTGTTTGTTTACTTCTCATACTGTCGTGTAGTAAAGTCACCATAAGTGGAATATAACCTACTTCTAAACAAACGAAAAATCTGGAAAAGGCCAGCTGGTGTAATGGTTAGAGTCCCCGCCTATCAGCTTGACAGTCAGGGTTCGAATCACACACAAAGCGGTCTTCCTGTTTATAGCTCTGCTGATGAGGCCTAATAGGCCGAAATGTACATATAGAGATTGATTTTTCTCGATTTGTTTAGCCTTACATTTCAATAGGTATGCAGGTCTAATTCATTAATTATTAATTAATGAATTTTCAAAATTAGGTACGACTTCAATTAAGCACATATTCTCCCAAAAATTGTCGGCTAAAAAAGCCATGTCAAAACACATTGTTTGTTTATTTCTCATATATATATATATATATATATATATTCTGTACGGAAGGGTTCCAATGGGGGTGTATATTGTGCTATGTGTTGGGACACTCATTTTAGGGTAGAAGAAGGATAAATAAATCATACTGGTTAATTCTAGTTGATTCCATGTTCAACCTGGCAGTCTGTGTTCTTTCAGTGAATAGCTTTGATCTGCCCCACCCCCCTTCCTCTATTCTGACAAGCACTGTGAATTTAGAATTACCATTATTTTTAATTTCTACTCTACCGTAATGTAATGACTATAGTTTCAAGTAACTATTCTTGATACAAATAATTTATAGTTATATGACATCGAGTATTCCTGTTAAATAAAAATAATTTATATACAGTTATAGTACCTGTTACGATTCGTGTGGCCATTTTAGGGTTATATTTGAAATTAGTTTTACAGCGGATATCCCTTGTGGCATAAAGTTTGATCCTTTCTTGAAGTAGAAAGATGTAGTATCAGTTTTAATCTTTTTCTATTGATCCGCCCTTGAATTAGGATTTTTATCAGAGTTTATCCTGTCTTTAAGCAGAGAGTTGTATAATACTCGTCTGTTGGTCTGTCCCTTCAGCGAGTAATTCTAGGACAATTTATCAACGCCTTTAAATAGTAAATTAAATACATGTTTGGGCATTTTTAATTGGTCAATTCAGCCAACGTTTTTTTTTTTTTGGAACAGTCTATAAATATAAGTCGTGGTTATTAGCACACCTTATACCAACAATATACACCAACAGTATCATGTATTCCTGCAGATCACGAGTAATCTTTAAACAAACCTATTTGACCTATAGATGGGACCCTAACACATACTACCACTACCGAGTCAGAGTGCATCTGGGAGTAATAGCAATGAAAGGATACTTCACACTCTCAAAATATTTTTGTGAAGTCAATCATTCTAAAAAATCTTCGTTTTTCTACATTTTTGAAATTACTAACTTTTTATTTTACTCTTAATAAACAACAAAATCGGTAGAAAGATTTTTGTTAGTATTAGTGCATTTCCATTAGAGAGTTTCCAGTCAACATTCCAACTTAAAATTCTAGATAATCAAATTTAATACATATATATATATATATATATATATATATATATATATATATAAGGTGTGTCATAAAAGTATCGTGATTGAAGCTGTATTTACCAAAATATAAATGAACAATGAATGGAACACTCTTTTTTCAGAATACAAGGTGTGTCAAAAAGTACAAAAAAATCTTGATACTTTTTTGACACACCTTGTGTATATATATGTATATATATCTTGCAGATTATAAAGGATTTGATTGTGTCAGGTAAAAAGTTGTGGATACTGCAGCATGCTGATAAAATCTGATAAATGAAAGAAGCAAATATGTTCCTAAGTGTAGACATATCAACAAATTTCTCT
This sequence comes from Doryteuthis pealeii, assembly GCA_023376005.1. Lineage (NCBI taxonomy): Eukaryota > Metazoa > Mollusca > Cephalopoda > Myopsida > Loliginidae > Doryteuthis > Doryteuthis pealeii. Next base: position 23,352,903 of record CM042147.1, on the reverse strand, counting down.
TGTGTCATCAACAACCTGATCCTGGTTAATCTCCAAATATTTAGTGTCATAGTCTATTTTTCGAGAGGATAGAGCCAGCATATTCTAAACCCCGCCGACAAGGCGAGGTGGTGAAAGAGGCATTTCTACAGTTGGTAATAAATAGTTGCGTACATAAGTAACCTTGTGCATGTTTCTGTGTGTATTAGTGGCGCCCCCTCACGCACCTGTAAAATGGCGGGTGTCGGTGCGTTAACCGCATCCGTTGCAAACGCCCTACCCTCTATTCGTAACCTGATACCTACTTAATTGCACGATCCACCGGTGAAACAGTATCTGCCCAACCTCTTAAATAAACAGAAATGAAACGGCAAAGAGTTAATGCTTTATGTATTAATAACAACATAAACCTTTTAAATAAAACGAGAAACAAACTGTCTCTTCTATGGCCGATCTTTCGTGAATGGGTACCTAGTTACTGGAGTACCGAACAGCACCTCTTCCATTAAACTGAAGAGGATGGTCATATAAAAAAAACATAGCCAGTGCTAGAAAAAGAATGAAAGAAAGAAAGAAAGGCATCATTAAATGGAAATAAAATAAATTTGAATGAATAAGGTTCAAAAAAGGGAAAGAAGAAAGAAAGAAAGAAAGAAAGAAAGAAAAAAGAAAGAAAGAAAAAGAAAGAAAGAAAATAGAAAGACGTAATTAATTAGAAAATAAAGTAATGAGAACTGGAATGGGGAAGGTTCGAAAAAAAAAAGAAAAAAGAATTAACAAGCGGTGCCATTTATATATATATATATATATATATATAATATATATATATATATATATGTGTGTGTGTGTGTGTGTTGTGTGTGTGTGTGTGTGTGTGTGAGTTGAAAATGTAAGCGAATCTGACGGTATGTTGAAATGAAAAATACAGGAAAGAAAATGTTGAATGGATGAAATATGATTTATTTTATTTTATTTTACTAACATGTGTTTCGGCCAAGAGTTTATCTATGCAAACATGTATTCTATCTATTATTATTTTGAATACAAAATAAAATAACAATAATAGAAAAAACTACAAAAATGTTTATAATACAAAGAAATAGCGGCCTTCGTCAGAGTAAATCCTTATTATTTTAAATGAAATCGGTTGAAATACGGTGAATTTCCGAGATGTTCAAAAAAATAACTTTTTTGAAATCGCTTGAAGAAAGTGTTCTAACGATGGAGAAAACAGTTATGGTGACGTCATCGTCACATGCGATGGATTTTGAAACGGAGAGAAGATGACTGGAGAATATAAGGAACAAAGATAATTTTTAAAAATCCTATTTTATCCATTCAACATTTTCTTTCCTTTATTTTTCATTTCAACACACACACACACATACACATTTTTGTGAAAAGTAGAAAGAATAAGAAAAAGAGAGAAAAAGAAAAGGAAAGAAAGAAAGAAAACAAAGTTCATACATGACTAGGTTGGGTGCAAATCATTATATATATATATATATATATATATATATATATATATATATATATATATATTAAAGTGTATTTAGGCAGCATTTTTCTTTTATACATGTTTCATTGAATTGAACAGACAATTCCTGTCTGACAAGTCTTTCGTTGATCCGTTCTAATCTTCGGGCCATCCTTCTGGTGTCAGGGTGGAACTGGTATACCAGTCCACCGAATGTTTCAACACTAGCGCTTTCGGCAATACACTTTGCCATCCTCAGGTATATAGAGTCGTGGAAAATGGACTCGTCGACTCGAGTTCAATTCCTAGACGAAGCAGTTGGCATTTAACATAGCGCTAATACCCTTGGGAAAGGTATGAATCCATATATTCTCCCTCCAGCTATGGGTTAAATAGTACGGCAGACTGGGCTCTTCATCCTTGAGTAGGTAACCAGTCTAGGAGAGGGATAACTCTGAATTCAAAATTCCTGAGGTCGGTCGTTGATTGGGTTTGTGTCAACCCTTGATGCACCAATTCTTTCCTGTCGACTGTGCCAAAAAGTGTGGATGGTCCAACACAAGCCTTCACCACTATAAATAAATCACTGTGTGGGTTGTTCATTGTATGTATGAACACTCATGCGTCGAAAATCGACGAGAGAGTCCATTATATATATATATATATAATATATATATATATATATATATATATATATATATAGTTATCACTCACATATATCCAATGATAAGCGATGCTATATATAATACTAGAAGCGGCTACCCAGCATCGCCTGGGTAAAGGGGAGATTTTTAAGTTAGTCACGCTGGTCCATTATTACTGAATCATGATTTAGATCCTCAATTGAAATCCCCACGTAAAAAAAGACCTTACGTGGATCCAGCCCCTCTAAAAAGAAAAATTAATGTCTACTATTTACAATATTAAATGCCAAAAAAAATCTATGCTGCTATCATTTAAGTTTTATTTTTTAATTAGCTTCACAAATACAAATCAAATCTTCAATATTTTTACTCAAAAAGCAAGACTTGGCGATAGTGAATGTGTATATATATATTTACTTTGTCGTTAATCTTTTTTCGTAGTTTCCTCCTGACATACACTCACATAGATATACACAACTGCCCTTTATATATGTACTAGAGGCGGCTACCTGGCGTCGCCTGGGTAGAGGGGGGGGGGGCAAAAAGTAAGTCTCGCAGATCTATTATTACTGAATCGTAAGTTTGATCCTTGCAGGATTCTCTATTAAAATACCTTGCGTTGATTCGGCAAAAAAAGTGCACAAAAATCAAGATCTGGAAATAGTGAATGTGTATATATATATTTACTTTGTCGTTATTTATTCTATTTTCATAGTTTCATCTGGACATACATACACACAACTGCCCTTTATATATGTATAGATAGATATAATTAACATAAGTTTAATTTACCTTTGACATTTTATAATTTAATAATAATCTAACACCAATTTTTTATAATATTCAAATAATACTTTTTAGATATCACTAAATCTAATTTAGATGCAATGCCACAATACAAGTATACCACAAAACCACTTAGGCTGTTGGTGTACAAAGTAGTGTTGTAAAAGTTTACATCAACAATCATCTGGGGTTCATAAACGGATTAATTACCGATTCATTTTTTCTATTTTATGGGGAAACCTTTAAGTAGTTAATTAAATCTGTCTTTTCCTTCTCTTTGCAGCTCAACAGAAAATGGAGTTTACATATTCAACCAACAAGCTCGCACAAACCCCTCAAATATACCTACGCAAAGTGGTAAGTACAATATTTGCAAATTGATTGATCTAAAAACTGTGACTGTTAGGGTCACATCTAGATGTTAAATAGAACAAAATGAATTCTAGAAAAAAGTGTTTTAAAAATTGAGTTAAAAAGTATTGTGTACCCATGAACAATGAATAAAACAAAACATCTTTGACATAAAATGACCCAATATGGGTTGACATGCCGTAAAAACAAACCAACCAATGTAAAAACTGTTCCATGATCTTTACTCGCTACTTACTCTTTACTAGCATATTTCCACCATATATGAGGGTGAGTCAAAAGGTAATGCCATTTTGTTTAAGACAGGTATAATAACCAACACAGGAACATGTATCATACATCAAAATGAAGCTGGTCCTCTGCGGGTCACATCACTACATCTCTACCTTCAAAAAGTCATGCCATTTTGTTTAGGACAGGTATAATAACCAACACAGGAACATGTATCATACATCAAAATGAAGCTGGTCCTCTGTGGATCACATCCCTACATCTCCACATAGTCACCGTTTCTCTCAATAACAATGTTCCACCTTCAAACGAGAGCATGTATCCCTGCCCTGTAAAATTCTGTTGACTGTTCTTTGAGCCACTTCTTCATTACAGATTTCATTTCCTCGTCACTGGAATAATGTTTGCCTCTCTTCGGCCCCTTGAAAAAGGGTTTGAGAAACAAACATTATTCCAGTGACGAGGAAGTGAAATCTGTAATGAAGAAGTGGCTCAAAGTATGATAAACTATAGGGACGGTCGGGGACAGGGAATCATGGATATCCGTGCTGTCAGCACGACCTGATAATGATAATGAGGTACAAATGCACAATAGAGCGCAAGAGACGATGTCATTAGAATCGCATTTTACGTATAAATAGCATTAGATGTCGGAAAATCCCGAAGTAGCCTAACCCTAATCCTTACCCTAACACTAACCCTAGCGTCTTAAAGGTTTTTGTGTATTTCTGTAAAATGTAATGCTTTTTTATACGTAATCTAATTATATCTCTTGCGCGCTATTGTACATTAGTCCCGATGATGATGACGAAGAAGACATGCTGAACACTGCCAGAGAAGCAAGGACGAACTCATAAGTGACGTTATCTTATGGAAACCAGCACATTGTCTCGCCAGTGTGGGCTGTACAGCAAAGACCTACATTGACCAGCTCTGCACGGATACTGGATGCTGCGCAGAGAACCTCCTAAAGGCAATGAATGATAGGGATGGTAGGCAATAGATTGTCATGGACATCTGTGCAACTAGTGTGATAGGATGATGATGAGGAGGGGGAGGAGGAGGGGGAGGGGTATGTTAAACTCACAAGGAAACCCATGTGTGGTCTTCAGCCCAAATTACGTTTGGTAGATATTTATATTTCATTCTGTTTTCTTACTACTAAATACTGTTAAATTATAAACACTCTTGAATTGTGTTCTACTGTTCAAAATCAATACGAACCCACGCTTAGAGTTTATCTACTTAATGGAGACTTATTTAGCTTTCATAGCTACCATATATATATAATATATATATATATATATATATATATATATATATATATGCAGAGGAGTTATAATTGCCATCGTTTATCATCGATAAATACGTTTCTATTGGAATTAGTAATGTATCCAAGAATGCGCATTACTCAATACTTCATAAAAAACCCAGAGTTTATTGTAATAATTATTAATAATCTTCTGTTTGAATATTTTTTCCAAAAGTTAAAATATACAAATAGTTATTTTCAATCCTTTTTTGAATTTATCTACAAAGTACGGCAAAAAGTTTTTGCTACTCCTGAATTGTATACGATCAAGTAAGAAACATTTAAGAACACCCCGCCGCGAACCTTTTTTGTTCTTTTCATTTTTCTTGGCTTGGTAGGTGAATTCATTTTTCTTATTAAACTGACCACAATTACATAATTAAATATTCTTTTTAATTGACACATATCAAAAGTGCTCATGAAAAAAAAAATAACATATGCAACATATTTATATAAGAAATTCATGTTACAAAAAGTACGAACGTTATCATCTTGCAACACACTCTGGTTATAAATGAGACCGTTCAAATCGTACAAGATGAAGTGCAAAAATGTAAATTCTGATTATCTGGTGTTGCTTATCCGTCGAATTCTTATTTCTTATGAGTATCGTCACCTCAACTAAATAATGAACCATTCTGTTTTTATCATAAAGAAAGGAAGGTAGAAAAAGGACATGCTACACAGAAAAAATATAAGAAAAAAAAACAAAGAAAGAAAGAAAGAAAGATAGTATGGGGAAAAGAGAGAGGATGTGAGCGCGCAAAAGCGATAACGCTAATATGTTTCAATCGAACAAAATGAAAAGATGAAAAGAAGGAAAGAAGAGATAGAGAAACAGAGAGACAGAGAGAGAGAGAGAGAGAGAGAGAGTTAATTCAAGATTATTATCATGTTTATATATTAAATTATGTATCAAACGTTATAATAATTCAATTATCATAATGTGGTATATCCACAGGTCCTGACAGTAAAAAAAAAAGTTCTAAGTTACAATTTGAACTCGCTTACTATGATATCATAGTCCAGCACGTTAACCACTACACCACGGGTCGTTCCGCACATTTTATGGTTCTGTTTGCATGAAAAACGACTCGGCTATTTGTTTAGCATTTGATTTACTTTATCCCCCGAAGAATTCAATTCTTGCGTAATTTCACATATGAAAGACATGAAGATATCTTCTTTTTTTTTTATTGGTGAAAGGTAAACGTTTAGGGATTGGCTCAAAATTCACAACGATGATTCTGTGTCTCATTTTTAGGCTGGAATTACTTCGACTCGTCACTGCATAACTACTTAAGACATCTATATATTAATACTCGCGTTCCTTAATTGTACGACCATCTTGCAACACCCTCTGGTTAAAAATGAGACCGTCCAAATCATCCATGGTGAAATGCAAAAAGGTGAATCCTGATTATATGCGTTGCTTATCCGCCGAATTCTTATTTCTTATGAGTGCCGTCACCTCAAACTAAATAATGGACCATTCCATTTTTATTTCAAGAAATAATTTCCATTTTTATTTCAAAGAAATAAAGGACCATTCCATTTTTATTTCAAAGAAAGAAAGGGGAAAAAAGGACATGCAACACAGAAAAATATTTTTTTAAAGAAAGAAAGAAAGAGAATAGGGGAAAGATAGACAGAGACAGATAGAGTGAGCGCATGGAATTGATAATGCTAATCCGTTTCAATCAGTAAAGGAAATTCACAGCGATGATTCTGTGTCTTGAATTGCTTTGACTCGTCACTGCATATCTGCTTAAGAAATAAAAAAAAATTACTTCACATCTGAAAAAAATATCTCATACCACAATCAGTCAAAATTTTATATAAATATCATCATCATCATCATCATCATCATCAAGTCGCGCCGGCTGCACGGATATCCATGACAATCTCTCAACAACCATCCCTATCTGTCATGGCCTCCGGGAGATCCTCTGTGCAACATACAGAATCCACGCATAATCCATGTGTAGGTTTCTACAGGAAGACATCACTTATGAGTTCATCCTTGCTTCTTCAGCAATGCCCCACATGCCTTGTTCGTCTTACTCGGATAGTTTGTGTGATAGGGGACAAGTGTTTTCTTGTGGGATGTTGTTTCCAAGATTTGTTTATTCTTGCACAGCTACAATCTAGCTTATTCTCAAGGCGTTTCGTTAGGGTCTAAGTGGTGCAGCCGAACAGTAGCACTGACACAACAACGGCTTGGAATAATTGTCGCTTTAAATATGCTAGTTTGATTATACCATAAAAAAACAGCTACAGTGGTACGTTGACTTATGAGTGTCTAAACTTACGATTTTTCCGAATAACTGTTGTACACCCTCTTTCCTTACTTCTATTCTTCTTCTGCTCATATTTGGTATCTTACGTTCTTCTTCTTCTAGCGTCTCTCTTCTAACGTCTCTGTTCTTGCGGGCTGGTCGTCCTTGATTCATTTCTTCTTCTAGATCAGTCTTGTTGCCAAAACATTCATCAACCACAAAACCATATTATTTATGTAAACCTTTATTTACTTAACTAAACATATTTCTTTAACTAAACCTAACGCGCGTGTGCGAGTGAGTTCCAGCTAGGGCAGATAGGTCTTATCTGCCTGACGTCCAAGCTGAAAACTGAGAGCCAACCAGGTCCCACGTGACTTCACGTATTTCGCGGGCTTTCTGTAATATTCCATGGAAAGTCCCGCCCGTGATATGAAAAGGGGCCATCCCTTCAGAAATACGGGGGGGGGTGACAATAATCTATGCATAGATTATGTAACATAACTAGTTGTCACTCCGTCGAGTTTTTGCTTTGTGTTGAGAGCTAACAATTTCATATACGAGGGAATTTCTGATAGGCATTTGTCCACTAAAACACTTAAGTTTCCAAATTTATGACGAAAGAAAAATATCATTCATTTAAAAAAAATATTAAAACTTATTGCTGTACATAATTCATTCGATTCTATTCTATAATGTTTTTATACAATAAAACAGCGCTAGTTTTCTTGCTTAGAAGAATCGTAACAAAAAATTAGTGTTTGGTGCGGTTGGAACGAATTAATGGCATTTCAGTTTAATTTAATGGGGAAAATTGATTTGATATACGATAAAATTGATTTACAAGCGCAACGAATTAAACTCGTAAGTTAAGGTACCACTGTTCTAGATTTAATATCTGGAAGAAAAAATTGAGTTGACGCAAATTAATTTTTATTATTATTATCATTTGAGTTTTCACATCAGTGTTAGCTGATGGTCTTTCACTGGAGTCTGAGTGACAGCAAGTCTCCTCAGGTCTCCAGGACTCTTCTGAGTATTCTGGCATTATTATTATTATTATTATTATTATTATCCTTGCAAGTCTTTCACATTAACATTAGTCACAGAATGTCTCTTCAAGTCTCCAGAATTCTTCTGAATATTCTAAACGATCTCTGGATGGTCTCGATTCTTCCTTTGATTTCGAATTCCTTTAGATATTTTTTACATAACCTTGGTGTATGTGCGTGTGTACGCGTGCGTGTGTGTGTGCGTGTGTATGTATGTGTGTGTATGTGTGAGTGTTAAATGTGCTAATTCCAGAATTCCTGTCAGGGATAATATCTAGCAGAACGATTTACATGGGTTAAAAATATCTATCACAATGGATACAATTGTGTTTTGTAAACATTGGAACACCATTGGTAATACTGAACTGGATTTGCACTTTGGGGAAGACATTAGTCCATAGCGAACGCAGACAATAGCATTCGGTAACAATGTCCATTGAGAGAATGCCAGACTAGAACATCAGCAAATCAGCAGACTCTAATACGACAGAAAATTCTATTTCAACTACGTCGTCAGATGAGTCCAATACATAAAGGAATGTTCCTAATAGTTATAGTTCATTTGGTGCATGAATTTTATATTTAAATTCGGTTAGTGTGGGACATTGATGAAAAAAGAAAGGCAGAAAGAAAGAGCGGGGTAGAGAAAGTAAAATTCAAGTTGTATATTTATCATCATCATCATCATGTCGCGCTTGCAGCATGGGTATCCATGTCAATCTCTCGCCAACCTTCTCTATCATTCATTACACCTGGGAGCTTCTCTGTGGAGCAGCCAGCATTTTCGCATAGCTGGTCAATGTAGGTCCTTGCTGGACACCCCACACTTGCATGTCCATGTGTTGGCTTCCACGGGAGAACGTCGCTTATGAGTTCATCCTTGCTTCTCCAGCAGTGTCCTGCATGCCTTGTTCATCTCTCGGATAATTTGTGAGATGGGGGGCAGGTGACCGTACAGCTGTTTCCTTGTGGGGTGCTGTTTCCACGACTAGTTCAAGACTGCACGCAGCATTCTTGTGCAGCTCCCATCTAGATTATTCTTCATTAGGGTCCAAGTGGTGCAGCGATACAGCAGCATCGACACAACCACAACCTGGAAGAACTGTCGCTTCAGCTTGTCAGGGAGATCCGACCTCCATATGACTGATAATCTATTTGTGGCCGACCATGCCTTTGCTATCCGCGTATTAATATCGCTCTCATACACACACACACACACACACACACACACACACACATATATATATATATATATATATATATATATATGATTTGGCTCACCATGAATTCAAAATGTGATACAATTACAAGGTGGATTTAGTATGAAGCCTATTTCACAGGAAGCTAGTCCAGGGGTGCCTCAGGCGCCCAGTAGTAAAACCCAGCACTTGCTCCTTTTAGAAGAGGGGACAGGTGCTGCCTCGAGAGAAGCCACCCTGGAACCAAGCTGTTAATATTCTCACCTACCACATAAACACACACACATATATATATATATATATATATATATATATATATATATATATATATATATATAGTTGAGTCATAATTGATTAACAGGTTCATATTTTCTCAGCATCATTATCAGTTAATTTAGACAAACAGGAAACCTAAACAAAAAATAGACACACGAATATCAAAATGTTCCATCTTTTCGTAGCATTTCTAGCTTCGTACTAGATGACCTGTAAAACAATCCATAATGATACTAATGCTTCTATTTTGGGAGGAGTATTGATTTTAATTAGCATTTCATATTCATCTCCATTATATCATGAATTTGTATGGCTAGAAATTATGAAATTCAGCGCGAATTCAAAAACCCACAAAATTATTGTCCCGTCGGAAAAATGGTAAAAACCGGGTTTATTCACATAAGTTAAAATATGTTAAGTGTTTTGTCTACTAGAAATCTCGCCCTGGTGTGGGGGGTGCCATAAGAGCTATAGGGCCAGGACAATCATATAGGTGCTAGGGCTTGACGTAACCATCCCATTAATAGGAGAGGGCTTCTTCCGCCGCCCGTCTAACCCAAGTAAAGCCAAAGTGGAGTGTTGCATGTCATGGTGTTTTATTACAATGTTGAAATTCAAAAACATCTTAGTTCAAATTCTTGACATTTAAGCAACGGCAGGTACTGTAAGCAACCTGATATCAAAATGATTTGATCCGGCATTAAATGACCCGAAAAGGGTTGATATGCCGTTAAACAAAACAAACAACATCTTCTTTATAATCACTGTCGTGGCATCAAGAGGATGATTGGGGAGCTCCCTTTTTCATAAATTGAATTTTGTGAAAGAATGAAAATATGAAATTTACTTCATTTCAGTTTTACTCATGTCTTTTTGTATATTACGTAATATTATTATATGTATATTTCCGCTTGTCTTACGCAGTATGAAAACAAATCTTTTAGAAACTACTTGCGAATATATGAACCCTCCTCCGAGTGCAAGTATTCAAGTTTTAATGTAATCAAATATTATATTAAATTAGAAAGGCTAATGAAACTAAATAAGAATGCAGATAAAAAGATTTGAAAACAGAGGGGGTTATAATCGAAAAATAGAACAACTGAAAGTTACTTTTCCATCACATCCGCCTTTCATTGCTAAATTTTCCTAAATTAAAGTAAAGAATAAGATTACAGTTATTTCTTCTTGTTAATTTCTTTTGAGATTTCTCCCCGAGATTTTTGCTCATATTCATTAAGATAAAACCAAACAATTAGATTACAGACAGGCAAACACACAATCCCCATTATAATATGATATTTCAAAAATTTTTTTTTTTTTAGCTCAGTCGGTAGAGTGTTCGGCTAGAAACCACAAGGTTCCTAGTTCGATACCGGTCCTCGCCAACTCAGCGTATGAGTAGCACAGGGGCCTGTGCGGTAAAGTAAGGAGCTGACGGAAGGTGTGGCGCTCCACCTCAGACGCCAAAACAATCTCCTTGGTCTAACGCTATTGAAAAGGGGATAGACTCCCTCGCTGACTGGCTGATACCGACTTTAGGCTGCCCCGACGACTTTACTTTTTACTTACTTCGGAATAAAACTAAGTTTCTTACAGTAAAATTAAAATTAATACAAATATTTAAGATTTTTTTCTAATCTAGGGAGCATTAATCTACTCTCGCAAATCCATTACTACTGAACAGCGTGATCTGTTCTCTTTGGTTACCCATATTTGTGACCTTGGGGTTCATACCTTTCCCAAGGGTATCAGCTCGAAAGTAAACGTAATAGCGTGACTGAAGTGCAAACTCGTATACTGCGCTGTTGGCAGTCCAGTACGCTATTCACTACGCCACGGCGATCCCCTCCCTTTTGTATCGGTAGATGTTGACCAAATACTAACCCACAAAAAGGTGTGGTGAGATGGACTGAAAGATAGGTAAGTAAAGCAATTTGATTGTTGATAAATACACTGTGCGCGCAATAGTGTGTGGTAACGAGAATCCTGAGAATTATCAAATCGAGCCAACGAACACCTCAACAAGGCAAACAGCCAAAAGGAAAAAAATAATTTTGATTTGAGGTTTACATGTTTCGTAATCTCACTTGGACCTTGATCTAGCTTCTTTTTTTTCCAAGTTTCGTTGGCTTGTTAACAAAATAGAGTCCATTAGACACAAATAAAAGAAGAGAGAGAATTGAGAAATATTGATAGCAAAAGTTAATGAGCCAAATCGCTTCTGATTGCAGAGATCTTTAAGCGACAGTTACAACGATAAAGGGAGACAATTTGGATTAAAATTACTTTACAAGTGCCAAATGATACGTAAAAGTAGTTTCGTTCCGCCAGGTGTCGAGATAAAGAAACTATACTTTTGTTTTTTTGCTAAGCCTTGTAACGTCACATGTACACAATGTAAATAATAGAAGAACAAATTTACTATATAATATGTATTTTATTACAAAATGAAATCGACTGGTCACGTCCAGCTCTAGCACCTATAGGATCGTTTTGCTCTTATGATTAGACCCCCAACCCTTTTTATTGTAAATGTGCTAGAATGCGGTGGTGTCTTCGATCTGACGTTAAACTGCATCTAAAAGTGAAGGTCCAGTTCTTGAGCTCAGGAGAGTATGGAGTACCCTTTCATCGCCATTACTCCCAGTTCCACTTTGACTCGGAGTGGTAGTACCTGTTAGAGTCCCATCTATGGGTTAAATAGAAGAAAATGAGTTAACAAAAATGGGTTTTAGAAAAATTAAGTCCCAAAAATAATTTTCAGTAGCCATCAAGAATAAATAGAACAAAACATTTTTGGCATAAAATGACCCAACAAGTGTTGACATGCCGTAAAATCCCCCCTCCAAAAAAAATAGAAAGAAAGAAAGAGAAAGAAGATGAATTAACATGTTATTGAATTTCAACATAAAACGCAAGATGAAGTAATAAAACGCAAGATGAAGTTATTTCTCCCGAACAACGCCGAGTATCCCCGCTAGTTAATTGATAAATTACGACATTATGTCATTTTGTTTGGAAATGTAGGTATCGGCCATCCCCACTTGGGAGAAGACGCAACACAATCTTCCTTCTTCCTTCTCCCTTTTCA
>CM042147.1:23285205-23337705 GCA_023376005.1 Doryteuthis pealeii | reverse complement strand
ATATATATATATATATATGAGAGAGAGAGAGAGATGTATATATATATATAAGATATCAAGCATTTTACTCTGATGACGGCCGTTATTCTTTGTATACTTAAAGATTTTATAATTTTCTACTATTATTATTTTATTTTATATTTAAAATAATAATAAACAGAATACATGTGTACAAGAACAAACTGCTGGCCAAAACACGTGTTAGTAAATCTATTTTATCCATTCAACATTTTCTTTCCTTTACTTATTTTTTCTTTCAACATATCGTTGGATTCAATTTCATTTTCAACTTACATATATGTGTGTGTGTGTGTGTGTGTGTGTGTGTGTGTGTGTGTGTGTATTCAAACACATTTGGTTAAAAATAATAGGATCATTATTGATTTCAATTTTTATATTTTTCCTTTCAAGTTTTCAAAAAAATGTTTATGTTATCATCTTGAAAGGCGTTAATCAGTTGGACGAAAGAGTTTTTATTGGTAAACCAAGTACTTTCGATTCTTTTCTGAACCATTATGAAGGCTGTTTATATTTGTCTAACCCATCATTATCAAGACTGTTTATTATTGGACTAAATTACTGTTTTGATTTCATCGCGAAACTGACGCTAAATAACAGTGGCAGTTTTGTTTTTTTTAAATATTTCTAACGAGCTACGAAAACGTAATTTAGAATATTAAACTTATTAAAAGTTGGACTTAAATGAAGATCAGTTTCGTAAGACCAAATGAATAATCTGTTGTTTTGTTCACTCTAAGAATTATTTTCATGACCAGATTTTAATCACCAGTTAGTAATAATAATAGAATAATAATCAGTAATAATATCTTATTATAATGGAGATTGTGTGTTTGTCTGTCTGTAACCGAAACTATGTTACTATACAAGTCACAATTCCCTAAGTTATTTACATCATATTCTCCGTGCTATTTTATTTTTATTTAAACCTCAATTATTAATAAAAAATTGTTTTACATCATTAAGACTGTTGACCATATCTACATACACAGAAAATGCAATTGTATTTATATATACAACAAAATAGCGGTTTACAGTGTGAATGGGAAGGCTAATTTGCATATTGATATTAAACATTTGATTTTAATAAATATATGCTTATTATTATTGATTTCAAATTGTTTGGTTTTATCATTTTGAATATGAGCAAAAATCTGGGGGATAATTCTTAAAAGAAATCCATTAACAAGAAGAAATAACTAATATTATTCTTTACTTCCTATTTTAACTAAATAGTTAAATTAGGAAAATTTACCAATGAAAGAGGGGAGTAATGGAAAATGGTGGAAGAGTTAGTTTCAAAGTTGTTCTATTTTTCAATCATACCCCCTCTGTTCCAAATCTTTTTATCTGCATTCTTATTCAGTTTCATTAGCCTTTCTAATCTAATATGATATTTTATTATATTAAAACTTAAATACTTGCACCCGGAGGGTGCATATATTTGCTAGTAATAATAATAAACAGTTATTAATAATAAAACAGAAACATTTTCTTTTCTTTTTCAGCTGTAATCTTCCAAATATGTATCCAGAACCGTTACAAACTCAACAAGAAATATCGGAATTGGCTTTCGAAAAACGAACCAGAATGTGCATTACCCGAATTGCACAAACAGGCAAAAGTAAGTAATAAAATATATTCGATATATTAGGTACCTACCTACCTACCTACGTATGTAAGTAACGAAATATTATTGTGTAGTAATCAACATTATTATTACTGTTATTGTCTATATATTAATATTCGTGTTCCTTAATTGTATGACCATTATCATCTTGCAATGCCCCCTGATTAAAAATGAGACCTTCCCAATCATCCAGAGGAAATGAAAAATGTTTAATCCTGATTATCTGTGTTGCTTACCCGCCGAATTCTTATTTCTTATGAGTGTCATCACCTCAGCTAAATAATGGACAATTTCGGTTTTATTATAAAGAAAGAAAGGGAAGAACGGACATGCTACACAGAAAAAATATAGAAATATAGTAGAAAGAAAGAAAGAAAGAAAGGGAGTAGCGGAAAGATAGAAAGAGATGTGTTGAGCGCGCGAAAGCGATTGCGCTAATCTGTTTCAATCCAACATAAGGAAAAGATGAAAAGAATGAAAGAAAGAAAAAAAGAGTGAGAGAGAGTTAAATCAAGATTATTATACTTTTTACATATTGAACTATTTCGTAATGGAAATTAATCCGGTAGTATGAATATGATATAATGAAAAAACAAAAGATGTTTACAACTGAAATAGGCTCATCAGGAGAGAAGTGTGCAAAACCGTTTCGGGGCCAATCTCTCGACGGTTTTAAAAAGCAACACCGGCCCATCCTCACTAATATGAGGACCCTTTCGCATTATAATGCATCGACCGCACGTGGGTCGGTCATCGGATTAATTTCCATTTTATTTTCACATACTTGTCCATGAAAAAACCTCACATTTGAATGTTTACCCCTTTGATGATATCCATTAACACCACGGATTTACCTATAAATGTGGGCTACTTATTTTACAGTTGGATTCTATTACAATAATTTTGATATTTTATATACACTTTTTATACATATTTTACACTTTTCTATAACTTTACATCAGACTTTTTTGAGTCTTATTTTATTACTATAATGCTTCTGATTATTTTTAAAATTAAAAATGAGATTCATTTTATTTTTAAATAAAATTCATTTTATTTTTAAATAAAATTCATATTATTTTTAATATAGACAGCGCTTTTTTCTTTTTTTTTTTTATTAATTCCAACGTTTGACTAGCAGCGTTCTGTTTTACTAACGGTCATTTTCCCGTCTTATTTTTGTTGATCACCGACCCACGTGCGTTTCAGTTGTAAACATCTTTTGTTTTTTCATTATATCATATTCATACTGTCGGATTAATTTCCATTTTATTTTCACACACACACACACACATATATATATATATATATATATATATATATATATATATATATATATAAGAGAGAGAGAGAGAGAGAGGGAGATTATCTCAGAAAATTCTTAGGTCCAGTAATACAAACCTTTTTTTCCGGAGCTATAAGCGAGAAGATCTTATCATCCAATCGTTTTCTGGCTGGATTTAGCCATGGTGATTCTTCTAGAGACTTGTGGTTTCTATCAAATTGGCCAGAAATAATTTATCATATAACTTGAAACAAGTAACGTTCTGTGTAGTAAGTATTTAAATCCGGTTCGCTGCAAAGTTCCTGTTTATAAAAAAAATAAAAAATAAAAATAAAAAATTTAAAAGCAAAAAAATTGTGAGACTGTAATTTATGCGAAGGAGATTCTCGAAGAGTTAAAGTGTACACAAATAATACGAGAGTTACGTAAATATTACCGTTTCCCTTGGCAACGCACGTAAATCATTTCCTGACTAAAAACTAAAATACTCTAGGTAGTCAAAAGTCAAATCTTAATTCGATGTCACATACAAAATTGATTTTTTTAAATCAAAATCTATATATTAATACGCTTGTGTTATATAGATAGAAAGACAGACAGACAGATAGAGTTTATAGGGAATGAGATTATTTATGGCTGATGGCTTTTACTAGATACATCCTGTTTATTTCGACTAACTCGGCCGCCATCTTTTCTTGTTGATCTAGTCGGCTTTTTGTTAAGGGTTGGGTTCTTCCTTTTTCTGTTGATTTCTCGGGCTGGTTTCTTATTGGTTTTTAAATTACTTAACTTGGTTGTTTTCCGATAAAGCTTTTATTTCTAATTCATCCGCCGCGAATCGAGACTGGCTCCAATCGAGCGACCTACAGGCTCACTCACTCTGAATTCTCTGCCGCATCTCATTAACTAACTATCTCGTGCCTAATCGCGCGTTTTTCAAGGGGTCAAGTAAAAGGTTATCAACCGCCAATAACTGTCAGGTAACTTTCCATAGGACCCCGTTATTTTGAATCTAAAGGACCCTAATCAAAATATTCTAACTACAGGTACGTACATAAATCATAAGCTGCTTATGAAATTATGTAATACTTGTTCATAAATCTTCGTCCGTTATCATCCTGCAACGCCCTCTGGTTAAAAATGAGATCGTTCAAATTGTTCAGGATGCAAATATAAATTCAGATTATCTGATGTCGCTTAATCACAGATTTCTTATTTGTCCCATTCTATATTACCCAATTTCAAAAATGAAACATTCCAAATGGTCTTACGTCGCTTAAATGTCGAACGTAAAATTAAAATGAATTGAAAAAAAAATCAAAACAAAAAAAAAAGTTACGTGTTTGTTTTATTTGTAATTTTGAAATTGTGAATTACGGAAAATATTTTGGTAATTTTGATCTTATGTTGTCTTAAATTAGGCTATGTTTTACCGTGCCAGCGTCAGGCGATTTTCCTGCCCAACTTAGATATTTTCCGAGTTCTGCTTTTGTCAATTTTTGTCGGCAAATTAATGTAGATATTTAAATGCCCCCCCCTATATTTTTATCGGTAACTCGATGTAAAAATTTTACAACCCTTCTTTTAAGAAAGAAGGAGAGAGTTAAATCAAGATTATTATAAAAGAGTTTTTATAATTTGCTTGAAGCATTGTTTTGATATTGGTTTGTTGGTTAGTTTTGAAGGCTATCACAATTCAAGTGTAAAGAAAAATAAGGTAACTATTGTGTTGTTTTGTTTACCTTTGATTTATTCTTAATATTTCAGGATAAAGATCCCTTCATTGTTATCTGTACAACGTTTCGGTCTTCTTCATGTGTTTCTTGTCGGACTCGGGAACCTTCTCGGACTCGGGAACCATGTACAGATAACAATGAAGATGAAGACAATACTCCGAATAATCGAAATAATACTAATTATCAAGCCTCATCTCAAAAATTCCGAGAAAAAGATCCCTTCGTCAAAAGATTTCTGAAAGCTAAATTCTGGAGCTGTTACCGTGTTGCTTGGAGTTTCAATAATATAGAGTTTGGTAACAAATAATACCTAATAATATCCGTTTTGAATGCATAATAAATTTGGCGAGGAGGCCTATTGTCGGTATCAGCTGGGCAGCGAGGGAGTCTATCCCCTTTTCACTAGCGCTAGACCAGGGAGATTGGTTTTTTTTTTTGCTTCTGAGGTGAAGCGTCATACTTACCGTCAGCTCACCCTTTTACCGCACAGATCTAATACATATTGATGATTATAGCGTACTAACCTTTACTTCCTTATTTCTTTTTACTTACAATTGATATTTCATAACAATAATTGTCCCTTTTGTTTTTCCAGGAAGCTGCCGAGGCGGAAAATCACGACAATGCCGCCGAACAAAAACGACAACATGGGAAGACAGTTCGATATGGAGAAATCGTCCAGGTTTTTAGATCCCTTTCTTTTTTTATATATTCTTTCACAATATTTTTAGATTTTTTACACATTATTTTTAGATATTTTTCACAAATTTTGAGGCATTTTTCACTAATTATTTACTCATTTTTTACATCTTTTTACATTATTTTTAGAGATTTTTGTGAATATTTTTCACAAACTTTTTCACAAACTTTTTCCCAAAATTTTAGAGACATTTTTAGAGAAATTTTTAAGTATTTTTCACAAAGTATTTAGTCATTTTTTACAACTTTTCAAAAGATTTTTAGAGAAAATTTTTATAGAGAATTTTCATACATTTTCCATGAAATCTTTCGACATTTTCTGCAACACTTAGACATTCTCTACAAAATATTAAACATTCTTCACAAAACGTTTAAACATTTTTCCCGATTTTCTCACATTTTTATCAATATATTTAGTCATTTTTCACAACTCTTATTAAAAAATTCTTAGAAAAATTTTTTTTGATATTTTTCACGAAATTTTAGCGAAGGATCCTAATTAGCATTTTATAATTATCCCTGTGATTGCAGATTTTTTTATTTTGTTTCAGTTAAAACACATGTTCTCTGGGAAATACATTCACACGTGTACAACGCAGACGAGCCAACGTGACAAAAACAACATGATGGTAAGTAATTCCAATAACTTTAAAGACACTGGCACTGTTATATAAGTGTACATAGATAAAAAAAATTAAATTAAGAATTCAAAAAAAAGATAGATTAAATCGCATGCTTTGATCTCTGAACGTAATAATTGTTTCTATCAAACATGGCAATTTTGAACTTGATCAAATGAAACAAAAAGCACGTAATCAGATCCCGTGATCTATGTATACGTATGAATACAGCAATTAAAACCAGTTTGACTTTGTGTCACATCCTGCCCGTCACGGAATTGTTGTATATATATATATATATATATATATATATATATAGGCGTCTTCATTCCTGAAATGAGGTAACCAAGCGAGTAAATGGTACTATTAGTATTTTTGTAATTTAACCATTTTAGTTCTTATTGACAATAACAAAATAAATAAAATTATTTAAATCAGTTATTGCAATCCTCTAATGCAATCTATTGGATTTCCATGCGCCACAGATGAATGAATTGTCTATCTTTATTAATTTATAAAAATGACTTTATTAGTTGATAGAAAAATGACATCGTGACATGCATTTAAAAAAAGATTGAAATAATTTATTATGAATTATTTTAATTTATTATCTAGACTAGTACAAAATAAAAAACACCCTCCGGGCGATGTAAAAATAGATTTTTGAAACATATTGCCTGAGGGGTGGGAGTTAAAAATTCAATGCCAGCGAGTTTGTACCCTAAGTAAATAAAATCATCAAATTCATTAAAGGATTAAAAAAATAAAACAATTTGAGATGTAAACTTTAAATATGTATTAAAATAAAGCAAACTATATATAGATATATAATACCAGTCATGTATTTATTAAAACTTGTTTTAAAAATCAATGAGGACTGTATAATGTTGCATGTTCAAATTTTGAGTATATTTATTCTATGTTATGACGATTTTGGGTAATGTGACGTAAGCAGTGATATTGATTTATTTATTTTAATACATATTTAAAGTTTACATTTCAAATTGTTTTATTTTTTAATCCTTTAATGAATTTGATGATTTTATTTACTTAGGGTACAAACTCGCTGATATTTAACTTTTACTCCCACCCCTCAGGCAATATGTTTCAAAAATCTATTTTTACATCGCCAGGAGGGTGTTTTTTTTTAATTTTGTACTAGTCAAAATAATAAATGTTACGTTATAAGTTATAGGTATCTGGTACTTTTCACAGTCTCCCAATTTTTCATTAAGGGCCCCCCACCCCTTTTCGGCATACATTTCCGATACCCAAATTTTGACAAACACACACCCTGAATGGATCTTATCATTGTCATTTTAGACAATGAGGAAGATGTTGCTGTCAGGACAAAGAAGCAACGAAGATGTTGTCACTTGATCCCGGTCTTACATTTTGTTTTGTTTTTTTATTTTTCAGATTTCCCTCCATGAATTCAATGCAAAAAATGCACAATTTAAAATCTTGCCAAGGTACAAAGTCAAGTCAGAAGGAGAAGTGGTAAGTGTTACACAAACAAAACTAAAATAATCACTTACAAGTTCTTTGGGATGTTGTTTTGTTGTTGCACACACACACACACAAAACACAACATTTTAATTTTCTTCAAAATACAAGGTGTGTTCAGAAATTATCAAGACTAAAGCTGTATATACCAATACAGAAATGAACAATGACTGAAACGTTCATTTTCTTCAAAATACTAGCTCTGTTCAAAAAGCATGTCATTTAATATTGTGTGATGTTAGAAAACACTTACTTGCCTGGTCCAATGGTAAGATATATACTATGAGCATGATCCCAGGTGGACATCCCCTAGGCAACGCCTGCCCCCTTGTGTAAAAGGAACGGGGCTGGGTTTATTGTCTGGTGCCTGAGATGACTCAAAAGGATATACGCAATTTTTTTAAAACCTCTGTCCACTAAATGAGCTTCGGTTTGTGCGTGGCTCCCCATGTTAATCGGACTTTGTGTTCAACTGACAAGGTGGTATGTCAGTAAATAACTGCGTTTAGTTTACAGTATCTCAACAAACTAGTGTACTACAATCGTGTAAGAAACATGATACTGAAAACTATGCCTCACTGTACAAAAGATGCATACAGAAATGGAGATAAAAACTTTAATTAGTTCCTCTGTTTGAGTCAAGCGAAAAAAATATATTATTATATTTAGTTAAAGAGCATAAAAGCAATTGAGGCGTTTTTAGGTTGACTTGTGACTTGTGACTTGTCAGATAACGATGTTCTTATCGAGTATTCTTTACTGTCGTTGTTCTAATGATGTTCTAAATATGCGACGGGTCGTTCTTCTATTTCCCATACTTATTATACAGGATGTCCATAAAGTCCGTGTGCATTTTAAAATCTTTTTTTTTTAATTTAAAGTGCAGACGGACTTTATGGACACCCTGTATATAATGCAATCGGTGTTCCTAAAAAATACCGTTATCATCTTACAACACCCCCTAGTTAAAAATGAGACCATCCAAATCGTCCCAATACAAAAATAGAAATTATCCGCCGAATTCTTATTTCTTAGTAAATATATATACACATTAAATATCACCGGTCCTTGTTTTTTATGCAAAAAATTATGAAGTTTAGATTAATAATTGAAGATATTTTAGAATTAAAATATACATAGAAATAGCATTGAAATTCTACTTAAAAATGTCCATCATTTGTAAATCTCAAAAGTAAATAAATCAATACACCAGAGTTTTTTTTTGTCCCAACCCTGTTTCTGTGATTTCTAAATATTTTGGATTATCCTCGTAATTCATATAATTACGAAATTTCTAAATTTCACCCTCGGGTGGATACATGAACAAACCAACCAATCTGCTAAAAGGTCAGCTAAAGGTTAAGTCTTGTCTATCACATTGCTGGTCATTTTACATAACTCTTCTTCTAAAAGACTTACCAGATAACTTTTCAATTCTACACTTACCGTACATGATTAATAGACAGCCAATCAACATTTAACAATGCAATATAATTCATGTAAATATGAAATCTCTAAATTAAATGTTCTTTTTTTCCAAAAATCTTTTCAGGTTCAGCTTCACGATCAAATAGTTCTTGAAAGTATCAAGTCTCCTGGACATTATTTCCATGCAAGTAACAAATTTCAAATGGATTGCAACGCAGAAGGGTAAGAAAACATAATTTTTTACTAACTTGCATCATTTTTTTATTGTCCTGACGAAGTTTTGACATAAATCAAAACGTTGAAACGTTGACTTCAACATAAAAAATAAGTTCATCTCTTTTTTTGGTATATTTTGTTTTTCTACTTTCTACATATCGGGTTCATTTCCATATCATATATATATATATATATATATATATATATATATATATATATATATATATGTGTGTGTGTGTGTGTGTGAGTTTACAGTATTTTTTCTCTTTCGGACATTCTAATAGTGTCGACTGATTATTTTCAGGAGGTGCATATGATTTGGTCTTTTCTTATTTTTATGGCGAAACTTTGAAATTTTTAACAAGAGGGTGTTGCAAGATGATAACGATCGGTTAGATTAAGGAACAAGAGTATTGATTTGCGTTATTCGGACTATTGTTCTCATCTTTATTGTTATCTGTACAAGGTTTCGGCCGATATGCCCTCTACCCTTCTTCAGGTATTAAAAAAATATGAGTCTAGGTAAAAAATCATACACAAGAGAATAGATTGATATTCTAGCCAAAACAAGACATTAGGTTTATAAGTTTCCAAAATTAACACAGCTTAACGCCCCTACCCCAGCTATGGTTAGTGGAATAAGAAATGAGAACAGGATACCCCCGTGGATAGTATAAAGGGTTAGTTTCAAAGTTCCGTGATGGCTCCGATTACGACAAGAAGGTTCCCGATTGCGACAAGAAAGTTCCTGAGTTCGAAAAGAAGGTTCCCGAGTCCGAGAAGGTTCCTGAGTCCGACAAAAAATACCTGAACAAAGCCGGAGGGCATATCGGTCGAAACGTCGTACAGATGAAGATGGGGACAATAGTCCGAATAACGCAGATAATACTAATCATCAAACCTCATCTCAAACATTCAGAGAAAGAGTATTGAAACTTAAATATTTGCACACAGGGGAAGCATACTTTTATTAGTAGACCTAATACTTTATACATTCTATAAATTCTCATAACCGTGTACCATTTATCACCAGTTATTTTTCTTTTCTTTTTTTCTTTTCTTTTTTTTTACTTAAGCAGATCTGAGCTGAACCTCGGAGTTGAAAGATCGAGTTTTACATTGATTGGAAGTCACAGAATTAACCCGGAACAAACCAAATTTGTTCGGGTAAGTAAAGATTAACTCATAAAGAATTTTAAACATTTTATACACATTTACTATTTAAATAACTTGCATTTCTCTGTTAACCTTTCCCATTCACATCGAAGAACCTTGAGACAGTCACAGATGCATAGTAACAAACATTACTAAACTTATATATATATATATATATATATATATATATATATATATATAAAATGAAGAAAAATCTCTAAACTTGCTTCATTACAATAATTTATTTCAACCGTATTAATACGGCATCTTCAGGTAATCACAAAAACATGACTCTTACTGAGAATTTCCCAAAGTAACATCTCTTTTAAATCTATCAATTTGGGGGAGGGTTGGTATCTTAGTTTGAAATGGGCAGGATTAGTTTCTTTGAATGAGGCGGGGGGGTCTATGCTTTGAATGAGGTGTGGCTTAGATGGGGGACCGACTCCTTGGGGAAATAGTTGTAAAATGAGAGCAGAATTAAAAGACTAGAAATAAGGAGAAAAACAATAAAGGAAAAGAAAATAACAAAATAACACACACACACACACACACACACACACACACATATTATATATATATATATATATATATATATATATATATATATATATTGTCCACTTTTCCTTTTACCTTACCTCATACTGTCGGATTTTACTCCAACCCTCCTATCTTCATAATGTCAGGAATGGACAAAAAATCACTCAACAAAGCATTACGTACATACAAGACCACCCTTATCACAGCCTCTTCTATAAATACAAATGTACGTACTTTGTTTTGAATAAAGTTAGACTGATGAAGTTCTTCGCGTAAAGACGAACGAAATATTTCTCTCTTACTTCTACTTGTTTGAGTCACTATTTTTTTGTCCACTTTTCCTTTACCTTACCTCATATATATATATATATATATATATATATATATATATATATATATATACTTAGAGATCTTGCATCTATTTCTTTGTGACTCATCTAACAATAAGAGCGAGCTGCGACAAGTGTCGTAAGATTTCTTCTCTGGACTTCTATCACAGGTTTCACAGAATTCATTCATCCGGTTTCGTGGATACGTCATTCTGTGGCCTGAAGATGGATCGAGCAAATAGTGTTTTTTCACGAAAGTTTTTGTTCAATGTCATCTTTTTAATGTCCTTTTTCACGAGGCTTTCGGCATATCCTTTTGCCATCTTCAGGTGTGAAACTGTTGGAATGTTTTCCGTTGTCTCGTTTTAAAACGAGCAGTAGCTGTAGGAATTAGTTGTAGGCGTTCTGTTTAAACAAACAGTGGTAGTAGAAATTTGTAGGAGGGGGTCTCACAAGTTTGTATGAAAGTAAGGGGGATGTGGAAGGAGGATTTGCGGGAAATTATCGGCATTTGAGGATATGTTGACTAGTTTCAAAGATTAAAGGTAGGATTTGCATAGGACCGAATTCCACTTAAAAGTTTTCGGTAGTAGAGGAGCATTAAAAAGATGAGCTTGTATCAGATAGGTGTAGCATTAATCTGCGTGATAAAATATAATTAACTCGTCTCCTACCGTACACGAGATTGGTGTCCGAGTAGTATATAATATATATATATATATATATATATATATATATATATTCAGCAAAATCAATAGAATGATTTTCATATCTTCTTAGTACTCGTTAACCAATATTACGTATTATATATATATATATATATATATTATATATATATATATATATTCAATAAATGAAGGAAAAAAACTTTAATTTGCTTCATTATAATAATGTATTTCAACTGATTACTGCAGCATCTTCAGTCATGAGCATCCATGTTTTTGCTTGTGTCTGAAGATGCTGTAGTAATGCGGTTGAATAGATTGTCACAATGAAACAAATTTAAAGTTTTTTTCCTTCAATTATTCAACAATTGATCTGTCAGTCCACTCACTGGCATTAGGCACATCGAGCTCTCACTACGGTTTACCTGTATCGCTACGGTTAAACTACACAACGAGCAAAGTTTCAGTCCTGAAAGGTATCTCAACGAATCAAGTCACTGATATGGGTTGCCCAATGTCCTGACATTAATCCAATAGAGCACGTCTTGACCGAAAACTTCGAGGGCATGTGACCAAAATCCCGTCAGTGGCAACCTTTAAAGAAACATCCCTAAAGCAGTGGCAAAATATGGATCAGACGATTGTTGATAACTTGATCAAATCCATGAATAATCAAATACAACCACTGAAACTAGTAAATGGAGGAAATATTGTGTATTTATAATGAGTTGCTTCTGGGGGCGCGTGGTCTAATGATTAGAGTCGTGGGAAATGGACTCGTCGACCCGAGTTCAATTCCTGGACGAAGCTGTTTGAATCTCACATTGCGCTAATACCCTTGGGAAAGGTATTAATCCAATACTCCCTCCAGTTATAGGCAAATAGCAGGGAGGACTGGGCTCTTTAACCATGGCTAGGTAACCAGTCTAGGAGAAGGAAAACTCTGAATTCAAACCTGTTAAACTCCGCTTAAGAAATTGACCTTGTGTCACATCCTACTCGTGCGGAGGGGTTGGTAAATATATATATTGAGTTGCTATTGCGTAATTAAACTTTGAAATGGGTGTAGTTTATTTCTCCTAGCTAAAAACTTTTCGTAGGTCACTGAATATTAAGTTAGCTAAAAATATATAATAATGTGTCTAATTGTCTGAAAATTTATAATATTATGTTTAATTAGCGGAAAAATTATAATAATGTATTTGATTGTCTAGAAATGTATAATAATGTGTTAAATTATAATTATTTTGTTTCTTCCAATGTTACTGGCTTGCTCGTGCGGAGGAGTTAGTAAATCCATACATAGAGTTATGCATTGATTAATTACAAGTTAACATTGCATTTTTTATAGTTAAGCCTTTTTATAAACCAGCTTTATAAAAGGGTAACTGTGAGTTCTTTAAGCGGGAATAAAACAAATCAACTCTCTCTGATAATAGGATAAAACTGGATTTTATTTAAAATATTTGGCGCCTCTGTGTGTGTGTGTGTGTCAAATATTTGTGTGTTCTGATGACCGGAAATGAATCAGTTTATTGAGTTCTATATATATAACTACCATCGATTTTTCGGCGGTTAGTGTAGAGACGGTTAATGTAGATTTTGAACTCAAAGTCGTTGAAATTCAAAGTAATGATTTCCAGCCTGCAACACCTTGTGGCGGGGGGGGGGGGGCTTGCGCACACGAAATTCATAATCATCATCATATCATATCATCATCATCATCATCATCATCATCGCCAGCTGTATTCTCTTTTATTCTTATCTAATGCATTTCTTTTTACATTTCCAGGGCGGATCAGTGATTCGTTTATTTCACAAAGAGCTGGAAGCTTATTTGGTTGCAGAAGGCCTGTTCGAAGAATCTATAACTGAAGATGGTATTTACTTTTTCATTATCATAGAACACTTGTCAAATAGTTTGTTTTTTTATTCCACAACTCTACAAATAAGGCCGTTTAGCTCAGTCGGTAGAGAATCTGCCTAGGAGCCACAAGGTTCCGGTTTAGATACTGGCTCTTGCCAATTCAGCGCATAAGGCGCACAGCTTGGATCTATTCATTAAAGAGGAGAGCTCATTCTCAGGCACAATCTCTCTGGTCTATTATTGGTGAAAAGGTGATAGACTCCGAGGCTGTTCTGCTGATTGCGACAATAACAACAACAAATGAATGAATTAAAACTTAGTTTAATTCGAAGGTCTTTGCAAGGGTAATCACAAAAGTAAGGTCTCCAGTCTGATGGAGAGGGAAATTAAGGATGTCTGGTATCTTCTATTAGATATCCTTTCAATGATAATTTTGACATTATAATGGAGCTTGCCAGCAGGTGTCTGCTGAATAATACCGTCAAAACTACTGGCAATAACAATAGGCTCTTCTTCACTTAACTCCAAATATAGAAGTACACGTATTTTACAGACCCAATACGCCTTTTTTAATAATGTAATTTTTCGTATTTTTCTATCTTTATTAATTTTTTTTTTTTCTATTTTTCAAGTTCATTTCAGAGTACGGATAATGGATCAGCATCGTCCCAAAACAATGACTCCATCCACATCCGGAATCACTTACTGGGAAATCGAAGCTGAATCAAGTATTATTGATGGTATGTTCTAAAAAGAAAAAAACAATGTATTTTTTATGTATAAAACGCACTCATGTATGTAGAATAATCATACTAAGTCCAATTACCGTCGAATTGGCAAGACAAGACAGCAAGCAGTCATAACCCAATACGATTCTGGTTTGCTGTAAAGACCACTGCAAAGTGGCAGGATTTATGGAGCCTCAGAGGATCCTACAAACCAAGCAGCCAATCAGGACTCAGGGAATGGAATCACCCAAATGCATGAGTGGACTGTTCTGAATTCCATAAGTACCAGTTGTCTTGACACTGGTTCAGTTGTGCTTGGCCAGTCACATTGTTCAAACCAATATTAGACTGACTGACTGACTTCAATAATGTATAATACGCACCCCTATCTTTAGACTTGGCGAAAGAAAATCTCCTGTATAATATGCACTGACATTTTAGAATTTGAAGCAGCTAAAATTAACCTAAATATAGCATTTCTTTCGACTTTTTACCGGTTCGTATAGACTCAAAATAATATATATTATATAATTTCATTTTGTCTTAGAATACAAAGTTTACACAGTATTTAAAGCAAACACGCGGATATGCTCACACAAAAATGCAACATTTTACGTGAAAAGAAATTATAGACAGACACACATTCTGGTGGATATTTCTCTGTAATATGTCAATGAAGGTCCATGCATTTCCTATGCGCATGTTGACATCGCTTTTAATAGATAAGATATTGTTACCGAGGTATGTGAACTGGTCAACTTAAATCAACAAATTAGAAATTATGTAGAAGATAATCTAAATTAGCATGACAGAATAAAATTAGTGGAAGGAAAAGCACCTCGAGATAAAAATTAAAAGCTGCCAGCCAAGAAGAAATACTTCAGAAGTGGAAAGGACATTAGCCACACTAATTACCGAGGTATGTGAACTGGTCCACTTAAATCAACAAATTAGAAATTCTGTAGAAGATAAACAATACCAATTAGCATGACAGAGAGCATATGAAGTTAGTGAAAGGAAAAGCACATCGAGATCAAAACTAAAAACGACCAGCCAAGAAGAACGACTTCAGAATTGGAAAGAACATTATACTCACTTATTTAGCATTAAATATAGGATGTAATGCCTCCACCATGTTTTTTCTTTCTTTTGGACACGTTTATGAATACTCAACTATTCTTATATCAAATATTGAATTTTATTTTATTCATTTATTAATCCTTTGTTTTTACAGGTGATATTATTCACTGGGAACAACAAATTCGGCTTCGACACTTAACCACCAGGCAATATTTGTGCATTAATAATAAATGTGAAGTGTGTCTAACTCCAGAACAGACAGATCCTCGAACAGTGTTCCGTCTTCATTCCGTATTAAAGGTAATACGCAACAGATTTAACTGTTTCGACATTTTTTGATGAAATTTATATAGAACTGGAAGGGGCTACCCAGCGTCGCCTAGGCAAAGGAAGGAACCCTGGTGTATTGATTTGTTTACTTTTGAGATTTACAAATGCTGGAAATTTTTAAGCAGAATTTCAATGTTATTTCTATGTATATTTTAATTTCAAAATATCTTCGAATATAAATCAAATCTTTATCATTTTCAACACAAAGATCTGGTAATAGTGAATGAGTATATATATTTAATTGTTTTATTTTCGTTTTTTCATCAGGACATACACCCTTACATACATACGCGTAATTGCCCTTATATATATGTATAGATAGAATATATTTCGTTAACTACTTGCAACAAGCTATTTCACTAAGCAGACATCTGTCCCGTTTGAGACACTCCGACCGAAAAAGGATGAGTCCCCTTACTTCTGCTTGTGATGCCGGGGGAGGGGCACATGCGTTTCCGATCTTCTGCAGAAAATTTCGTCAGACATTATAGGAAAACAGACGATTCCATTCTCATTATTTATATATGACAGTTGGTTGGTTGGTTTGTTGGATTTTACGGCATGTCAACCCTTGTTGGGTTATTTTATCCCGTAGACGTTTTTATTTTGTTCATTCTTATTGGGTATTCAAATTTATTTTTAAAATTAATTTCTAAACACTTTCTAAACTCATTTTTATCTAAGTGATAGATGGAACACTAACAGATACTATCATTCCGAATCAGGGTGGATCTGGGAGTAATGGAATGAAGGAGTACTTTACACTCCTCAAGGCTCTAAACTGGAACCTCTCCACTAGATGCAACCGTACTCTCGTACATATATGAGAAAAAAGTTTTGGAGAATTTGCCATAAGGGTAATTGAGGAATACGGTCGGGACACTCATATAGGTGCTAAAACTGACTTCGACATAAAATAACCCCGAACATGGTTTGATATGTCGTAAAATAAACCAATCTATCAACCATCATTATGGCGTTTATAAAAAAGATGTTAGTTTGTTTTTGCTTTCATATTGAAAGATGAGACGAGAATCGAAGGAGGGAAAAGCAAACATAAACGATATTCCGAAAGTTTTGACACGTCTCTTCTTTGCGGTCGAGACAAATGGAAGGAAAACACAAATTCAGACTGAACGTCTCTTTATATTGAGTGCTCTCTCTCTCTCTTCTCTCTCTCTCTCTCTCTCTCTCTCTCTCTCTCTCACATACACACCTCGTTCTCTCGCCGCTCTCATACATACACAGACATGTGTATGCACACATACATATACAAGAGCTCGTTCTATCTTTTTCATACACAGACATTCTATCTATCTATCTATATCTATATATATAAATATATATATATATATATATATCATATGTATGCACACACGCTCGCTCGCTGTCTTGTACACACCGACATACATACACACATACACACACACACACACACACACACACTTGCTTGTTCTCTGTATTTCATACTCGCACATACACACACACACACTTGCTCTCTCTCGCTCTCTCT
Organism: Doryteuthis pealeii; assembly: GCA_023376005.1. Taxonomy (NCBI): domain Eukaryota; kingdom Metazoa; phylum Mollusca; class Cephalopoda; order Myopsida; family Loliginidae; genus Doryteuthis; species Doryteuthis pealeii. Next base: position 23,320,360 of record CM042147.1, on the reverse strand, counting down.
CTCTGTATATTTATATCATCCTAGTTCTTCGTTTTAATTTTCGCTCAAAGTTTCATAATTCCTTACTTCTCTTTGGGGTCGGGTAATATTTGAACCCACCCCAATCCCCCATGGCAGACGAGACTTCTGGCGATGATATCCATTAGACACGGATTTATTTTATAAAACAAATAGATGTTTTTCACCACCTCCCTTTTGATGAAGCTTAGAACACGCTGACGACATCTACTTCCGGTTTCTGACATGGACTTTCTCTTTTCTTCTCTCTATTAAACTAGCTGTTGTTTTCTTGGGGTTTTTTGTTTTTGTATTTTTTTTTGCTATGTGTGTGTGTGTGTGTGTGTGTGTGTTGGGGGTGACGTTTTTATTCAAATTCTCAAGTTAACCAACCCGTGTGGGGAAGAAATAGCTCACGGAAGAGAGACGCCATTTGAGTCGGTCCTCTCCTGTTACCCAGCTAAAACTGAATCTCTAACTCTACTTCCTGTTCTTATAATTGAATTGACCAATCAGAGACTAGCTAACAAGTTCAGCTGAAGGTGAATCCTTATCTATTATTTTTCAGGTATTTTCTATTACTCAGAATTACCAGTTACATTTTGAATTCTTTACTACCGTACATACTCAATATGCTACCTATTAATTATGTAACAAACTTAACGTGGCCATTTTTTTCTTTTATAGGAGAGAGACCAAATTCAGTATGAAAGTTACGCGAGGATTGAACACATGCTCAGCGGCTGTTGGCTCCACGCACTCAAAGGTAAAATTGTTTATTTTCATTCATTCATTCATGTTAATCATCATCATCATCGTCATCATCATGATCAAGGCGTGTCGACAATATGGACTCTCTCTCTCTCTCTTCTCTCTCTCTCTCTCTCCACCCGTCCCTAACAGCCCATTGCCTCTTGTAAGTCTTCTGCTCGGCATGTAGTTTCCGTACAGAGCTGATCGATGTAGGTTTTTGCTGGCCTGTCTACACTGGCTTGTCCATGTGTATGTATCCACAGAAGATCGTCACTTATGAGTTCTTTATTTCTCCAGCAGTGCCCGGTATTTTTTGTTCGTTTTACTTGGATGGTTTGTGGTCATACACCTCCTTTTTATGGGATGCTGCTTGCAAGATTTGTTTTAAGATAGCACGAAGCATCCTTGTGTAGTCTACATCTAGCTTTTTCTCTGAGTGTTTCGTTGAGATTCTAAGTGGTGCAGCCATACAGTAGCATTGATTCGGCTCCAGCTTGGAAAAATTCTCGCTTTATCTTATCAGAGAGATCCTCTACCAAAAGACTACTTAGATATATAATGTATAAAAAGGGGTCATATTTTCCTACACCTAAATGTATCGATGAATGTTTTGGATACAAATCGATAAATAGTATTCAATATCTACTGGTGTGTCCTTATTCGTTATGATGACTTTTAGGCATCTACTACAGAAATTATTTTGTTGGGCCGGTTTGCTCAGTCGGTAGAGCGTTCGGCTAGGAATCACAAGGTTCCTGGTTCGATACCGGCCCTCGCCAACTCAGCGTATTAGAAGCACAGTGATCTGTGCGGTAAAGTGAGGAGCTGATGGTAGGTGTGGCGCTCTGCATCAGATGCAAAAATAATCCCCTTTGTCTAGCGCTAGTGAAAAGGGGATAGACTCCCTCGTTGTCTGGCTGATACCGACATTAGGCCGCCCCGACGACTTTTACTTTTACATAAATGATAATATCTGTCTGGCTGTGTCTGCACAGAGCTGGTGGGTAATTCCATTTCATATCATAAAAAAAGTAAAATTGTTACCCATTCCCTTTAATATTTTGTACAGCTATGTAGTATATTAAAGTTAGACAATCCCCAAAAGTTGAGCTTCCAATTCCAAAAATTCGCGAAGTTATGTCGATTTTTAGCTCTCCATATTTGAGTGGGGTCGCGAAAAATTTGGACTTTTCGAAACCAATTGTTGTCTGTAAAATGAGTTCTAGAGCTTCTCTACTCCTAAAAATTGGTTTATAAAACCATTTTGGCCCAAGGAATCCAGAAATTCTATCAAAAAATTCTTAAAATCAACCAATTTTAAATTATTGATGATTTCTGATTTTTTCCTAGCAAGATCAATATTCCAATGTGGCCCTGCATCTATGACATTTCTTTTCTACTATCATTCCACATATATTTAATATTATTTGTACCAAAAAGATAGTTTGGTTTTTGCTCAAAACCGAAGCTACAACATTTCGCTAAAATTTATTCAAATTTTGCACTTCAATTTTTCTGAAATTTTGTCCAGGTGTGAACTATGTTACCGTTAGATAATCCCCAAAATTTGAGCTTCCAATTCCAAGACTTTTTGGATGATTTGAATTACCCTGATGTAAAATGTTGCTTATCAGTCAAAACTGATGTGTCCATTTATAGAAGAACGCAACTTTAATGAAACACTTGGAGGAAAAAGTGGATAAGAAGAGCTACACAAAGATATTGCGTAGTTTTATTATCTACACTTTTACCGATTCCAATTGAAATTTAAATATTCTTGAGCGTTTTTTTTTTAACTTTACACTTTTTCTTATTTTAATGAATGTAAACTTTGTTTATATGAAAGAAAATAATAGCGGTTGTCGTTTTAATACCACTGAACTAATGAGTCCACATTTTTGGTTGTCCATTTTCAGATGAAGATTATGAAAGACATTCGTCAAGAGACACAGATGAACAGTCGATGAGCAGTCTGAGGTGGGACGGTGCTGCCACCCGAAAGGTAATACAGTTAACTTTAACATACCCAATGTCACTGGGGTCTAAATTTTAGCGTAATGTTAGGGTGTTGCACCATATGCCAGATACAAACTTTGTGTATGTAAATAGTAGGCCAAGGCTAGGCCTAGACCAACTGGTACGCCTACAATTTCCTGCTGCAAAAGTCAGCAAACAGACCTGTTTCATGTAAAATAGAAATAATGTTATTACAAATATTGTTTTACTTACTGTATCCCATTAATAGTTATTCCAAAGGTTATCAAGTTAAAATTTAATAGAGTAATTCTAATAATATTTTAGTGATAGGTATAACCTATTTCTACAATTGCCTATTGATTCAATTCTATTATTCTAAAACATTCGGCTGACTTCTGATTTAGGTCGGAAAATTAAAACGGAAAGTTTTTTGGTGGTACCCAATGACAGTTTATACATCTAATTAACCATTGAAATTAATTATTGAATCTATTATTGAGACAGTTGTTTGTGTTAGTATTGCAATGTATAATTTCAATTAAACTTAGTTTTAAAAAATATTTTTCCACATTAAATGTATAGTAATTTGGGTTTTTGTTGTTTATTTTTTTTAAGCAATACGTAATTAAAAACAACCTTAATCCTCTAATACCGTAATCCAATTCGCAAAATGTTAATTCATAGACTGTAGTTAAACTGTGATTGGGTACCACCCAAAAACTTTCTGTTTTAATTTTCCGACCTAAATCTGAAGTCATCCAAACATTCTTATTTGAGAATCTAATTATTGCTTATATTTGATTTGAGACATGAATCATTTAGGGCTCTGCTCAATTTGGTCTTAAGATATTCAATTCAATAATTGATGTTATGTTCTGATCCTTTAAATCCCAAATATTACTAGATAGTGTTGTTACGTTTCTAAGCTTTATATAAGAAAACGTGTGTTTATGATTTGTAAATCTAGTTTTAAATACCGACCTTGTGCATCCCGCGTAAAATTTGGTTAGATTTTGGCTTTTGGGTAGATGTCACTGAGGCCTGGTAAATAACATAATGAATGCTTTAGTTTTGTTTGTTTTTTATTGCTTTTTTCTTCTTTTTTTTTTTTTTCTTCTTTTGATATTTATTTAAAGTCACTCATTCTATTTGACAGATCTCGGCAACCACCGAAAGTCTTTACGATGACGCTTATACGTTGCAATTTGTCCAAGAAGAAGATATACGTAATTTCAACTTTGTGGCCGGAATGGTCCCAATGCTGTTCAATCTTATCAAAGTTGTAAGTCTTATTAATTTATCTAATACTGTGTAAAGTCCTGTTAACGTGGTTTTGAATGTGCTCACTTCATCCTCTACAAAGGGGTAAGAACCACCAAACAAAAAAGGGTGTTCTAGGTATGATACAAAACTGCACCCGGTTTGTTGTGTAAGAATTAACCAGGTATTAACTCGTAACTAATACCCGTTTCTTATAATGCATTAGATTATCTAAACCTAACACAGAATATTCGGTAGGAAAAAAGACGGTACTGCCACACAAAAGGCAACATAATTAGTCTATTTAATCGCATACCATGTGACTGAGACCCATATTTTAGCCTAATATTAGGGGTTTCCACTATTCGTGAGATACAAGTTTTTTGCGGGAATTAATAGATGGCCAAGGCCAATTCGTATGCCTACAATTTCCGGCTGCAAAAAGTCAAGAATATTATTACATTGGATATTATTAGGCAATACTTGAGTATATAAAGTATTCTATTTAATAAAAGACTGTTAAAACAGAATACTGCATATCATGGCAATTAATACTATATTACATTTAATAATACAACATACAAGGATATAATGTATTAGGTTATCTAAAAGAGGGTAACCTAACACTGAATATTTAATAGGCAAAAAAGACAAGTCAATTAATACAATATAACATTTAATTATATCACATAAAAGAAGTGAACTAAGTTCCCATCCCAAGAGTCACAATGTGTTCGAGGAACCTGAAGAAAAGTCTAAACAACAAAGAGGTAGAAACCACTTTCTATTTCTCAAAATGATTTGAATTTTGTTCTTTTCAAAAAATGATTTTAGTTTTGTGACACGTGTTTCAGATCTTAGTATTATATCAAGCCTGAAAAAGATGATAAAATCTGAAACACGTGTTACGAAAATAAAATAAAAATGTTTTTGAAAAGAACAAAATTCAAACCATTTTTGTGGACCTTCTTTCTTATATATATATATATATATATATATATATATATATATATATATATATATATATATATATATATATATATATATATATATATAGAGAGAGAGAGAGAGAGAGAGATAGAGGGGGAGAAAGAGAAGATAAAGAGTATTCATCTTTATTCTGTTTTCCTTGCAGAAAAAGCCTGGTCATCATCTCAACGCTCGAAAAACGCATGGCATCATTGAAGTAAGTTATCCCTTTTTTTATTAAGATTATTTTTAATCCAAATCATTTTTAATACTGGCATTTCTTTTATTAATTAGCATGTATTATGTTGAAGTGTAATAAACAAGGAGATAATCTATTTTAAGCCATTAAGTTCATATTACAGAAATTTCAAAACCCTCCCCCACAGACACACATACCAAAAAAGGGGGTTCATGGGTGTGACGCTAAACAGAATCTGTTCTGGAGCTTTGATGAGTGTGGGGCACCCATTCATTGCCATTACTCCCAGGTCTACTCTGACCCGGAGTGGTAGTGCATGTTAGGATCCCATCTATGAGTTAAATTGATCTGATTTAAAATCATTCGTATTTGGTAGGAATATTTAATACCACATGACTGTAAATTATTTGTATTAAGAATAGTTACTTGAAGCTATGATTGTTTACTAAGAATTATTATTAGTTACTTGAAAGTATATAATTGTGTGTAAACAAATTATTATTATTAGGTAGAAATAATTACTTGAAACGGTATAACTGCGTGCAAATCATTATTATTAGATACGAATACTTGAAACCATACAAATGTGTGTAAATTACTTATAGAATAGTCACTTGAAGTTATAATTGTTTACTAAAGATTATTAGTTACTTGAAACTAAACAACTGTGTGCAACCAAATGACTAATATTAAACGGGAATAATTACTTGAAATCATATAACTAGGTATGAATTATTTGTATTAGATAGGAATTCTTGAAACCATATATAATTTTGTATAAATTATTAGCCGTATAAGATAGCAAGAACCGCTGATATTTAATGTGTATATATATTTACTTTGTCGTTAATTGTTTTATTTTCCTAGTTTCATCCGGACATACATACATACATACATAGCAATTGCATAATCTTTACAGATCATTGCCGTCCCTCACAATCCTATAACTCCACCACCAGACCTTTCCTCTCATGAGCCCTCAAATCACTCATCAAACCCGCTGCAGATCCACAAAGTTTGATGCAAATATGACATGGAAAGGACATCCTTCCCATTGAATCAGATGAATCAGATGATAAAATGTGATGCTTATGCCCCACCATATGTCTCTTAAGACCAGAAGCTGACTTACAGACTGTATTACAGATTGCACAAACACACACACACACACACACACACACACACACATATATAATATACACACACACACACACATATATATATATATATATATATATATATATATATATATATATATATATATATACGGCAACTGCCTTTTATATGTGTATAGATAAATAGATGTTCTGATTCGTGTGGGGAACAGTGTGTGGTAGTTTGGTGATTGTTGTTATATAATTGAAATTCTATTTATTTTCAGGGGATAAAAGAATTAAAGACATTTATGCTTCCAGATGGTGAGCCAAATAAGGACAGACAAAAATTGATGAGAAACCTCCGAGTAAGAAATTTCTTTTTTCTTTTTTCAAATTCAATTCTTCAGAAATAAACTTTTATTTTTATCTTGTAAATGTGAAATAAAAACAAACTTGTAAAGCAGTGGTGTCCACAATTTTGCAAAGATCTGAAGGAGATTAAAGGTACATATATATATATATATATATATATATATATATATAGAGAGAGAGAGAGAGAGATAAATATAATCATAGATAAATATTTGATATGTACGAGGTTGAGGCAAAAAGTAATGACATTTTGTTTCGGACAGGTATAATTATCAACAGGAACAGGTATCATACATCAAAATGAAGCTGATTCTCAGTGGATCACATCCCTACTTCTCCACGTAGTCACCATTTCTCTCAATAGCAATGTTCCACTTTCGAATGAGAGCATAATCCCTGCCCAGTAGAATTCATTTGACTGTTCTTTGAGCCACTTGTTCACTACAGATTTCACTTCCTCGTCACTGGAATAATGTTTGCCTCTCTTCGGCCCCATGACAGAGGGTTTGAGAGGCAATCATTATTCTAGTGACGAGGAAGTGAAATCTGTAGTGATAAAGTGGCTCAAAGAACAGTCAACAGAATTTTACAGGACAGGGATACATGCTCTTCTTCGAAGATGGAACATTGCTATTGAGAGAAACGTTGATTTTGTGGAGAAGTAGGGATGTGATCCACAGAGGCCCAGCTTCGTTTTGATAAATGTTGTTGTATTGGTAATTATACCTGTCCTAAACAAAATGGCATTACTTTTTAACTCACCCTCGTACATATCAATCGAAACGTTAAACGTTGACATCATATTTTTTTCAAGTATCAATTCATCATAACATTTCATATTTTTTACTTTTATTTATAAGTTTTCCTCATAAAAATTGAATTAAAAATTTAAAAAATGTTATGAGTTTTTCAAATTCTTAAAATGTTTATATGTTTGTCACTTTTTTGTCAGCAAATTAATGTAGATATTTTAAACATATTTTTATCGACAAATCAATGTAAATATTGTACAACCCCTCTTTTAAGAAAGAGTGAGAAAGGGTTAAATGAAGATTATTATACTTTTTACATATTGAACTATTTAGCAATAGCTCTTAAGTAAACATATAAAACGTTGTAATTACTAAATTATCATACGTATACCTCAGGTCTTGCTAGTAATATTTTATTTCTTCTTTCCTCTTCTTTGTTTTCAGGTGATTGATCTCTTTGTGAAAATCCTTCAGTTCCCGCTGACCGACAGCGAAGAAGCACCTCTTCTGATTCGCATATTCAAAGAGTGCTATGATGTCCTGCACGCCTACATGATCGGCAGGAGCCGAAAGAATGCCCTGTACTTTGCAAAGTACATCGATTTCTTCCAAACACAGTTCTCACAGAAAGTAAGTCGGAAAAAAACAAGACAACGTGTTACCTAAAACGAGTAACCATGTTTAACTTAAAACGATAACAGTCAGTTACCCTCGGGCGTAATGACCACGTGATTAACCGTAAGAGGCCGGGCCAAACATTTTACTGCGGTCATTTTTTTTTTCTGGTCACTGTAACGGTCGCCATAGCGTTAATTTAGCTATCATGCCAGAATTTGATAAAATGCCATGAATTTTTTGAGAGACTTACATACTTGAGAAGAGTTCCTTTGGTTTTGTATAATTATTAAAGATACCTTTTTATATGAAAGTAATTTAATGGCATTGTAGAAACTTGTTCTGCTACCAGACCAGAAGATAATAGAATGACATAAATATTTCTTACAAAATGTTCTTTTATTTTTTTTTTTTTTTTTCATTTCCAGGGAGGCATTGGCTTAAATGTTGCTCAGATGATCGTAGAATTAATCCGGGATAACAGAAAGATTGTTGACCGAATTGGACATTCCAACATCGACAAGTTCATCAGCTTGCTTTTAGAGAATCCCGTAAGTAATTTAACTAATTTAAGACGCTCTTTGACAGTTCTTGTTTTTAGTGATGCTGGGCGTCCACACATCCCACTGAAAAGTCGAGGCGTACCTGATGAGGGTACCAGTTTAGTCGCCGACAACGCGACCAGGAAACAGGTAGTACTAGTTTACATGGTACTAGTAGCAGGTAAGAAAGAAGAACAGTCTTGTTCTGAATATTGAATACGTTGATATAAATAAAAATCTGAAACCCTAAAAACGTTAAAATTTTAATTGAACACAGCGCTAAAATTGTAATTGCTGATTTCAAAGTTTCGTATTAGTAGTCGTAGTATTTTTAATAAACGTCTTCTCGCGTTAAACGTGAATAGCAGTTCTCCCTGGTCTCTAAAATGCCAGGTTATTAAATAGTCATCGAGTAGGTAAGGGTATTTGCTTCTCATCCCACTTATGAGCGCTGGACACAAGGTCTCGTTTTAATGTGGGCGCATAAAAATTGCGTCGATCCCGTCAGCATTCACCCTCAAGGGGGCGCCTCAGGCGCTGGGCAATAAACCCAGCCCTGCCCCTTTAAATCAAGGGGGCAGGTATTGCCTGGGGGGATAGCCCCCTGGGATCGACGCTATTAATTGTACCTAACGATCTAGCGGCCGAAGCTCACTGGACCCCCGACTGGGTCGAGCTAGGTAGGTATAAAGTTAGGTGCTGCCTGCAGACTTAGTGGAACAGTCCACTTCTACTCTACAAAAGTTGAATTTTTATTGAAGAATACATAGTTGATATTTCACGTCCTGTTTTCTTTTAAAGATTTTCTTTCTAACCATTTTATTTATTTTATTAATTCCACAGAATTACCGGTTTCTCGATTTGCTGCAAGTTTTGTGCGTATGTGCTGACGTGGCAATTCCAAATAATCAAAGTTACATTGTACAAAACTGGCTCCGAACATATAAGGTAAGCAGATGAAAATCTCCATTAAAATTCTACCTTCAACTTACTCTATTTACAACTGGAAGCGGCTACCCAGCATCACCTGGGTAGAGGGGAGAGGGAAAACTGGTGTATTGAATTGTTTCCTTTTAAGATTTACAAATGTTAGACACTTTTAAGTAGAATTTCAATGCTATTTCTATGTATATTTTAACTTTTACATATTTCGAATATAGATAAAATCTTTATCATTTTTGCACAAAAAGTAAAAAACCGGTGATATTTAATGTGTATAAATATTTACATTGTTGTCAATTGTTTTATTTTCCTAGTTTCATCCGGACATATATACATACATACACACCAACTAGCCTTTATGGATGAACTAGAAGCGCCAACCCAGCATCACCTGGGTAAAGGGGGGGGATAAAAAGTTAGTTTCGTGGATCCATTGATTGTTTTGGTCTTCAATAAATGATTTGTTTGTTTTAATCACGAACGTCGCCAATAACTTTCCCTTTTCTTACTATTCAAATTCTAAATTTTAAATATCTTCACGAATATAAATAAAATCTTTATTTTTGCACAAAAAGCAAGATCTGGTGATAGTGAATGTGTATATATATTTACTTATGGAGGCGCGTGGTCTAATGGTTAGAGTCGTGGGAAATGGACTCGTCGACCCGAGTTCAATTCCTGGACGAAGCTGTTTGCATTTCACATGTCGCTAATACCCTTGGGAAATGTGTGAATCCAATTCTCCCTCCAGCTATGGATAAATAGCAGAGTAGACCGGACTCTTTAATCATGGCTAGGTAACCAGTCTAGGAGAATGAAAACTCTGAATTCAACCCTGTTAAAATCCGCTTAAGAAATTGACCTTGTGTCGCATCCTGCTCGTGCGGAGGGTTGGTAAATATATATATATACTTTGACATTAATTGTTTTATTTTCATAGTTTCCTCCAGACATAGATACGTACATACACACCAACTGCCCTTTATATATGTATATATACCAACCCCTCCGCACGAGCAGGATGTGACACAAGGTCAATTTCTTAAGCGGAGTTCAACAGGTTTGAATTCAGAGTTTTCCTTCTTCTAGACTGGTTGGTTCAAAGAGCCCAGTCTGCCCTGCTATTTATCCATAGCTGGAGGGAGAGTAAGATGCATACCTTTCCCAAGGGTATTAGCGCTAAGTGAAATGCAATTACCACATCCAGGATTTGAACTCGGGGCGACGAGTCCATTTCCCATGGTTTTAACCATTACACCAACTGCCCTTTATATATGTATAGATGAAATATATTCAAGGAATGTCTGACACGTAAAAGATATCTGATGTGAGAACAAAAAGAAACATTTCGCATAGTACTTTCTTATTTTTATATTATACTAATCTTCTTCTATTGTTGTGCTGCAACTAAGCTGGATCAGTTGTCTTTTCTGTGTAGGGATCAACGCTGGCTTCTATCTGTTCTTTACGATCTCCCTTTACGATCTTCCTTCTCGGGATTTCTTTTCAGTACTCGTTGTGTTTTTAATAACGAATGCAAGATTTATATTGTTTTTCTCAGACGTCTGTATTTAATCCCAAGTTAAAACAAACACGCGTGGAGAAATGGCCATCGAACAGGACAGACGCCACTTTGCATCTGCTCCGTTCCGTCATCCAGCCAAAACTAAGCTTTTTAACTATCTTTTTTATTCTAATGGTCGGTTCTCTGACCAATGAGAGAACAGGTTAGTAAAAGGTTAAGGCCTGTCAACCCTTTGTACATATCCCTTATACGGTTTTTCCATTTTCATGGATCGAATTATTTAAGAATTCAGATGAAAAACAAAGTTTTTTCCCGAAAAATGCAGACCAAAAGAACGTACGAGGCTGGCTCTAGCTGCTAACTTGAAGGGAGCATTCCTTCCAAAAAACTGAGAAAATCGATTGTGTGCATCTTAAAGATAAACACATAGTCTATATAAAGTTGTTCTCAACTCATTGTGTTAACTATGACCCCCTTTCATTCCTATATTACTCTGGTGTACTCCCATCACTATTTGATGTTTAAAAGTCCTATTGTATTTCTATAATTCAATATTGTTGCTTGCTTGGACTCCTAAAAATATTATATGGTCCAATGGACCCACGGTTGGGAACCACTGGTCTATACAAAGAGGCTCTCAGAAACTTAAATGTATTTTTCTTTTTTAAAACTATGTTATGTATCTATGTCATTTTTACGTCACGATGACGGTAGAATTCAAGTACGTTTTTATGGCCTTGTACATGTTGGATGTTGGTAAGTAAGTTGTGGAAAAAGAGTTTAAATATTTACAAAATAGGGAATACCAAGAAATATTGTATAAGAAGAGGGCCTCAATCAAAAATTAACCTTTTTTTCTTTCTTTGTTTAAAACTCTTTTTCTTGTGTATTTATGTCATTAGTATTTTTATATCCATAGAATGTTGCTTTATATATATATATATATATATATATATATATATATATTAGTGTGTGTGTGTGTGTGATTGTAAAGTGACTCCCTATTTTAAAAGAATTTGTAATTTATTTCTGAATGATTGTTTTTACAAAAACATGAATATAAGAAGAACTCACATAAGATGGAGTTTTATTTAAAATTCTATATCGACACCAGCATTCGTTTCCAGACTCTAGTTGGACATACTCTATTAGAGTTAAACGCCCAGACATAGGTCTTTGAATTTTGAAACAAAATAATGAGTCTCAGAAAAGAAAAAAAGACACCGAATTAATTGTCATATATTAAAGAACATACAGTAAAGAATTGCGAAAAATGTAATTGCATATAAAAGAATTATGAATTGTTTAAAATTATGATAGGGGGTCACTTTTCAATCACCCTAATATATATATATATATATATATATATATATATATATATATATATATAACAAAAATAACAGATTAAGAAAATCTAACGAAATGTGAACAAGTATACAGGAACGGTGAATAACAAACACAAACAATCGATTCAAATAATATTCGTCTCATTTAGAAACTTCTTCAGAATGACTTTAGAAAAATCTGTAATAAATAGAATAAAGAACAACCTTGTAAGATATACACTCAAAATATGAGTATGTCACCTTAAACGGTCCTTATTGCTTTTTAAAACAAGTTTTAATGAATACATTCCAGGTATTATGTATTTATACATAGTGAGTTTTATTTTAATATATATATAAAGTTGTAAACAAGGTTTGTTTAGAATGGCTTTTTGCCGATAATTTTTTGGAGAATAAGTGCTTAATTGGAGTCGTACCTAATTTTGAAAATTAATCAATTAATAATGAATTAGGCGGGAATACCTATTAAATGTATGGCTAAACAAATCGAGAAAAATCAATCTCTGTATGTACATTTCGGCCTATTAGGCCTCATCAGCAGACCTATAGATCGGAAGACCGCCCTGTGCGTGATTTGAAACCGGACTGCCAAGCTGACAGGCCGATCCCATAACCCCAACACTAAACGAACTTCTTAGATTTTATGATTTGTTTAGAGTAGGTTAACAAGGCCGAAATGTACATACAGAGATTGATTTTTCTCGATTTCTTTAGCCATACATTTAATAGGTATTCCCGCCTAATTCATTATTAATTAATTAATTTTCAAAATTAGGTACGACTCCAATTAAGCACATATATAAAGTTATCTAACGTATGAGAAAATTATTTACAAACAAGAAATAGTTTTTTTTTTTTTTTCCAGTTTCAAGAGGTTAACTAAAAGGTTTACAAATAAATAAATCCCTCCAATTTTGTGTAAAATATTCAGAATAATTATTCAATTAATAGATGCACGCAACATTTTATTTGAGGTGGACATAACTAAGTTTCCATTTTAATTTGTTTTATTTATTTTTATTTTATTTATTTTTTTACTCCTTTAATAAACTTGAGGATTTTACTTACTTATGATACAAACCCTCTGTCATTAAATTTTTAGCTCCCACCACCATTAACAATATCTTTCAAAAATTAATTTTTCCACCGTAAATAAAAACGGAGAAGAACTTTTGAGAAAAAAAGATAAAGACATTTGCTGCATCCTCTACTGCTTTCATCTTTTTCTGGTCTTTTCCCCCTCCTTCACTTGGCCTCTACCTTTCTTTCTCTCTCCTCCCCGTCTCCTTTTTATCTTTTCCTCACTTACATAAGGAGGCGCGTGGTTAGAGTCTTACGAAATGAATTCGTCGACCCGAGTTCAAATCCTGCACGAGGCTGTTTGCATTTCACGAGGCGCTTATACCCTTGGGAAAAGTATGCCTCCAATTACTATCCCTCTAGCTATGGGTAAATAGTAGGGCAGACTGGGCTCTTTAACCTTGATTAGGTAACCAATCTAAGAGAAGGAAAACTCTGGACTCAAACCTGTTCAACTCCGCTTAAGAAATTGACCTTGGATCACCTCCTGCTCGTGCGGAGAGATTGGTAAACGTATATATATATATATATATATATATAAGTAAGTAAGTAAAAAAGTAAGTAATCGTGGTGTCATAAAGTTGGTATCAACCAGACAGTGAGGGAGTCTATCTTCTTTTCACTAGCGCTATAGCAAGGAGATTGTTTTGGGGTCTGAGATGGAGCGCCACACCTACCATCAGCTCCCTACTTGACCACACAGATCCCTGTGCTACTCATACTCTGAGTTGACGAGGACCGGTGTCGAATATATATACCAACCTGTATAAACTAATGAAGTCATTCTAAAAGAGACGAAATATTAATTGCAGCGATTGTTTGTGTTATGTTATTACCCATTCCTGTATATTTGTTCATATATATATATATATATATATATATATATATATAGTGTTGGCCAGAATGGATTATTCACATGATTATTCTTGTACATTTCCATCACGTCTTCATTCATTTTGTGCGTGACAGAATCATTTTGATTGGTCAAATTGGATGACACATTGTGTTTTGTTTTTTCACCAATCAAAGATTATTCCTTTTTATTGCACATTCTAGTTCGGTGTTATTTAGCCGTGATTGCGTATTATAGTGATGCAAAGTGTAATAATGGTGATTATGCATGTGCGGATAAAAATTCTTGTTAAGGTGGTCGGGTACAGCACTCGCAACATCGCTGCCAAAATGACATAACTGTTACCAGGTCGATAGATAATTTCAAAAGTTTGAAAAATTATGGCTATCACGTACGAAAAGCATGAAGACTGCGTGATGGAAAAGTGCAAGAAAAATCATGTGAATCATCCATTCTGGCCAATACTATATATATATAAACAAACTTATATATACAGATATATAGGTAATAAATATAATACCTATATATATGTATATATATATATATGTAATGTATAATATATAATATATATATATATATATAATATATGTATATATGTATATATATATGTATATATATATATGTAATGTATATATATATATGTATATATATGTATTATGTATATATATGTAATGTATATATATATATGTAATGTATATATATGTAATGTATATATATATATGTAATGTATATATATATATATATATGTATATATGTATATATATATATATATTATGTAATGTATATATATATATATGTAATGTATATATATATATATATATATATATATATATATATATATATGTAATGTATATATATAATATATATATATATATATATATGTATATATATATGTATATATAATATATATATATATATATATGTATATATATATGTAATGTATATATATTATATATATATATATGTATATATATATGTAATGTATATATATATAATATATATATATATATATATGTAATGTATATATGTATATATATATGTATATATATATATATATATATATATATATATATATAGTATATATATATATATATATATATATGTATATATATATATATATATATATATATATATATATATATATATATATATATATATAATATATATATATATATGTAATGTATATATATATATATATATATATATATATATATATCAACAAGATATTTTGTTACTTATCTTTCTTCCCAGGCTACGCCGGGTGCCCTTGCTAATGTCTTTCTTTTTTATTCTTTGATCATTATTTTGCACCCGGGATACTGTACCCTAATAATTAACTTTTCATCGCCTTTTTCTAAAAGCAATGACACCGACAATAAATTTTGATTGCTAAAACAAAAATGGTAAGTCTGTATTGTGTTCTAAGTTTACCCCCCCCCCCATCGTCCCCCCGACTCCCGTAATTTCGTCTCTTTCTTTCTTTCTTTTTTCTTTTTTTTTTTTTTTTCATTTTCTTTCCACTCTCCTGGTTTTTGTCTAGGCACCCTGGTCAAACAATGCTGGATCCTACGCTCAAGACTGGAATCTGCCTGCCCCAAATCTGGCCCTTGTCAGTGCATCGTTGTTGGTATTTCATAGCACAGGCTGTGTAGCACGCAAGCCTGGGCTTTAGACTACATAGAGCCTGTAAAACATATTTCAGCAATTGGCTGAGCGCTGCTCATAGAAACACTGCCGTTACTGCTCTCGCCTTCTAGACATTTTTTTTCTTAATCCTTTGAACCCACCAGCCCAATATTTTAGGCTGAGCGCTATTTTACTATACATCGTAAGCTTAATATATACTGTAACCTCGATTTTTCGGACTAAGAGCTATTTTACTCTACACCTTAAACCCGATATTTCGATCTGAACATTATTTTACTATACACCATAAATCCGATAATTCGGACTAAGAGCTATTTTAATCTAAACCAAAAACCTACTATTTCGAACTGAGCGTTATTTTACTATTCACCGTAAACCCGATAATTCGGACTAGAAGCTATTTTACTATACACTGTAATATTAATATTTCCGACTGAGTAATATTTTACTCTACTCCGTAAGCCCGATAATTCGCACTAAGAGCTATTTTACTATACACCGTAGGCTTAGTATTTCCGACTGATCCTTATTTTACTACGCACTGTAAGCTCGATTTTTCGGATCACGAGCTATTTTACTATACGCCGTAAGCGATAATTCGGACTGGGTGTTATTTTACTATAAACCGTAAGCCTGCCATTTAGTGCTGAGTGATATTTTACTCTATAGTGCAAGCTCAATCTTCAGATTGAGCATAAACCCAATAATTCGGACTCGGCGCAATTTTACTATTCAACATGAACCTTCTATTTCGTTCCGGGCGTTTTTTTTACTATTCATAAACCTTCATATTTCATTCAAATATCATGCAAGCTCGATATTTCGGACTGGGTGCTATTTTACTATACACCGTAACCCTGCCATTTTGTGCTGGGCGTTATCTTACTCTATATCATGAGGTCGATATTTCAGATTCAGTGTCATTTTACTATAAACGCCAGGCTCGATATTTCGGACTGGGCATTATTTTACTATACTCTGTAAGCCGCACATTTCACGATAACCACTATATTACTATACACGTAACCCGGCCATTTTGTGCTGTGCGTTATTTCACTTTACACCGTAAGCTCGATATTTCGGATTCAGTGTTGTTTTATTATAATCCGTATGCGTAATATTTCGGACTGAGCGTCATTTTACACTACCTCCGCTAGCCTTACATTTCCAGCTGAGCGCTATTTCACTATTACATCGTAAACCGGCCATTCTGTGCAAAGCGCTAATTTAATATAAACCGAATCATGGCAGATACTAATGAAAAGCTTAAACTAACTGCAGCTTTTTTTAACGGAATCATGGGACAGTTTTAAAGAAAGAAAATTAAGCGTTGTAACAAAGCTTGAATGTACTTTTTACTTTTTTTTTTTTTTTTGTTCTTAATATTGTGTACTCTGTTCCCGAGTACGAAGGGCGAAGGGTTCAAAGGTTTAATACATTTTAACGAATTGGAATGGCACTCGTTTTTTTGTTCGCTCAAATTAGCAACCACACATCAAATTCAACAAAAGTCACCCGTTTAGCAACAACCCAAAATTGACCACGCATCAGAATAGCCATGTGTCCTATTCAATAGTTATCAAACTTTATTGTATAACGGTATTCTTAATAAATAGAATTAATAAACGTGGAAATTTACTCCAGTAAAATATGAAAATGCATAGGAATATATTAAACCAAAAATAGGATAGGTAACACTATAAAACTAAATCATTATTATTAATACCCCAGTACATATCTACGTGTGTCACACCTGGTCATCACTCAGATAAACAATGGTCCATTCTGTTTTGCTTTTGGTCACCAGTTTACTTTGTAAAATAATGTTTATGTGTAATAATTTGTATAAAATAATGATATTAACGTAATCTGATAATTTTAATTAACAATATAATATGTAGATAGTAAATGTTAATGAAGATACGTAATAGTATAACCATTTAATTTAATATATAATGTTAGCATAGTAGTTATTCTAAGGCTAACAACAACAAATAAATGAATTAAAACTTAATTCAATTCTAAAGGTTTATTATACAACAAAACAATGACTAACAACATAAATGCGCTACCAGTCTAATGGAGAGGGAAATTAAGGATATCTGGTATCTTTTATTTGAGTTAATCTCTCAGGGATAAAAAGTCGCAGGGTGTTAAATCAGGACTTCTGGTAGACCATTAACGCGGATCACGTCTACCCATCCATCGCCCAGGAAAATGGTGATTAAACCATTCACGAACAACAATAGCAAAATGTGGAGAAGCATCATCTTGCATAAAAATCAAATCTTCAATATTAAAGAATTGAAAGAGAATGTAACTGCATATAAAAATAAATTATAAATTGTTTGAAATGGGGAGTTACTTTTCAATTCCCCTGTAGGTTCAAATTAAGAAGACTATCGCTAAAAAGCAATTGAAAAAAACTATCGCTATATATAGAATAAAGTTTGGGAGACCTACCAGTTTGTTAGAGATGGCAATTAAGGATATCTGGTATCTTCTTCATATGTTCCATTGTTTTAATCTGTACAGAATAAGTATCATCACTTTTTATTTAGGTTCAAATTAAGAAGACTATCACTAAAAAAGCAATTGAAAAAAACTATCGCTATATATAGAATAAAGTTTGGGAGACCTACCAGTTTTTAGAGATGGCAATTAAGGATATCTGGTATCTTCTTCATATGTTCATTGTTTAATCTGTACAGAATAAGTATCATCACTTTTTATTTTAGGTTCAAATTAAGAAGACTATCACTAAAAAAGCAATTGAAAAAAACTATCGCTATATATAGAATAAAGTTTGGGAGACCTACCAGTTTGTTAGAGATGGCAATTAAGGATATCTGGTATCTTCTTCATATGTTCCATTGTTTTAATCTGTACAGAATAAGTATCATCACTTTTTATTTAGGTTCAAATTAAGAAGACTATCACTAAAAAAGCAATTGAAAAAAACTATCGCATATATAGAATAAAGTTTGGGAGACCTACCAGTTTGTTAGAGATGGCAATTAAGGATATCTGGTATCTTCTTCATATGTTCCATTGTTTTAATCTGTACAGAATAAGTATCATCACTTTTTATTTAGGTTCAAATTAAGAAGACTATCACTAAAAAGCAATTGAAAAAAACTATCGCTATATATAGAATAAAGTTTGGGAGACCTACCAGTTTGTTAGAGATGGCAATTAAGGATATCTGGTATCTTCTTCATATGTTCCATTGTTTTAATCTGTACAGAATAAATATCATCACTTTTTATTTAGGTTCAAATTAAAAAGTCTATCGCTAAAAAGCAATTTCAAAAAGCTATTACTATATATAGAATCAAGTTTGGGAGACCTACCAGTTTGTTAGAGATGGCAATTAAGGATATCTGGTATCATATTCATATGTTATTCCATTGTTTTAATCTGTACAAAATATAAATCATCACTTTTCTAGGTTCAAATTAAGAAGGCTATTGCTAAAAAGCAATTGAAAAAAGCTATCACTAAAAAAAATTTCAAAAAGCTGTTCCTAAAAGACAACTAAAAAAGCTATTACTAAAATTGATTTATCACTAAAAAAACAATTGTATAAAAAAGCTATCACTAAAAACCAACTAAAAAAAAGCTATCACTAAAAACTATTTAAAAAGGCAATCACTAAAACGCAACTAAAAAGATATTAAAAACTTCAAGGACGTGACAAGATCTGTCTGAAGTTTTTAGTTAAGGCTTGATAATATGTATTATTTTGATTTTTCCGGACTGTTGTCCTCATCTTTATTGGGAAATACACAAAAATTTCGCCCGAAGTGTCCTCCGGTTGTTTTCAGGTGTTTCTTGTAATCCATTTAGAAAGATCGTTCTCATTCTGCCACAAGCATCAACAAATGGTGCCACTGGATTTTCGCATCGAATTATACAAGAAACGCCAATAAACAATATATATATATATATATATATATATATATATATATATATATATATACAAAGTTATCCACATACACGTGTTTCGAAGTTTACTTCTCATCAGTGTGGCTTTACTTTAACAGCTACCTCTAGCCGGGATCGAAACCTGACTGAATTTTCATCTGCCAAGTCTCTTACTCATGCGGCTATTAGTGGCTGTCAATTTTTGAGTGAACAATTAATTGATACATTCCTACGTGGAATGATTTTTATTAACACCAGAGACTAGACTTTGTAAACAACGTCATTATTTAAATAAGATCGTCAAAAATGTTTCAATCCTTTGTTTGCACAACAGTCAAATTATTCAAAATGATTGAATCATTACTATATTCGGAAAAAACCAAAGCTTAACAATTGTAACGGAATGAGAACAATCTACCCTAAAGAATTACAAAGTAAAAACACCTGAAGAATGCCGGAGGGTATATCGAAACATTATTTATATGTATTTTATAATAAAGATTGGGAGAGCAGTCGGAAAAATCAAAATAATACAGATGACAATGTTTGTTTTGTTTGTTTGTTTTAAGATTATTATATATATGATACAGTATTCCACACACACACACACACACACACACATATATATATATATATATATATATATATATATATATATATATATATAGTATACAGTACTCTACACACGCACACACACACAAACGCACAGACACATATAGTAAAGTACTCTACACACACACACAAACACATACACATATATATGTGTGTGTCTGTGTGGAAAAAACATAGTATTATTAAAAGATTGATTTATTCTTGATAGAGAAGTCGACGTTATACCATTTCGGTTTTTGCCAACTTAACCGGGATTTGAATTGTGCAGACTTGCAATCATTTATTTATTCTCTATTTTACTACCCCCATATATATATATATATATATATATATATATATATATATATATATATATATATATATACGAGGTTGAGTCAAAAAGTAAAGCCAATTTGTTTAGGACAGGTATTATTACCAATATAGGAACATGTATCATACATTAAAACGAAGCTGGTTCTCTGTGGATCACATCCCTACTTTTCCTCTTAGTCACCGTTTCTCTCAATAGCAATGTTCCACCTTCGAAAGAGAGCATGTATCCCTGCCCGGTAAAATTATGTTTACTGTCTTTGGGCCACTTTTTCACTACAGATTTCTCTTCCTCGTCACTGGAATAATTTTTGTCTCTCAAACTCTATTTCAAGGAGCCGAAAAAAGGCAAACTCATTCGAGAAGGCAATCGAATAGAGTGTGGTTCAAGGTCATTGAAAAACGATTTTATTTTAATTAGCAAGAATATGCACTCTGCCAGTGTAATAATTTAAGTTTTGATGTAATTAAATATATTAGATTAGAAAGACAAATTAAATTAAATAAGAACACATATAAAAAGATTACACTTATTTTAATTATATTCTAATTGGTTTTTATATAAAATCATTCATAGGATTGATTTTAATACATTGGAGAATAAAACAATAATATTTCAGATCAATAACACCAAGTAATTATTTATTAAACTTTTTAATTAAAATTTAATTTAAATTAGTTTTATTAAAACTAGTATTCAAATTAATCCACCATATTTTTTAGATATATATAAGACACATTGCACAAATTTAAACTCACTAATAACATGGACTATTTTGATCCGAATCTAACTCAGATTTTCATAGAGACGTCGTTAATGAATAATACTTATTGTATGTATTAATGGTTTTGCCTATAAATTAAATACTCATTGATAATAAACTAAAATTAATACACAATTACTGAGGGTATTGTAACGTTGTTTTTGGTTACAGACAAATAGACATCGAATCTCCATTATAATAAGATGATGAGGAATTCACTCATTATGTGACTTTAAGATGGGTGTTTGGTTGCTAAGCGTTCGTGCATGTTTCTGACATGTTTGTCTGTTTTATTTTAGTTTTAAAAAATATTTGACTCCACCACAGAGACGCCCACGAAAATAAAGATCTTTATTTTTTTTATTTTTTCCGTCTGGATCAGCCAAAATATTTCCCCAACAATTAACAGACCGTCGTTTTCATAATTATTTTATCGTTTTGTTTATTTTGTTTTCATCCTACAAACGAAATGGTTTCGTTTTTGTTCTTTAACTTCTATCCCGTTTTATTCCCAGTATATCATTGTTTATATTCTCCCTCTCTCTCTCTCTCTCTCTCTCTCTCTATATATATATATATATATATATATATATATATATATATATATATAGTATGTATAGGTATATATATTATTATTATTATCATTATTGTTATTATTATTATTATTATTATTATTCTATGAATAAATACAATACAATCATTATCATTATTAATAATCATAATTATAATTGTAATAAATATAAAAAATAAGTTATAGATAATTTCTAACTTGATTTTATCTCTTTTTCCCCAGCATACTATGGTTTATACTCCCCCTCTCTCTCTCTCTCTCTCTCTCTCTCTCTCTCTCTATCTCTATCTATCTATCTATCTATATATATATATATAATATATATATATATATATAATATATAATATTGTTAATATTTTATGAAAAAAATATATATAATTATATATGCGTTCGTTACCATAGGTTTTAAGTCAGAAAAACAAATAATAGGAGGGACAGAATATCTATCTGCCTAACGTACAACGGAATATATATATATATATATATCCCTGACCTCAACTAAGTGTCATGGCGTTCTTTATTCTCTCTCTCTCTCTCTCTCTCTCTCTCTCTCTCTCTCTCTCTCTCTCTCTCTCTCTCTCTCTCTCTGTTCACGGACCACTTTTGTTGCTGTCTTACTTCCATTATCCAATATTATCTTAGATTTTTATTTGCATATTTCTAACGTTCGAGGTGTGACGATTTAATTCTCAGAATGTCCCTTTAAGATCAAAGTCTGCTTATCTGGTAATTCTTGCACGGTGCACTTAATTGACCGTTCGTGGACATTTGAATTGAACATTGCAAATTTAAACAAAGAATATAATAAACTAGACAACAGGCACATGTTTATGGACCAGAACTTCACCAGGTATTCATTTAGGATTTTTGAATATCTCTATCTCAGAAATAATCAAATATCTATTAGACTTTTTGATGCACACATAAAAGCGAGAAAAAAGATTTAAAATAAAATAAAAATTACATCCCCAAGATCAATTGACAATACTAGCAAGAATATGCTACCCACGGACGTAAATATTTAAGTTTTAATGTAATGAAATACATCAAATTAGAAAGACTAACGAAATTAAATAAGAACGCATATAAAAAGATTACACTTATTTTAATTATATTTTAATTGTTTCTATATAAAATCATTTGTAGAATTGATTTTAATACGTTGGAGAATAAAACAATAATATTAGAGATCAATAAGACTAAGTAATTATTTATTAAATCCGGTTTTGTTAAAACCAGTATGCAAATTAACCACATCATATATTATGTAAAGCTTTATTTCTTAGTTATTCATAAGACACATTGCAGAATTTTAAACGCACTAATAACTTGGGATGTTTTGAGGCAATTCTAACTCAGATTTTTATAGAGACCTTGTTAATAAATAAGATTTATTCTATGTAGTAAATAAGGATTTTGACAATAGATTAAATACTCATTGATAACCTTGTGACGTAGTTCCTGTTACAGACAAACGAACACCGAATCTCCATTAAAATAAGATATCTTATGTATATTGTTTACAATATATATCAATTACTTTCAAAATTCAATATGTGATATAGACCAAAAATCAGAAATAGTGGTTGAGGGGATTCTTTCATCTTATATAACGATTTTTAATAATGTTTTTATACTGAAATCTTTGAGGACAAGATATTAGCAATTTAATGAAACCTTTGATTATAGATGATTTCCAAATGGCCAGTCAGAACTGAATTAAATTACATAGCACGCCGGTCTATATATATATATATATATATATATATATATATATATATATATATATGAGAAGTAAACAAACAAACAATGTGTTTGATATGGCTTTTTTTTAGCCGACAATTTTTGGGAGAATATGTGCTTAATTGAAGTCGTACCTAATTTTGAAAATTGATAATTAATTAATTAGGCGGGCATACCTATTAAAAAAGTAAGGCTAAACAATTTTTCTCGATTTGTTTAGCCTTACATTTTTAATGGGTGTGCCCGCCTAATTCATTATCAATTAATTTTCAAAATTAGGTACGACTTCAATTAAGCACATATTCCCCCCCCCCAAAAAAAAAATATAGATAGATAATATAGGGTACAGAATTTATAAGTAAATAGCAGCTCAATATCGTGGATAGGATTGCATACGCACTTTTCATGGTCACGCCTTCCACCGGTAGAACGCCTACGCACTCTTCATGCTCACGCCGTCTTCCGATCATAACACCTACGCACTTTTTGTAATGCCTTCGTTCTGATTTTTTATTGATTTACTTATTCATTTATTCATGTGAAATTCTAGAGACCTCTTTTCTAGTATTTTTTGTTTACGCTAACTTTAAAGACCCTTTTTTACGGTTACGCCGACGGGGCAGAAATAAAAGGTCAAATTCTACTCTGAACTGATATCAAATACCATCAGTCGCCACACATTTAATGAAGGTTTGCACATTGTCACACATTTGCATTTATTCTTTGGCTGTTCACATATTGCGCCTCTATGCACCTATTTTCGCCTCTCCTTGAACCACCTGCACAACTCAAAAACAAAATGTGATTTCTTGATAGCATGCTCAGAATAAGCCAAATTTCATTAGGTCAAATATTTTGCGCACACTTTTACAAATCTTCACATAAAACTTGACCTTTATCCACTGCTACAGATTCCTTTCACCCATTTTCTGCCAACAGTATAACTTGAACACGTACAACTTCCTGTACTGCTCGACAACGACTGACTCATCTGGCCTGCATCTCAAAAAAGTGAAAGTTGGAACATTGCGCTCGGCCACAAATACATTTGCCAAATTCCTCAATCGAGCGACACACAGCGGCCATTCTGGGAATTAAATTGTCACAACTTCTAAATCTTATATTCTCCACATGCAAAACGTTTTTTCTTCATTTTTTATCTCTTTGTTTTATCTAAATGTTAGATTAAATTGCCACGACCAGAAAACTCGGCAAACACCGTGTGTTACATGCGGAACACTGGACAGCTGTTCCAACCTTATTAGGTCTCATCAGTAGTGTATACCATGATCTCCGCCACTAGAGATCGAACCAGCGACCACAGAATTAGAGTTTCGACTCTGCATTCTGTGGTTGCTGCTTCGATTTCTAGTGGATTGTGATGAGACCTAATAAGGTCGAAACAGCTGTCCAGTGTTCCACGGTGTTTGACGAGTTTTCTGGTCTTGGTAATTTAATCTAATATATAATATATTTCCTATATTTACAAAATTTTTTTTTTATTTAAATGTTTTAATTTGTCTGAATTTTTTAGATGAGGCTTGATAATTTTTATTGCTTAGATATTTCGGACAGTTGTCCTCATCTTTATTGTTATAAACACAACATTTTGGCCTATGTGTGCCTTCTGGCTGTCTTTAGTGTTTTCTAGTCGAACTCAGGAGCTTTTATGTTGTAAACGCGATCCTTCAGTTGGACACATGGCGCAACGGATATAAGAGTTGAGTTATTACAGTTCTAATTGATAATCATCTGGAGGTCGCAGGTTCAATCCTGATTACGGGCAAAAATATCATAGCATATTTAACATAACTAAACATTTGTACCCGGTCATTATTAACGGAACGAGAACAATCTACCCCAATTGATTTTTAAAAGGGGGGGGTGCTTCGAAGTTCAGTGAAGGCTTCCGATTACGACATGAAGACTTCCGAGTTTGACGAGAAAGACCGGGGGCACTTCGATTGAAACGTTGTGTATATAACAAAAAAGATGAGGACAACAGTCCGAAAAATTTAAATAATGCTAATTGTTTTAAATTGTTATTTCGATGTTAAGATCTGTAATTTCTGAATTTTCAAAAGCAGCTAAAAGAATTTTTATTTTTCAAAACCTCTTTCTTTTTTAATTATTTTAATACAAATTAAATTCAAACGTCTTTTCTTGTCTTTTCTGCTTTTATTCTGTTAAATTAAATATAACTTATCTAGTGAAAAAGTACGCTTCCACCTATATATATATATATATATATATATATATATATATATATATATATATATATATGTGAGGCATAAGTAACACCCTTTGTTTAATTAATTTATTTTATTTAATTAATTAAATTAATTTATTTAATTAAACAAAGGGCGTTACTTATGCTACACCCTATATATATATATATATATATATATATATCCAGTTTCCATAACATTCCGTGTTTGTCTACTTTTCTCCACATATATATATATATATGTGTGTGTGTGTGTATGCCTCTCTTTGTATATTTCTTTCCTTTTACTCAAATTCTTCCCTTTGCTGTTTCAATATCTCCCTCTTTATTTTATTTTTATTTTTGTTTTGTTTTCATGCCGATTTTAATATTCCCATAAAAACATCCTAATTTCTACATTCCATCAACTACGTATTTTTATTGATTTATTTTAAATTTTCCCCTTTTGATTTTTGTTTTTTCTTTTGTTATTTTTTCTTTTGTTTTTTTTGGGTTTTTTGCAATTGGCCTCCAACAGTTTTTTACTTATGTATTTTTTTTCAGAGTGTTTCATTAAATATCCTCTAGTTTACATGAACAGTTATCCCCCTTTAATTTTTTCGATTCATTTTCTTTTTCCCCTCATTTTGCAAGACTTTATATATTTTTCTTTTGTTTCTTTTTTATATTTTCCTTTGTCTCCTCATATACCCGTTCTTTTCATCACTATATTGTATTCAATTTATTACTTACCCGTATAAGACCTGTTTGTCTATATATTAATACTCTTGTTCCTTAATCTGCCGACCGTTATCATCTTGCAACACCCTTAGGTTAAAAATGAGAGCGTCCAAATTGTTCAAGATGAAAAGCAAACATTTGAATCCTGATTATCTGGTGTTACTTATCCGCCAAATTCTTATTTCTTATGAGTGTTGTCACCTCAGCTAAATAATGAGCCATTCCGTTTTTATTATAAAGAAAGAAAAGGAAGAAATAGGACATGCTATGCAGAAAAATATTATAAGAAAAAAGAAGGAAAGAGAGAAAGTAGAGGAAATATAGAGGGGATGAGCACGCGGAAGTGATAACGCTAATCTGTTTCAATTGAGCATAATGATAAGATGAAAAGAAGGAAAGAAAGAAAGAAGAGAGAGAGTTAAATCAAGATTATTATATTTTTACATATTGAACTATTTAGTAATAGCAAGGAAGTCTATCCCCTTTTGGAGTTTTTCTTTTTGAGGTGGAGTGCTACGCTTACCGTCAGCTCTCCCTGTCCGTGCTACTCTTGCACTGAGTTAGCAGGGGCCGATATCGAACCCGGACTCTCGCTATTCCTGTACGGGTGCTCTACCGACTGAGTTAAAATTACCCAAAAGTGAAACGTAAGCAGCTTTGTTCAGGATTTGAAACCGGATCACTGAGTCAATTTTCTTGCGACTGTATCCGTTGCGCCATTTTTATTCTGCATATGCTGTATTCCTTCATGCAGTTTTTTGTTTTCGTGGGTGTCAACTGCGCAGTTTTTAACCCTGCACTAAAGGACTGGTTAGTAGATATACGTTGGCACTTTACATGTTTATAACTGGAAGTAGAAAAGTGATGAATGTTTGAATTCGCATTTATTTCTTCGCCTCCCAAAAAACGAATCTGTCATGAAAGCGTTAAAAGCCTAAAGCTTCATTACGCGGATAAGGAGTTTGCGATCTTATCTTGCACTTAAAAACTTAACATCAATACCTGGGAATTTTTTTTCTTTTTTTTTGGGGGGGGACAGGTTAAAAGAAGTCAGTTGCATGGCATACGGACACCAGGCACAGTGCACAGGGCATCACGTGGATTGCAGGGCATCTCGTGCTCAGTCGGTAGAGCGTTGGGCTAGAAACCACAAAGTTCCTAGTTCGATACCGGTCCTCGCCAACTCAGCGTTTGAGTAGCACAGGGATATGTGCGGTAAAGTAAGGAACTGATGGTAGGTGTGGTGCTCCACCTCAGACACTAAAATAATCTCCTTGGTCTAGCGCAAGTGAAAAGGGGATAGACTCCCTCGATGATTGGCTGATACCGACTTTAGGCCGTCCCGAAGACTTACAACCTGAGAAGTCTATTTCTATACATTCATTTCTTTTTTTTTGGTGGGGGGAATTATAATTCATAATTACATATATAATTTATATATATATATATATATATATATATATATATATATATATATATGGAAAGAAAAGGGCTTAACATCGCTCTTTTTGCGGTTATAGATCTATTTCTGCCCACGGGTATCTGCCTATACCTATACCCCTACGCAGATACTTGTGGGTAGAAATAGATCTATAACCACAAAATGACCAATTTTAAGCATTTTTCTTTACCAATTATAATGCTCTGTTTAATTACATTGAACATCGAGCTCTCAACGTAGACCTGAACAACTCTAACATTCCGCCGTTGGAAGAAAGGGACAACTTAGAATCAACCTAAAACCACCTTACCTCGTAACCCATCTACGCATATATATATATATATATATATATATATATATATATATATATATAGTAAAGAAATAACAAAAGCCTTAGAGATTTAGCATTATAGACTATAATGCTAAATCTATGTCTTTTGTTATTTCTTTACTTATATATTTGCTCTGTGACTCTAACATTAAGAGCACACATTGAGCTCTCAAACTGCGACAGGTTTTTTAAATAAAACTCTTGTGTCGTAAGAAAGATTTCTTCTCTCGACTTTTGGATTATATATATATATATATATATATATATATATATTATATTATATTTTGTGGTATAGTACTAGGACCTCTATTATCACAGGGTTTTTCTATTAATTAAATGTAAATCAACAAAAGAACATTACACTCTATAGAAGAATTTGGTTAATTTAGACATTTCATTTATGGAAAAAAGATCACTAGAATTAGGGCAACACAAATTATTAGCTAACTCGCTTAAAAGCCACCTCATTGGGCGGCAATCAAGCAAGTAAATCAGAAGACAATTATTCGCAAGATATACTCGCTTCACGTTTGCTTTAAACTCTTATCAAGTCACCTTTGATTCATAGAATTTATATTATTATAATGGAGATTGTATGTTCGTCTGTCTGTAACCGAATCTACGTCACCAACTGTTAAGTTTTTAAATGCCATTTTGGCCAGTTGAAAAGGGCTTAAAGTAAGTAAGTCCTGAGTTATGGAATCCTTTGGTAAGCGAATAAGTCCTATCCTGCGTATAAGTCCTGAGTTATGGAATCCTTTGGTAAGCGAATAAGTCCTATCCTGCGTATAAGTCCTGAGTTATGGAATCCTTTGGTAAGCGAGTAAGTCCTATCCTGCGTATAATTCCTATCCAGGGAATTGGTAAAGTCTAGTGTTTCAATCCTATGTCCGCAGTCAAAGAGTGTCAACGTAGTTATGGCCAGTATGCTCAGTTTAAGTATTGTCTCAGCAGCAGAGTTCTGCCAGTGATTGGCTAAGAGAGATCACATGGTTCTTGCCGAGTCTATAAGTAAAAGCAGGCGTCTAGCACACACCTTATATAGCAAAAATCTCAATTCTCTTTACGATATATTCTCAATTATTATTAAATAATCATTATTTAATCTTTATTAAAAGTCGAGTTGTGGTAGATTTGCTTCAAAACATCCCATTCCATTTATATGTTTTAAATCCCGCAATATGCATTATATATGAATAAGAAATAAATGTTTAGAAAGTTTGGTGTTATTGATTTCTAATATTATTATTTTATTCTCAAACGTATTAAAAGCAATCCTATGTATAATTTCATATTGAAATCAATTAGAATAAAGTAAAAAATAATGTTCGTATTTAATTTCATTAGTCCTTCTAATTCAGTATAATTTTTAATTATATTAGAACGTAAATACTTTTACCCGGAAGGTGTATACTTTTGCTAGTGTTATTAATTGCAGATGACTTGAATAAAATAAATAGGGAGTATTTTACTACTAGCATTTAATAGTTATCTATTTAGAAAGTATAACAATCAGGATGAGCGCGAACGGCAATTGCATTATTATTATATGTTACTTAGTAACAAGTAGATTATGATATTCGATACTATTTGGTACTAAACACACATTTGTACTGCATGCCTTGTATTTATTCAATGTTTCTAGTATCATAGATATGTATAATTATATCGCATGCCATTTTGCAAAAAACAAATATATATATATATATATATATATATATATATATATATATATATATATATATATATGATTAAACAAAACACATGTCTCCTGTTTAACTAGTTTATTTTCGATCTTTTCAAGCTTTCTGGATATTTTTTTATATTTGGATGGAATCCCTGGACTAGTTCACAAAAGTTTTTATCCCAAGTACTTTCGGTACTTCGAAATGTCATGTTCATGGTTGATGTATTTGTGTTCCAGTTTTTCCAGGTTACTCGGTCTATACATCAAACAATATAAAGTATCTTTAAATAAGATTGATTTCGAATACAGCAGTAACATTCTAAAATGCTTATAATCCTTTTCCTGCCAATTCTCCTCCTTCCAGCCCCCACACCCCTTAGTATAATTTCTACGAGTTCCCCTCCTACTTACTCCCTCTACTACTAACCTGGAAAAACTAGAACACAAATACATCACACCTGAACATGGTACTTCGAAGTGCCGAAAGTACTTGGAACAAAAACTTTGGTGGACTAATCCACGGATTCCATTCGAATATTAAAAAATTGGCCAGAAAACTTGAAAATATTGAAAATAAACTTGTTAAACAGGAGACATCTGTTTTGTTTAATTCTATATGTATAAATGAAAGAATGCTGCCCATATATATATATATATATATATATATATATATATATATATATATATATATATATATATGTGTGTGTGTGTGTGTGTATTTCTAATTGCTTTAGAAGAGTTTGTAACTCTTTTGATTCCAAGATTATTTAGGGTTTTTTCGATGATGCTTGCAATCGAATAGGCGTAATGTAGGCGTAATTGGTTATTATTGAAAATTTGTATTTAGAAATTTTGGAAAATATTTACATATGTGAATTTATGTTTTAGCACGTTGTATGGGATACAATATATATATATATATAATATATATATATGTGTGTGTGTGTGTATGTGTGTGTGTGTGTGTGTGTGTGTGTAGTTTTTGGACATTCAAGTTATGGGAAAGATTTGTCAATATCATCAAACGCAAATATTTTCCCAAAATTTCGACCACAAACATCATAAAAAAAAACGAAATAACCTTGGAATCAAAACAGTTACATATACAGGGTGTTCATAAAGTCTTGCAGCAGTTTTAAAATTGAACACTTAATAACTCATCATGTTGTTCAAATGTTAGAATCATTTAGTAAAAAACATTTGAAAATTCAAATTTTGTAGTTTAATTTTTTATGTACATTTGGCTATTGCATTCCAACAAAGCTGCCATCTTTGTTGTTACATTTTAAATCTGTACAGGAGTTTATATACACCCGGTATATACATGCATATGTGTGTGTGTGTGTGTGTGTGTGTGTGTGTTGTGTGTCCTCTGAGTGATTCTTTTGATGACAAAGTCTCAGAATTCTAATTTGAACACAAAAATAACCCTCGTCCTTTTTTCCGTAACGTTGTGTCGATTTGAATTGATTTTATTAGTCAGTGAATGTTTCATTTTAGTTTCAGCTATAACAGTGCATGTGAAATATATTTAATGGAATGAAAAGCTAGAGAGTTCTTTTGTGTTTTAGCCGGCGCCTCCGTTACACCGCCTTGATGATAGTCTAATATCAGGGATCTCAAACACGTGACCCCCAAAATATTTCTAGGACGTAATGGATCCTTTTTGAGACGTTGAGTTTGAGACCTCTGGTCTATATGGATTTAATTGACGTGATCACGATTTTTGTTGTGTGTTGTTGTTTACAATTTCTCTGATTTTTTTTTTAAATATAGATGAGGCTTGATAATTTGGATTATTTGGATTATTCGAAGGTCGGATTATTTGAAGGTCTGAGGGCACGTCGGCCGAGACGTTGTGCGTATAGCGATGAAAATGAAGACAATAGTCCGAATAATCCAAATAATACAAATGTTTTTTTGTTTTTATTTTTATTTTCTTCTGTCTAGCATTTTTTTTTTTTTTTTGCTTTCTCGAATATTTTTAACTGCTTTCTTTCTTCTTTCGGCCTGGTGTCTCTTTTTATTATTTTCCTTATACTTTTTGTGTTTCTTTTCTTTTTTGTGTTGTTCATGTTTTGTCTAACATTCCCGATTTTTTGTCTGTATTTATGAGATGCGGCTTGATGTAAATGATTTTGATATTTCGGACTGTTATCTTCATCTTTATCTTAGTATGTATATACACAATGTTCAGGTCACTGAAACCTCGGGCCTTGTTTAGGTGTTTCTTAATTACCTTAAAATAAATTCATCATCAGACGATAACCTTGAATTCCAATGTGGTTTCGGAGCTAAAAATATCGTTACCACTAGTTCTTTATGGTATATTTTGAAATTTCTATTTTTGGATACAGATAGAATTTTTGGATTCCTCTAGCCAAAAAGCTTTTATAAACCAATTTTTAGAAGTAGGGAAGCTTTAGAACTTATTTTACAGACAAAAATAGATTACTAAAGGTCGCGATTTCCTCGCCTCCAAATTTTTCTGGTTTAAAATCGACACAACTCGGCCAATTTTTGGACTTGGAAGCTCAAATTTTGGGGATTGTCTTACTTTAACATAGTCCACAGCTGGACAAAATTTTTCTGGATGATTTGACGTGGAATTACTCATATTTCATTTTCCTTCCATTTTATTTTTTCTATATCTAATCACATTTCTGACAATAAGTCTGGTGGCATTTATGCTGCTTGGGGTGCCTTCAAATACTGATAACGATTTCAGCTCCGGAACCACGTTTGAATTCAAAGTTATCATTTGATGATGACTTTATTTTAAGGTAATTAAGAAATACCTAAACAAGGCCCGAGGTTACAGTGACCTGAACATTGTGTTTATACATACCACAATAAAGATGAGGAAAACAGTCTGAAATATCAAAATTATTCAAGATTTTGTTTGGAAAAAATTGTTCTCACTTTTAGAAACATTTTTTGTTCTTCCTTTCCATGATTAATAACATTTTGTATTTAATTCCGCCCCCACCCCAATCCCTTCTTACTGTTTAAACAACGTGTTCCCAATGTTTCTCAATTTATTTCGATTTCAGGTATTTTTATTATAAAAATGCATTAAAAATTATTTTACTATAGAAATTTATTGCAGGTATTTTTATAATAAAAATGCATTACAAATATTTTTACTATAGAAATGCATTGCAGATATTCTATAATAAAAATGCATCAAATGCATTACAAATGATTTTACTTCAGAGATTCATTGTAGGAATTTTTATTATAAAAATGCATTACAAATGTTTTTACTGTAGAAATCTATTGCAGGAACTTTTTTAATAAAAATGCATCAAAATTATTTCACTATAGAAATTTATGGCAGTTTTTTTTTATATATAATAAAAAATGCACTGCAAATTATTTTACTATAGAAATGCTCTGCAGGTATTTTTATTATAAAAATGCATGAAAAATGATTTTACTTTAAAAATGCATTCTAGATATTTTATAATAAAAATGCATTTAAAATTATTTTACTATAGAAATACTCTGCAGATATTCTATTATGAAAATGCATTAAAAATAACTTTACTATAGAAATGCATCGCTGGTATTTTTATTATAAAAATGCATTACAAGTATTGAAAGTATGCGTTGGGGGGGGAGGGTACTTCTAAGAAAATGTTGTACGAACAAATTAAGGTACTTTATCTAACTCGCTTTTTTCATTTTTTTTTATTTTAATCAATGCATTCCGGATCAATACGAAGAATTGAAATTTCCTTATGCAAAAAAACAAACAAAAAAAAACAAAACAAAAACAAAGGTTGAACGGTCTCATCTTGTATTTCAAACTTAATCACAAAATTTACGGCTAACAATTTCGAGCGATAGTAAAGAATAAAAATATAACTTCAAACAAAATGTAAAATAATTATTTGTTTTAAAAATCAACATTGACATAAAAGTTCTTATCTGAATCTAAAACTTCTCATGACGACACAACGTTGTTTTAGAATTGGTAGTACCTGTTAGGGTACCATCTATGGGTTAAATAGAACAACATGAGTTTTTAAAAAATGTGTTTAAAAATTAAGTTTAAAACACATTTGAATACCCATCAAGAATTAATAAAACAAAACGTCTTCGGTATAAAATAACCCAACAAGGGTTAACATGCCGTAAAACCCAACACACCAAACGAATCAACGT
This sequence comes from Doryteuthis pealeii, assembly GCA_023376005.1. Taxonomy (NCBI): domain Eukaryota; kingdom Metazoa; phylum Mollusca; class Cephalopoda; order Myopsida; family Loliginidae; genus Doryteuthis; species Doryteuthis pealeii. Next base: position 23,285,932 of record CM042147.1, on the reverse strand, counting down.
TGTTTTTGATTGTCATTTTTCTTAATTGAATCATCTTATTTCTCAGAAAAGATGTTTAAAAAATTTTAATGCATAAATCTAACAAAAAAAACTAAGCCTACAAAAAAATGGCCCTGTCGGCTGGGGGCTTTAGAATACACCAACTGCAGAGAGGTAATCCCCCCCCTAATGGGGCCACGTGCTGGTCTTAGATGGTAACCATTGGTGCTCAAGGATGGAACCCTGGTAACTGAACCGTCTATGACATTCAACACTCCACTTTGGCCCTTACTTAGGCTAGACGGACAGAGAGGCCCCCTACGATCAAACGGCTGGTCACGTCAAACCATAGCACCTATATGATTGTATTAACCCTATTGCCCTTATGGCAAACTCCCAACACTTTTTATCATATATGTGCTAGAAGGCGTTGGCTGAGTGTCTTAATGTCCTGGGTATGGCGTTAAACTCTATCTGATGATGAAGCTGGAGCTCTGGGGAATGCGGAGGAGTACCCCTTCATCAGCATTACTCCCAGGTCCATTGTGACCCGAAGTGATAGTACCTGTTAGGATCCCATTAAACTGAAGAAAAAAAATGTGTTTGTAAAAAATGTGTTTAAAAACAAGTTTTTTAAAAATTGAGTACCCATCAAGAATGAATAAAATAAAAATAAAACTCTTCGACATAAAATAAGCTGTTTCAAAAGTAAATGTTCTGTTTTTGCGTTGTCTAATATCATTGCCCA
>CM042147.1:23267705-23280205 GCA_023376005.1 Doryteuthis pealeii | reverse complement strand
CATAGTTGGAGGGAGAATTTATTGATTCATACCTTTCCCAAATGTATTAGCGCTATGTGAAATGTAAACAGCCTCGTCCATGATTTGAACTTGGGACAACGAATCCATTTCCTACGACTTTAACCATCCCTTTTTAACCTCCCTTTTTATCATATATGTGCTAGAAGGCGGTGTCTGAGGGTCCTAGTGTCCTGGGTATATGTAAGTAATTAACTTTTCCATTGTTATTGCTAACAGTTAAAGCGTACAAATTTAAGTGAATACATTTTATGTTCTCGGCTTGTTCACTCTCAAACCCAAACTTACAACAACAACCATAACTGAATTTGTCCATAAGCAGCTGTTATTTATAGCACTAAGGAATATTCCATACCTGCACCTGGGTGATCCCATTCCTTCAGTCCTGATTGGCTGCTGGTCTTAGTGTGGTTATAGTGCTAGATAAATATCTGTTAAGATTCTTGTGGCTACTTTGATCCGTTTTGAGTGGAATCCTATGATCCTTGTATTAAGCAGAATCTTTATGTCCTTCAGTGTTTAAACAGAATCCTTGGGTCCTTTAATATTAAGCAGAATCCTTGTGTCCTTTAAGCAGAGAGCAACTGAATGCTTTTCCATGAAGGGCTTTAAATAGTTAACCAAACGCGTATTCGAGCGTGTTGATTAGCCGATTGAATCCACGCGGCCACGCAGAGTCTATATATTTAAGTTGGCACACTATTCCAACAACATGTACCACTTTGCATTATGCTGGTGGCAATGCAGGTTCTGTTTTGAGTTACAGCTTGCTTATTTCCTTGTCTGTCAATTTGACGGTAATTGAAATCCCATTGCTATGGTGAGAATTGCTTCTACATAAGCCTATCAATTAGATATATAAAAAAGATTATCGAAAACAATTTAATTTCACGTCCGTTATTCTATCCAGTTAATTTTCTAGCTTTATTTAAAAACTAGTTGATATATCCGTCTACGCTGGGTAATAAGTTAAGATAATTTAGTTTTAAGAATATCAATTAAATACATAAAAAATCATCAAAGCGATTTAATTTTACCTCCTTCATTCTACCAAATTAATTTTTAGATTTATTTAAAAACTAGATTATGTGTCTTCCCAGTGGTTCCCAACCTTTTTCTATTCCCTTACCTTTAAAAGAGTTTTGCTCTGACCTCGCACCCCTACAATTTATACTTTTGTTCAAAAATATAGAATGTGAATCCATACTACAATTTTATCAAAAGATTATATATATTTCACTCTCTAAATAATAATAATAATAATAATAATAATGGAAATTGTCTGTATTTCTGTCTGGAACAAAAACTACGTCATAGCTCTATGTCACAGCTTACGTCACATTATTCTTATGCTCTATACACCCAAAATTTGAGTAAGCAATTTTAAAAATTGTTTTTTACTCTCGTCCTTTTTTTTTTTTACAGTAACAAGAAGTTAACTAAAAAGTTTATAAATAAATAAATACCTACGATTTTGTGGAAAATTGATGTGGAAAATATTCAAAATAATTGTTTGATTATTACATGCATGCAACATTTTATTTGAGAGGGACGGGGCTCAGTTTTCATTTCAAATTTTTTTTTTTTTTTTTTTTTTTTTTTTTTTTTACTCCTTTAATAAATTTGATGATTTTACTTACTTATGATACAAACCCTCTGACATTGAATTTTTAACTCCCACCCTCTCAGGCAATGTCTTTCAAAAATTAATTTTTACGACGCCCGGAGGGTGTTTTCTGTTGCTAGTAATTATAATAATAATAATCTGAAATAAAGAAACGAAAATATAAATAATATTAATTACAAAAGAAAAAATATTAATCTAAACTTGAATGGACGCTTCTTGCCACCCCCTGGGATGATGCTCGCACCACCAGGGGGTACGAGTACCCATGGTCTGTGATATATCAACTAGTCAAGATAATTTAGTTTCAAGCACTATTTTTTTTAATTAACATTTCCATGGGAGTTCCTTCATAATACTAAGAGGTGGTGAAAGCTTCAGTGAAGGAGTTCTTCGCCTCGAAAGACCAGAACTATTTTAGCATCCCAAGAGTACCCTGTGGATGCAACTGTCACACGATCACTTGGTGGGCGCCTTCTGTCAACCTCTACATTAAACCCTGATCTTTTTGCATATATATATATATATATATATATATAGTGAGAGAGAGAGAGAGAGAGAGAGTGTGTGTGTGTGTGTGTGTGTGTGTGTGTGTGTCGTGGGAAATGGACTCGAAAACTCGAGCTCAAATCCTGGACGAGACTGTTGCATCATGACATTTATACAAACTCAAATATCGCTTTGAAAATGTGCTTATCGCTTTTATCTATACAGTCATACCTCTATTTGCGTCGTTTTTACTTACCTCATTTTCAAAGATACGTCGCTTTTCAAAAAACATCTATATATTAGTACTCGTGTTCCTTAATTGTATGACCATATCATCTTGATATTGACACTGTCCAAATCGTCCAAGAGGAAATGCAAAAATGTAAATCCTGATTATCTGGTGTTTCTAATCCGCCGAATTCTTATTTCTTATGTGTCGTCCCCTTAGCTAAATAATGGACCATTCCGTTTTTATCGTAAAGAAAGAAATGGAAGAAAAAGGACATACTAAACTGACAAAGTATAAGAATGAAAGAGAGTAAGGGGAAATATAAAGAGTGGAGGTGAGCGTGCAGAAGCGATAACGCTAATCTGTTTCAATAGAACATAATGAAAAAAGAAAAAAAAGAGTGGGAGAGAGTTAAATCAAGATTCAATTTTTTACATATTGAACTATTTGCAATTGCTCTTTAGTAAACATATCAAACATTATCGTAAATGAATGATACTGTGGTATATCCACAGGTCCTGCTTGTATTGAAATATTAAAATATTAAAAGTTATATGAAATATTATGATATTTCCGTCGTCTGTAAAAACAGATGTATCATTCATACCGTACGGTACTGTTAATTCAATTGTTTATGTTTATTTTTATACCCAAGAAGTAAATGAAAAAAAGACATAAATAAATATTATATTTAGAGAATGATAATATCAATTATAAAATACACTATGCATTATAAAAATATTTACCGAAATATACCGAGCACGTAGTCCAACATAAAAAAAACTAGGCTAAGCTTCATAATTTACCGAAATATACCGATTACGTAGGCTAACATAAAAAAAACTAGGCTAGCCTAGGCTAAGCTTCATAATTTACTGAAAATATACCGATTACGTAGGCATAAAAAAAACTAGACTAGCATAAGCTTCATAATTTACTGAAAATATACCGATTACGTTTAACATAAAAAAAACTAGTCTAGCCTAGACTAAGCTTCATAATTTACCAAAAATACCGATTACGTATAAAAAAAACTAGGCTAGGCTTCATAATTTACTGAAAATATACCGATTATGTAGGCTAACAAAAAATAGGCTAGCCTAGGCTAAGTTTCATAAATTACCGAAATATACCGATTACGTAGACTAACATAAAAAAACTAAGCTAGCATTGGCTAGACTTCATAATTTACTCAAATATACCGGTTACGTGGGCTAAAATTTTTTTTTTTAAATAGGCTAAGCTACCGATAGGCCTTATAATTTACCGAAACAAACCGATTACGTAGGTAAACATAAAACTAGGCTAGGCTAGGCCTGAGTCGGATAATTGCATGTAAATAATGGCTGTTTCGACTTGAGTTGAGTCCTCTTAAACCAATTAACGACATAGATTGAGGTATTACTGTATTGTCTTACTGTCTTAATGAATGTGCTATGTTTGTCTACCAGCTTTCTGTGTTGTAAAATTTCGTTTTTTTTGTTTTGTTTTGTTTTAATTTCTTAGTCAATATCGAAATCTGCTTTTCATTGCCTCCTCAATAATTCAAAGGGTTAATTTGTACTGAATGACCCATGTAGAGCCAGGGTCTCATGGGCCCCACCCCTAGAATCTTTTACATGGGCCCCTACTACATGTCAATTTTTATAAAGCTGTAAGTTGTTGACGGAGTGGCGGAGTCTATCCCCTTTTCGTAGTGCTAGACCAGGGATATTTTTCTAAGGTGGAGCGCCACACCTACCGTCATCTCCCTACTTTACCGTACAGATCAGATTACCCAATCTGTGCTACTCATATGCTGAGTTGGTGGGGACCGATATCGAACACAGAACCTTGCGATTCCAAAGCGGGTATTCTAACAACTGAGCTAAACCGAAATAACATAAATAACCCATAATTAATAAATGAATACATAAATGAATAACCCACAAAGGTTGATATGCCATTTAAAAAAAAGAAACCTTATAAGGAATTAATGAGGAAGTGATTTTCAAGTTAGTCAGTGTTAAGCCCATCTTTACTAATAACCGCTGTGTTTTTAAACCTTTCCGAACTCAGATTCAAATGTGCCAAGATGGAGGTGAAGGAGACTCTGAGGTAGGACAAATATATTCATGTTTGATTCTCCAGCAACAAAAATCCCGTTTCTTCTTTTTTTTCTTCTTCTTTTTTCTTTTGTTCTTCTTTGTTTATATTTTCCTACTTACAAAAAAAACCCCAGTTCGTAGTCCTTTTTATATTTCTTTGTTATGTTAGTTATATAATTAATCACTATATTCCAAGGTCTCTGGCACGGCCATTGGCTGTCGATACGAAACAGTTTATTTATTTATCCTAATTATTATTAAACTAGAAGGATCTCTGGATATAACACAGTATGATAAGTTATCATTACAAACTGAGAGCTATTACAAATTCAATATGTATATATACAATAATATCTCATAAGTCGTCTTGCATATTTGTTTTTGAAATAGCTCTTAAGCAACATATCAATCGTTTCAATGATTATTATACACATACCATACCACCACAAGTCACGCCAGTATTTATTATTGCTTTGATTTTACGAAATTATTTATTTATCAAATTTATTCAAAACTCGTGTCAGAGACCTTGTTGAATTTTTCTTTCTGATTTTGTATTCTTTCCTTTCAAACACAAAAGCATGAACATACCCAAACATAGAATTGTTCACGTAGATACAGAGTGATGCAAATGAAAATATAATTCTAGTTCAGAATTAGAATAGAGAATTGCTAGTAGTATTGCAAATTATAATATTACCTTAAATGCAAGAACTTTACATTTTATCCAAGATAAGCTGCAATTGCCCGGGATATACACTATCTGACTAAATTTACGTATACACTTATTTAAATCTCATATTGCTCACTATTGAATTTATTTTTTTCAATTTTCTCATACCACAATTCTGTTCATGTAGAGTAGAAATGGAGTGTTCCATTAGATAATGAAGGCTTCAGCAGGCTAGCTCTAAACTAGACAAGTTACCTCGTCTGTTGATATAAAAGTGCCTAGTCTTTAGAGACCTGGGAATTCGTGTCGTATAGTACTCTTTACTTAGATTATATATACGTATGCCTGTCTGGACATACGAGTATACTATCGTATAAGAGACGCATGTGGTTATATCTCCCATACTGCGTCTTCATATTCTGGCGACTAGCAGCAGACTGAAATATCTCACACTTGCAATTGCAAACGGAAGCAGGGGGTCAGAACTAGATTAGGAAATGTCAATCAAAATCTAACCGTCCGATTTGAATTCAAATGATATTTTTCAACCGTTTCAATTTGGATTCAAATAGTATTTTTTACACTAACTGTTCAAAATTGATAGTACGACCATCAATTATGCAACATACCTATCCTTCATTCATTTTAAATTCATAACTAATTATGAATGTTATTACGGGCTTCTCAATTCCGAAACTCTAACTTATCTAATAATTTTCAAAATTACTTCTAGGCTATCTCTCAGTGGGGTTGTTGATCTACATGCATATACAAAATCACAATTTTTCTTTTTTTAATTTCTACTAAAAATCACAGGGCCATGTGTAATTCTTGACTAACCAATACAACTTGACCAACGTCTTGGTTCAAAATCCTGGTCACGGCACCAAATAAATCAACGTTGTATAACATTTTTACATAGACGGTATATACATATATCCGTCTGAACATACGAGTATACTATCGTATGAGGGACATCCGTGGTTATATCTCCCAAACTAAATCTTCTTCGTCTGTTCTTACTTCTGAGTGGCATTTTTCTTACTTGCTTCATGGCTTGGTTTGTCTATCAGTCTGTCTTCTTTGCTGTTTCTATTGTTCCTGTCGGTTTCTTCATCTTAAGATGTTGGTTGAGATGTCTTGCATTGTCGTTTGCTTTTAGTGATAAACACAAAATAGTTATTTGTGAATTCACATATTTATTTAATTTCTTAAGATCTGGATCCAATCCTCAACCACGTGTGTCAGTCCGGCTAACTGTATCTTTATATCCTGGTGACTAGCAGCAGACTGAAATATATTATCTCCCGTTCGCATTCGCAAATGGAAGTGGAGGGTCAGAACTAAGGTTACGAAATGGCAATCAAAATCTAACCATCCGATTTGAATTAAAATAATATTTTCCAACCGTTTCAATTTGAATTAAAATTATATTTTCTACACTAACTGTTCAAAATTTATAGTACGCACATCAATAATGCAACATTCGTATTCACATTTGATAGTTAATAAAGTAACTGAGTGTTGGCGAGTATTTCCCCTCTTTTTATATTATATAATAGAAGTGACTACCCAGCATCCCCTGGGTAGAGGCGGCGCAAAAACAAACCCTGGTGTATTGATTTGTTTACTTTTTTCGATTTATAAATGCTGGACATTTCTAAATAGAATTTCAATGCTATTTCTATGTATATTTTAATTTTTAAGTATCTTCGAATATAAACAAAATCTTTATAATTTTTGCACAACTGGTGATATTTAATGTGTATATATATATATACTTTGTCATTAATTGTTTTATTTTCATAATTTCATCCGGATTCATACATACACACAAATTGGCCTTTATATATGTATAGATAACTGTAGGTACATAAATAAACATTCATAATGTTTTATGGTCAAAAACACATAAATCCACTTTACACTATTTCTTATGGGAAATATTGTTTCCGTTTTTTAACAAGTCGGTTCTCGGACATAATTTTGGAACGAATTGTTCGGGAAACGAAGTTCCACTATATATCAAAGTCACAAAAAACGGACCATATGACCTTTAGGCACCCCTTTTGCTTTGCTGATTCATAAGTACATTTTTTCATTTACACAGTCAACATCCGGTTGTTTGTTAGGGGTTAGGGTTATGGGTTAAGGTTAGGGTAGTGGTTAGTTTTATAATTTTAAAAACTCTAAAAATCGTCTGTTAACAAACATCCGGATGTTGACGGTGTAAATGAAAAAAATGTACTTATGAATCAGCAAAGTAAAAGGGGTGCCTAAAGGTCATATGGTCCCAAAAAACAAGCTCTAAAAAGCTTGCTTGCTGTATGAAGCTAGAATTCTCTGAAGTTGGTCCTCGGGACTTGGATAGAATTGGGTAGAGTACATTGCATGCTCTTCTCAGACTTTACTTTGAGCACTACTGACGACCCCACCTACATCACTTTGTGTGCCTTATCGAGGTGTATCTGTAAACCAAATTTCAACTCTGTATAGAGTCTGTAGTTTTGTTCGAAAACCCAAACTCATTTTTTCAAGTTAATACAACGAATTATTACTAAAATAGCAGCGGGGAGGTAATGGAACCCGCCAAATTTGTGTATGTATTCTTATTTAGCTCCCTTAGTCTATAACCGAAACTACATTATAACCAACGTTACAATTCCCTTACTTATTTACGTTATATTATTTCTCAATGATTATTATTAAATGATAATGATTCAATCTTAATTAGATTCTAATTTATCAACGATGCCTCTATTAAAGTCTAGCTTAGTTAAGTTTTCCTCAAAACAGCCCATATTATTGATGCGCCTAAAGTCCTGCAATATGAGTTATATATTACTAAGAAATAATGGTTTACCGAGTACATGATGGGTTTAATTTGCGTACTGGTCTTAACAAAACCAGGTTTGATAAATAATCACTAGTTGTTATTGATTTCTAATAGTATTGTTTTAATCTCAAACGTATTAAAATCAGACCTATATATAATTTTATATAGAATTCAATTCGAAAAATATTAAAATGTTTAATGTTTTATGAACGTTCTCATTCAATTTCCTTTCTCTCTAATGTAATATATTTCATTACATTGAATTACTTCAAATGTATCAATATCAAATTAATTCTGTAACCAAAACCATATCGCTACCGACGTCAAAATTTCCTTAGTTATTTACATAATATTTTCAGTTATTATTAAATAATCATTATTTAATCTTAATTAGTATCTTATTCATAAACGACGTCTCTCTTAAAGTCTAGCTGAAATTTGCCTCAAAACAACCCATGTTATTAATGCATTTAAAATCCTGCAATTATGTTAAATACCACTAAGAAATAGATGCTCAGTTTGGTGGACATAAATTCTTATAAATCCAATCTTTAATAAAGATGAGAGATAAATGAATATATATTTACACCTGTCATTGCAGGAGTCGGACAAGGTAAGTTTGATTATAATTATTTTTAATAATTAAAACCTTAGAGTCCAGGAATTGAGACGACTTTATTTACGTTTATAAGTTCAAAAACTTTTACTGATGGTCTAATCTCTTACTTATGTGATTCTTTTATAGCGTGAAATGATGGACTTGGGCTAGACTGGTGATTTGCCCGACCGTATTGTTAGAGAGAAAGAAAGAGAGAGAGAGAGAGAGAGAGAAGGAGAGGAAGAAAGAGAGAGAAGGAGAGGAAGAAAGAGAGAGAGAAGGAGAGAAAGAAGAGAGAGAGAAGGAGAGAAAGAAAGAGAGAGAGAAAGAAAGAAGAGAGAAGAGAGAAAGAGAGAGAGAGAGAAGAGAGAGAAAGAGAGAGAAGAGAGAAAGAAAGAGAGAGAGAGAGAGAGAGGAAGAAAGAGAGAGAGAGAGAAAGAGAATGAGAGAGAGAAGGAGAGAAAGAAAAGAAAGAGAGAAGGGGAGAAAGAAAGAGAGAGAGAAGGAGAAGAGAAAAGAGAGAGAAAAGGAGAGAAAAGAAAAGAGAGAGAGAAGAGAGAGAAGAGAGGAGAGAGGAGAGAAAGAAAGAGAGAGAAGAGAAAAGAAAAGAGAGAGAGAGAGAGAAAGAAAGAGAGAGAGAAGGAGAGAGAGAGAGAATGAGAAAGAGAAAGAGAGAGAGAGAGAAGGAAAGAAAGAAAGAAGAGAGAAGAGAAAGAGAAGAGAGAGAAGAAAGAGAAAGAAGAGAGAAGAGAGAGAGAGAGAGAGAAGAAAGAAAGAGAGAGAGAGAGAGAGGAGAGAGAAGAGAGAGAGAAGAGAGAAAGAAAAAAAAAGAAAAGAAAGAGAGAAAATAGAGTGTTGAGAGAGAGAATATCAGTAAATATATATTTAATACATTTGTAATAAAAATGTTCGTTTTCTATGGGAAGAAAAAATGATTGATACGTCTCGCATTTAAACTGCTACCTGTGTGGTGCAAGTCAACCTAGGCAAGTGGTAATGGTAACTCCATCTAGCTAGTGTCTTACCATTTTTCTCTTGCAACCAGTTACTGATAGTTTGTACAGAAATTGTATTCGGTTACTGTCTATCTTTTTTTCTTGTGTGGTGACTGGACGCTAGTCGCAGCCTTCCTGTGAAGATGAGTATGATGTTGATTCTATTAAAAGCTATCCGGAAGAAGTAAAGGATGTTCGGTGCTCCACTTCAACAAAACAATCTCTACGGTCTAGCGGTTGTGAAGACTGAATCTCAATAGTGGCCTTTAACGAATGCGGCATAGATGTAGCGTCATAGTAAAGTAAAAGAAAATTAATATGAAAAAAATTATTAATTCTTAGATCAGACTAGCCTTAAGTACTGGGGAAAATTACATTTCGTCACAAAGACTCATTGAAACTTCGAATGAATACTCACAAAAATGGCACCCACAAAATAATCTTATTATAATGGAGATTTGATGTCAGTCTGTCTGTAACCGAAACTACCTCACTGCGTACGTCACAATGTCTTCATGAATTGCGTAATCATTATTAATAATAAGTAAGTACTTAATTTATTGTTAAAGTCATTAATACATAGAATAAATGTTATTTATTGATGAGGAATCTATGAAAATCTGAGTTAGTTTTGCCTCAAAACAGCTCATGTTATTAATGCATTTAAAATCATGCAATGTGTTTTATATATCATTCAGAAACAAAGGTTTACATAATATATGGTGTGGTTAATTTGCATACTGATTTTAACAAAACCGGGATTGATAAATAATTACTTGGTGTTATGGAACTCTAATATTATTGTTTTATTTTCCAACGTATTAAAATCAATCTTATGTATTTATATAGAAACGAATTAGAATATAATTAAAATAAATGTAATCTTTTTATATGCATTCTTATTTAATTTCGTTAGTGTTTCTAATTTTATAAATTTTATTACATTAAAATTTAAATATATGCGGAGGGCGCATATTCTTGCTAGTATAAATGAAGTCGTCTCAGTTCCTGGAATAATAGGTAAAAAAAAAAAGAAAAGAAATACTAAATTTGAAAAATAACTATTAAAATATTTTAAAATTTAATTTTAGCTGAAGATACGTCAACCATTATTTTAGATAATTATAGATAATTTTGATTTGTATAATCTTTCATCTTCCTAATTCTATTTGCTTTTTGTCCGGAGTCTGGAGATAGTGATTGGCTTGAAACATTTTATTTCGACTTCTGTGTAATCATCCATGTTTTGGTAGTTTATGTTCTCTTATGGACACATAGGACACATGGACATACTAGTGTGGACCGACCAGCGAAAACCTACAGGAATCAGATCTCTGCAGATTCTGGATGCCGTGCGGAAGACCTGCCAATAGGAACGATTGGCGAAAAAGAAGGTTTGGGGTGAAGATTGCATAGGCAAAAAACTGTCAGTAACAAGGCGCCGTAGAATCAATGTCCACGCTACCTTAACGTTTGGAACTTAAGTTCCAGGTAGGGTCATCCAAGGCGGACAGGTCTAGCATCCAGTGGTATTAGGGCCACAACCCAGCCAAAGGGTCTCTGCCGCACATCCAAAGGGCGTCTCTATTATTGTCAAGAATCAACGGCTTTTGGCGTACTTGTCACTGCGTCTGTGGAAAATATACGGCAAACATGGACATATCCTGACTGGATATGCATATCGGGTTTGGGGACCGCTTGTGAATTTTATATTCTCTTATTACTCCGTCCATGAATCCACCACATGTGAATCCATTGGATGGAGCCGGCTCAACCAACACAGAGTGAATGCCATAACAGAGAGAGAGAGAGAGAGAGAGAGAGAGAGAGAGAGAGAGAGAGAGAGAGAGAGAGAGAGTGAGAGTAAGTGAGTGAGCAAGAGAGGAAGAGAGAGAGAGATGCTGCCGTAGAAGTGACGACCTTAATGGGTTGCAATGTTTTACAAAAAAAATAGAATTAGAAAGACGAAGGATGATACTAGTAAGGATTATTAATAAAAGGTATGGCCAATATTTCAGGTATTTTTAACTCCCATTAATTAAAATTCAACAAAACTCAGTTTTACAGTCTTTAAAATTAAAAGTCTTTTAAGATTAAAATCTGTATCCATAAAAATGGCGCATTTTTGCCTTTTTAATTTTCTTTTGGAGATGTGTTCTTTTTAACGCTATTTATTTCATTGTTAAAATTCAAAATCACAGAATATATATATATATATATATATATATATATATATATATATATATAAAGTTTTTGTTCTGCTCTTAAGGAGACATTTTATTTTTTAATAAGTGACGATTTACAATGCTATTCTTTAATAAAAGTTAAAAGAAAGGGGAGGTGCTGTCGTCCTAAAATGTTGGTCATACCTAATTAATAATAATTCCAATTTAACATTTTTTTAAATTACTTCTATTAATTAAAACTGACGCTTAAAATCAATTGTTTGTTTTAACTCAAATAACTAGTATCACTAATATCTGTTAACTAGTACTTACAAATACTTAATTAAATAGAAAAGGCATTGTAATGCCCCGCCCTGTCGGTGGGGCTTAGAATACCTCAACTGTATACCCTGCTAAGGGATATGACCCCCACCCAAAAATGGGTCTCCTGGGTAAGACATTAAACTGTATTTGACGGTTAAGCTTCGGTTTAAAGCTCTGTCAACTGTGAAATACTCCTTTATTACCATTACTCTCTGGTCCACTCTGACCCGGAGTGGTAGTACCTGTGAGGGTCCCATCTATGGGTTAAATAAAAAAATGAGTTTAAAATAATTTAGTTTTTTTTTTAATTGAGTTTGAAATAAATGTTGAATACCTATCAAGAATGACTAAAACAAGATGTCTTCGGCATAAAAGTATACTCATTAAAACCAGCAGCCAATGGGAATCCTGGGAATGTAGAATCAATATCTTACTCACATTCACAGGAAGGCTGTTACTAGC
>CM042147.1:23242705-23260205 GCA_023376005.1 Doryteuthis pealeii | reverse complement strand
TCGATATTAAGGAACATACATTAAAGAATTCAGAAAAATGTACCTGTGTATAAAAAGATTATAAATAGTTTAAAATAGGGAGTTACTTTTCAATCAGCCTCGATATTAAGGAACATACATTAAAGAATTCAGAAAAATGTACCTGTGTATAAAAAGATTATAAATAGTTTAAAATAGGGAGTTACTTTTCAATCACCCTGGATATTAAGGAACATACATTAAAGAATTGAGAAAAATGTAACTGCATATAAAGAAATAATAATAGTTTAAAATAGAGAGATACCTTTCAATCACCCTGTATATTAAGGAACATACATTAAAGAATTCAGAAAAATGTACCTGTGTATAAAAAGATTATAAATAGTTTAAAATAGGGAGTTACTTTTTAATCAGCCTCGATATTAAGGAACATACATTAAAGAATTCAGAAAAATGTACCTGTGTATAAAAAGATTATAAATAGTTTAAAATAGGGAGTTACTTTTCAATCAGCCTGTATATTAAGGAACATACATTAAAGAATTCAGAAAAATGTAACAGCATATAAAAAGTTATAAATAGTTTAAAATAGGGAGTTACTTTTCAATCAGATATTAAGGAACATACATTAAAGAATTGAGAAAAATGTACCGGTGTATAAAAAATTATAAATAGTTTAAAATAGGGAGTTACTTTTCAATCACCCTGTATATTAAGGGACATACATTAAAGAATTGAGAAAAATGTACCTGTGTATAAAAAATTATAAATAGTTTAAAATAGGGAGTTACTTTTCAATCACCCTGTATATTAAGGAACATACATTAAAGAATTGAGAAAAATGTACCTGTGTATAAAAAGATTATAAATAGTTTAAAATAGGGAGTTACTTTTCAATCAGCCTCGATATTAAGGAACATACATTAAAGAATTCAGAAAAATGTACCTGTGTATAAAAAGATTATAAATAGTTTAAAATAGGGAGTTACTTTTCAATCAGCCTGGATATTAAGGAACATACATTAAAGAATTCAGAAAAATGTACCTGTGTATGAAAAGATTATAAATAGTTTAAAATAGGGAGTTACTTTTCAATCAGCCTGGATATTAAGGAACATACATTAAAGAATTCAGAAAAATGTACCTGTGTATAAAAAGATTATAAATAGTTTAAAATAGGGAGTTACTTTTCAATCAGCCTGGATATTAAGGAACATACATTAAAGAATTCAGAAAAATGTACCTGTGTATAAAAAGATTATAATAGTTTAAAATAGGGAGTTACTTTTCAATCACCCTGTATATTAAGGAACATACATTAAAGAATTCAGAAAAATGTACCTGTGTATAAAAAGATTATAAATAGTTTAAAATAGGGAGTTACTTTTTAATCAGCCTCGATATTAAGGAACATACATTAAAGAATTGAGAAAAATGTACCGGTGTATGAAAAAATTATAAATAGTTTAAAATAGGGAGTTACTTTTCAATCAGCCTCGATATTAAGGAACATACATTAAAGATTGAGAAAAATGTACCGGTGTATAAAAATTATAAATAGTTTAAAAATAGGGAGTTACTTTTCAATCAGCCTGGATATTAAGGAACATACATTAAAGATTGAGAAAAATGTAATAAAAAAATTATAAAATAGTTTAAAATAGGGAGTTACTTTTCAATCAGCCTCGATATTAAGGAACATACATTAAAGAATTCAGAAAAATGTACCTGTGTATAAAAATTAATAAATAGTTTAAAATAGGGAGTTACTTTTCAATCAGCCTCGATATTAAGGAACATACATTAAAGAATTGAGAAAAATGTACCGGGTATAAAAAAAAATTATAAATAGTTTAAAATAGGGAGTTACTTTTCAATCACCCTGGATATTAAGGAACATACATTAAAGAATTCAGAAAAATGTACCTGTGTATAAAAAGATTATAAATAGTTTAAAAATGGGAGTTACTTTTCAATCAGCCTCGATATTAAGGAACATACATTAAAGAATAGAGAAAAATGTACCTGTGTATAAAAAATTATAAATAGTTTAAAAAAGGGTGTTACTTTTCAATCACCCTGTATATTAAGGAACATACATTAAAGAATTGAGAAAAATGTACCTGTGTATAAAAATTATAAATAGTTTAAAATAGGGAGTTACTTTTCAATCAGCCTGGATATTAAGGAACATACATTAAAGAATTCAGAAAAATGTACCTGTGTATAAAAAGATTATAAATAGTTTAAAATAGGGAGTTACTTTTCAATCAGCCTGTATATTAAGGAACATACATTAAAGAATTCAGAAAAATGTAACAGCATATAAAAAGTTATAAATAGTTTAAAATAGGGAGTTACTTTTCAATCAGCCTGGATATTAAGGAACATACATTAAAGAATTGAGAAAAATGTACTGTGTATAAAAAGATTTAAATAGTTTAAAATAGTTACTTTTCAATCAGATAAGGAACATACATTAAAGAATTCAGAAAAATGTACCTGTGTATAAAAAGATTATAAATAGTTTAAAATAGGGAGTTACTTTTCAATCAGCCTCGATATTAAGGAACATACATTAAAGAATTCAGAAAAATGTACCTGTGTATAAAAAAGATTATAAATAGTTTAAAATAGGGAGTTACTTTTCAATCAGCCTGATATTAAGGAACATACATTAAAGAATTCAGAAAAATGTACCTGTGTATAAAAAATTATGAATAGTTTAAAATAGGGAGTTACTTTTCAATCAGCCTGGATATTAAGGAACATACATTAAAGAATTCAGAAAAATGTACTGTGTATAAAAGATTATAAATTTTAAAATAGGGAGTTACTTTTCAATCAGCCTGGATATTAAGGAACATACATTAAAGAATTCAGAAAAATGTACCTGTGTATAAAAAGATTATAAATAGTTTAAAATAGGGAATTACTTTTCAATCACCCTGTATATTAAGGAACATACATTAAAGAATTCAGAAAAACCTGTGTATAAAAAGATTATAAATAGTTTAAAATAGGGAGTTACTTTTAATCAGCCTCGATATTAAGGAACATACATTAAAGAATTGAGAAAAATGTACCGGTGTATAAAAATTTATAAATAGTTTAAAATAGGGAGTTACTTTTCAATCAGCCTGATATTAAGGAACATACATTAAAGAATTGAGAAAAAATGTACCGGTGTAAAAAAATTATAAATAGTTTAAAATAGGGAGTTACTTTTCAATCAGCCTGATATTAAGGAACATACATTAAAGAATTGAGAAAAATGTACCATATAAAAATTATAAATAGTTTAAAATAGGGAGTTACTTTTCAATCACCCTGGATATTAAGGAACATACATTAAAGAATTCAGAAAATGTACCTGTGTATAAAAAAAGATTATAAATAGTTTAAAATAGGGAGTTACTTTTCAATCAGCCTCGATATTAAGGAACATACATTAAAGAATAGAGAAAAATGTACTGTGTATAAAAAAATTATAAATAGTTTAAAAAAAGGGAGTTACTTTTCAATCACCCTGTATATTAAGGAACATACATTAAAGAATTGAGAAAAATGTACCTGTGTATAAAAAATTATAATATGTTTAAAATAGGGAGTTACTTTTCAATCAGCCTGGATATTAAGGAACATACATTAAAGAATTCAGAAAAATGTACCTGTGTATAAAAAGATTATAAATAGTTTAAAATAGGGAGTTACTTTTCAATCAGCCTGTATATTAAGGAACATACATTAAAGAATTCAGAAAAATGTAACAGCATATAAAAAGTTATAAATAGTTTAAAATAGGGAGTTACTTTTCAATCATCCTGGATATTAAGGAACATACATTAAAGAATTGAGAAAAATGTACCGGTGTATAAAAAATTATAAATAGTTTAAAATAGGGAGTTACTTTTCAATCACCCTGTATATTAAGGGACATACATTAAAGAATTGAGAAAAATGTACCTGTGTATAAAAAATTATAAATAGTTTAAAATAGGGAGTTACTTTTCAATCACCCTGTATATTAAGGAACATACATTAAAGAATTCAGAAAAATGTACCGGTGTATAAAAAGATTATAAATAGTTTAAAATAGGGAGTTACTTTTCAATCAGCCTCGATATTAAGGAACATACATTAAAGAATTGAGAAAAATGTACCGGTGTATAAAAAATTATAAATAGTTTAAAATAGGGAGTTACTTTTCAATCACCCTGTATATTAAGGAACATACATTAAAGAATTGAGAAAAATGTACCTGTGTATAAAAAGATTATAAATAGTTTAAAATAGGGAGTTATTTTCAATCAGCCTGGATATTAAGGAACATACATTAAAGAATTCAGAAAAATGTACCTGTGTAAAAAAGATTATAAATAGTTTAAAATAGGGAGTTACTTTTCAATCAGCCTGATATTAAGGAACATACATTAAAGAATTCAGAAAAATGTACCTGTGTATAAAAGATTATAAATAGTTTAAAATAGGGAGTTACTTTTCAATCAGCCTCGATATTAAGGAACATACATTAAAGAATTAGAAAAATGTACCTGTGTATAAAAAGATTATAATAGTTTAAAATAGGGAGTTACTTTTCAATCAGCCTGGATATTAAGGAACATACATTAAAGAATTCAGAAAAATGTACTGTGTATAAAAAGATTATAAATAGTTTAAAATAGGGAGTTACTTTTCAATCAGCCTGGATATTAAGGAACATACATTAAAGAATTCAGAAAAATGTACCTGTGTATAAAAAGATTATAAATAGTTTAAAATAGGGAATTACTTTTCAATCACCCTGTATATTAAGGAACATACATTAAAGATTCAGAAAAATGTACCTGTGTATAAAAAGATTATAAATAGTTTAAAATAGGGAGTTACTTTTTAATCAGCCTCGATATTAAGGAACATACATTAAAGAATTGAGAAAAATGTAACAGCATATAAAAAGTTATAAATAGTTTAAAATAGGGAGTTACTTTTCAATCAGCCTCGATATTAAGGAACATACATTAAAGAATTCAGAAAAATGTACCTGTGTATGAAAAGATTATAAATAGTTTAAAATAGGGAGTTACTTTTCAATCAGCCTCGATATTAAGGAACATACATTAAAGAATTCAGAAAAATGTACCTGTGTATAAAAAGATTATAAATAGTTTAAAATAGGGAGTTACTTTTCAATCAGCCTGGATATTAAGGAACATACATTAAAGAATTCAGAAAAATGTAGCTGTGTATAAAAAGATTATAAATAGTTTAAAATAGGGAGTTACTTTTCAATCAGCCTGGATATTAAGGAACATACATTAAAGAATTCAGAAAAATGTACCTGTGTATAAAAAGATTATAAATAGTTTAAAATAGGGAATTACTTTTCAATCACCCTGTATATTAAGGAACATACATTAAAGAATTCAGAAAAATGTACCTGTGTATAAAAAGATTATAAATAGTTTAAAATAGGGAGTTACTTTTTAATCAGCCTCGATATTAAGGAACATACATTAAAGAATTGAGAAAAATGTAACTGCATATAAAAATAATAAATAGTTTAAAATATAGGCCTTTTCAATCAGCCTCGTATTAAGGAACATACATTAAAGAATTCAGAAAAATGTACCTGTGTATAAAAAGATTATAAATAGTTTAAAATAGGGAGTTACTTTTCAATCAGCCTGTATATTAAGGAACATACATTAAAGAATTCAGAAAAATGTAACAGCATATAAAAAAGTTATAAATAGTTTAAAATAGGGTTTACTTTTCAATCAGCCTGGATATTAAGGAACATACATTAAAGAATGAGAAAAATGTACCGTGTAAAAAATTATAAATAGTTTAAAATAGGGAGTTACATTTCAATCACCCTGTATATTAAGGGACATACATTAAAGAATTCAGAAAAATGTACCTGTGTATAAAAAATTATAAATAGTTTAAAATAGGGAGTTACTTTTTAATCAGCCTCGATATTAAGGAACATACATTAAAGAATTCAGAAAAATGTACCTGTGTATAAAAAGATTATAAATAGTTTAAAATAGGGAGTTACTTTTCAATCAGCCTGTATATTAAGGAACATACATTAAAGAATTCAGAAAAATGTAACAGCATATAAAAAGTTATAAATAGTTTAAAATAGGGAGTTACTTTTCAATCAGCCTCGATATTAAGGAACATACATTAAAGAATTGAGAAAATGTACGGTGTATAAAAAGATTATAAATAGTTTAAAATAGGGAGTTACTTTTCAATCACCCTGGATATTAAGGAACATACATTAAAGAATTGAGAAAAATGTACCGTGTATAAAAAATTATAAATAGTTTAAAATAGGGAGTTACTTTCAATCACCCTGTATATTAAGGAACATACATTAAAGAATTCAGAAAAATCAAAAAGATTATGAATAGTTTAAAATAGGGAGTTACTTTTCAATCAGCCTGGATATTAAGGAACATACATTAAAGAATTGAGAAAAATGTACCGGTGTATAAAAAATTATAAATAGTTTAAAATAGGGAGTTACTTTTCAATCACCTGGATATTAAGGAACATACATTAAAGAATTGAGAAAAATGTACCGGTGTATAAAAAAATTATAAATAGTTTAAAATAGGGAGTTACTTTTCAATCAGCCTCGATATTAAGGAACATACATTAAAGAATTCAGAAAAATGTACCTGTGTATAAAAAGATTATAAATAGTTTAAAATAGGGAGTTACTTTTCAATCAGCCTCGATATTAAGGAACATACATTAAAGAATGAGAAAAATGTACCTGTGTATAAAAATTATAAATAGTTTAAATAGGGAGTTACTTTTCAATCACCCTGTATATTAAGGAACATACATTAAAGAATTGAGAAAAATGTACCTGTGTATAAAAAATTATAAATAGTTTAAAAATAGGGAGTTACTTTTCAATCAGCCTGGATATTAAGGAACATACATTAAAGAATTCAGAAAATGTACCTGTGTATAAAAAGATTATAAATAGTTTAAAATAGGGAGTTACTTTTCAATCAGCCTCGATATTAAGGAACATACATTAAAGAATTGAGAAAAAATGTACCTGTGTATAAAAAATTATAAATAGTTTAAAATAGGGAGTTACTTTTCAATCAGCCTCGATATTAAGGAACATACATTAAAGAATTGAGAAAAATGTACCTGTGTATAAAAAATTATAAATAGTTTAAAATAGGGAGTTACTTTTCAATCACCCTGTATATTAAGGAACATACATTAAAGAATTGAGAAAAATGTACCTGTGTATAAAAAATTATAAATAGTTTAAAATAGGGAGTTACTTTTCAATCAGCCTCGATATTAAAATCAAAGAATGTTTTTAAAAAATAATAAAAACGAATTTTTATAAATGATTAGATAAACTTTTGGGTCACTCTAATACTATTTTGAGGATTGAGATTTACAATGTTGATTTTTAACAGTATATTGGACTGAAATTGAAGGTACTGTATGGCAAAATATATTCACCAAGACGATTCCCTTTATAGGTAATGTCGGTTAAACCATGGTGAGTCTATTTGCACTCCCCTTTGAAAGACTGGGAAGATATATACAAATTGATTGATTTTTGTTTAATTATTGAATTATATCAGTAAAAATCAAAAACTGAATTTTTTACGTTTCTTAATCATAAACATATTAAGGTGTATACGAGATTTCAGTACTGAATGACATCTCTTTTCGGAGTTATAAGACGTCACGCACGTATCAAGACATTACTTTATATATATATATATATATATATATATATATATATATATTATGCAAACGACAGTGTTTTGCTTGTTGTTGTTTGTTTTTTGGGTTTTTTTGTTCTTTTTTGTATGTTTCTTTTTCTTTTCTTTTTTCTTTTTTCTTTTTTCTTTTTTCTTTTTTCTTTTTTATTATCGTGTTGTTGTTTTTCATCAATTCATTTTTTCTAATATTTCATAGGTTATACAAAAGAGGCTCAAAAGGCGATACAAAAATATCGAAACGAAGAACGTTTTGAACGCTCACCCGAAACCGAGGCTATAGTCAACGCCAAATTCCAGTATGAAATTTTTGATCTTTTAGATTTTTAATAATTTCGATTTAGGATCTATATATATCTTCTGTGGGCCCCGCAAATTATATAATGGTTAGCAAGCTCGATTAGTAGACCACTGGAAGTGAGTTCGATTCTCACTGGGCGCCCGATACTTCTGGCCTTGTGCCATATCTAAGCTAAGCTTAGTAAATAACTATGTGGTGTAATGGTTAGCAAGCTCGATTCACAGACCATTGGTAGTGAGTTCGATTCTCACTGGGCGTCCCATAATTCTGACCTTAGCTACATCTAAACTAAGCTTAGTAAATAACTATATAGGACTTCCGTTTCATATCAAATACAATATAAATACAGGGTTCTACAACGTCCATATGCACTTTAAAGTTATAAATTCTTTAAAGTGCACACATATTTTATGGACCTGTATATATATTGAGAGACAGACAGACAGACAGACACACACACACAGATAGACAGACAGATAAATAGACTGATGAAAACCTTAGTCTATCATATATATATATATTTATTTCGGCCTTGTTAGCCTCTTCAAATCTGATTTCAGAATGGAACATTCTGAAATCAGACTTGAAGAGGCTAAATAAGCCGAAATAAATCTAGGTAATTATGAACTTTTGTTTAGTAAATTAGGGTGTCCCAGAAATAAACAGAACCCACAAATTTTGTAATAAAACTGTTAGTTTTCCCATTAAACAAATAAATTAGGGTTTATGGTTAGGGTTAGGGTTAGGGTTTAGGGTTAGTTTAATGGGAAAATAAATAAATAAATTGGGTTCTGTTTTTTCTGAGTTAGCCTGTACAGGGTGACCCAGAAAAAACCGAAATCAAATCATTTATTTATTTCCCCATTAAACTAACCCTAAACCCTAACCCCATCCCTAACCCTAGCCCTAAACCCTAATTTATTTGTTTAATGGGAAAATTAACAGTTTTATTACAAAATTTGTGGGTTCTGTTTATTTCTGGGACACCCTAATTTACTAAACAAAAGTTCATAATTACCTAAATCTATATATAATAAACTAATGTTTTCACCCATTTATTTATACTCAGTATCTATAAATATATGTTCATATACAGATATTCATATGGAATTACGCAAATTTTTATATGTACGTTTGAATTCTCTATCACGGAAATACTTGAATATTATTCATTCATAAATATATGTGTGTGTGTGTGTGTGTGTGTGTGTGTGTTTGTGTGTGTGTGTATGCGTGCGTGATCAATATAAAAAATCTTCGATATTTAGATACTTCTGCGTGCTAGGCTGGAGAGCATGATGTACATTTATAAAGGAATATAAAGGGTTAATATATATGTATATCTGTGTATGTGTGTGTGTGTGTGTGTGTGTGTGTGTATGTTAACAAGCTACCTATAAATCATTTTCTTTAGCAATGTTCTAAATCCTTTTTAAATATAAATAAACCAAATTGAAAAAAAACCACTAAGAAATGACTAATTTCCATCTTTCCCTTTCAGAGCCATGGAAGTATTGGATTTATTATTTGCCTACCAGAGAAATATCCGTCTTAAAGTAAGTGTCTTTTTGTCACCTCCAGGTAATTCCATCTCTAATCATCCAGACCATGTCAGCGCCCACCCCTCCTCACCTCAATTTTTCTTAAATCTTTTTCCAGCTGTGGATTATGTTAAAGTTAACAATCCCTAAAATTTGAGCTTCCAATTCAAAACATTGGCGAAGTTATGTCGATTTTAACTCACCAAATTTGGGTGGGGGGTCGTGAAAGACTTTTTTTTTGCGAAACTTTTTGTAATTTATTTTTGTCTGTAAAATGAGTTCTAGAGCTTCCCTACTCCTAGAAATTGGTTTATGAAAGCATTTTGGTCCAAGGAATCTAAAAAGGCTATAAAAAAGTCTTAAAGTTATCCAATTTAAACTTAATAATGATTTCTGATTTCCAAAATTCTAACTGATGTTGTAGCTTCGGTTCTAAGCAAAAATCAAACTATCTTCTTGTACGAATAATGTTCAATAGTCTTATTTTCAGGGATTGACAATTCTATTTAATAATCATTTGTTCGCACCCACTTATATGGTTTCACGTGGAGGCGCATGGTGTAATGGTTAGCGTCGTAGGAAATGGACTCGTCGATCCGAGTTCAAATCCTGGACGAAGCTGTTTGCATTTCACATGGCGCTAATACCTTGGAAAGGTGTGAATCCAATTCTCCCTCCAGCTGTGGTTAAATAGCAGGACAGACTTGGCTCTTTAACCATGGCTAGTCTACAAGAAGGAAAACTCTGAATTCAAACTCCGCTTAAGAAATTGACCTTGTGTCGCATCCTGCTCGTGTGGAGGGGTTGGTAAATATATGTATGGTTTTACGTGTTCCTCTGCTTTAGCGAGTGGGGTCCCGTGGCGCAGGAACTGACCTACTGGGTTGTGACTTCGTATTAAGCGAGTTTGAACTGAGGTGATGACAGGGCGGGACACAAGTCGGTAGATACTAGTGTATTCCTTCATGTAAGCCACGACCAAGAAAATTGTAGTTTGTAATTGGGGGGGGGGCTAGCTACAGCTTTTACTGGGCAGAGTTTGAAGTGAGTTGATGACAGGGCGTAACACACGTAGGTAGGTACTAGTGTGCTAATATATAAATATCTTAATTAGTTTTCTATATTTCTTTTTCTTTTTTTTTTCAGGCCTTTGTGACAAAATTCAAGCTGGCTGAAACACAAGCAGGCAAGAGAAAAAAGAATCCATAATGGAACCATTGCTCTACGAAACTTACGATCCTCAGGATAAATCAAAGTGAGTCATTCATAAGTAACATTTTTCACGTGTCCTAATAAAGGTTGCAAAACCGAAACGTTATAGCGTCAACATCACCACCACGTATATTTTAGAAATGGAGGGGGGCAAGGGACGTTGATATTCAATTAAACAAAGTGTTGTATAGCCAAAGCGGTCGTGTTTAATTACTTTCGGAAAGTAATTAAACAAGCCTGAAGATGATACTGAAATTTGAAACACGTGTCGCAAAAATAGAATTTAAAAAGTTTTTTTGCCAAAACAAAATTCAAACCTTATAAAATGTTTCTTTTTTTCCCGTTGGACCCATCATAACAACACTTGCCACACACACACACACACATACACACACACACACACATACACCCACACAAACGCACGAACGCGCGCGCATATATATATATATATATATATATATATATATATATATATATATATCTTATGCCATCTGTTGTAACGGAATGAGAACACTCTACCCCACTGGATTACAAGAAACCTTTTAAGTAGGTCCGAAGGTGCAAACCGTTAATTTGTTTTAACTACACTATTGTACACAACTGATGGGTAACCTATCAATTATGTAACATCTTTAATCTGAAAGAATGGTAAGCACTCATTCTGTGGAAGATTCTTTTTTAAGGCAATGTCTCTGCTTTATCCGATTTACCAATTTTTTATGCAATCTTTTTTCGACTAACGCAAAATTCTAACATTATTTACAGGAAAGCGTGCAAAAAACAAAAAGATGTGACAAAAGAACTTCGTGAAATGTTCCACCAATCTTCAATATTTGACATTGAGGCAACGACGGTGATTCTAATGGTAAGAAAGTATTATATCAACTCGCTTAAAAGATCGATCGATTGATTGATTGATTGATTGATTGATTGATTGATTGATCATCTAAGAATTAGCGGTGTGTTAACCCGTAGCGACTAATCTGGTGGCCCCATCAGGCACGCCTCGGCTTGTCTGGTGAGGTTGGTGTGTGATCACCCAGCATAAAAAAAACAAGAGCTGTGAAAGGGCGGGTGAGCTCCAGGAGTGTCAATGGCCATCCACACCGATATTAATAGGATTGGGGTACTTACTACTCACCTATCCATCTAGACAAGGATAAGTCTGTTGTAAAACCTCCGATATATATATATATATATATAATATATATATATATATATATAAGCGGTTATACTTCATTTCAAGGAAAGGCTAGAGGAGTAAACCCCGAAATCAATTCCAGGTGTGGAGTTCCTAAGGTGGTCTGATAATTTCAGCGCTATCCAGCAACTCCTCCGACACTATCGTTTTCAAACTGTTTTTTTTTTTTTTTTTTTTGCGGGGGTGCCTTTCCTTTGAACCACAACGGTAGTGTTGAGAGGGGGGTCTGCTGCTCATATGGCTAACAGTACCTGTTGGTCACCCATTTAAGTATTGTACAGGCTTATCACTGCTTAACGCGATGATCTAGTGGAAACCGGTACTTTTACTGTAACTTGACAGTAATATAGAGATGAGCAGAAAGGGAGATAGATAGACAGATAGATAGTGTGTAGAAATATATAATAAGAAAAAAAGAAAAATAGGAAAGTATTTGTTTTTGTTTTGTTTTTTGGTTGTTGTTTTTGTTTGTTTTATTTGGGGGGATGGGGGATTGGGTTTTTTTAGATATGTGGGCGTGCTCAGAATTCTTTTGTCTTTGATGGAAACCGAATTAAGAGCAGACAAAAAGTATTCAGACTTTTAATTTAGCTCGAATTTTACAACGGTTATGGTCGTTATTAGCTTCAGGGCAGACAAGAGTGACTTTATTTGAATAATTAACTGATTTAATGATAAAAGCCATCAACAAAACAATATTTGAACTAAATAAAGTTTAGTAGTTTCTAAAATTGTTATAAACGATTGGTGTTAGATTATTCTTAAATTGTAAATAATCGCGGGTTATTAAAGTTATTTCTGTTGAGTGACAATAGAAGTATATGTGTGGATGTTGGTATGTTGTATATTGATAAACCGTTGTTTCGGGACGGTTAGTGAAGCTAGATTTTGAATTTAAAAATCGTTGAAATTCAAAATCCATAAGGGTTAGATGACTGGTACCAGGTTGCCTTTTGGGTGACCTTCTTTCCTGTTATACACCGTGGGAAATAACGCTCAGTTGGTTAGTTTTAGCAGTTAAGCAATACGCACCATGATGTAAGCATCGTCTCTGTTTCATTCCTGCCGCGGTTGAGAAAAGTGATCACCAGGTGGCCTTTGGATGACCTTCTTTATATATATATTCTTTGTTGGGGTACCAAGTTTCTTGGTACAAGGTGATTCTAGGCCGGTCCTATTCCCTAGAAGTAGTTTGTTGTAGAGTTCAGGTTCCATATGAGAGCTAAATCCTTAATTTTTATAAACATAGCAAATTTATTTGTGAATAAAAAGGCCTTAAATACCAGGGGTGTCGTGGTTATGGACCATTTCCACTCGTGGGATTTTGCCAGTCTGAATAAAATAAAAACGTTGTCTGACGAAGCTCGGTGGGCCTCAGATACCCACGAGTGGAAATGGTCCATAATCACGATACCCCTGGTATTTAAGGCCCTTTTATTCACATCATTTGCCTGTAGGCGTATCACGGATTTTGAAATCATCATTCATCTTCTGTACATCACTGTTTTTTGAGTTTTTTAAAATCTATTTATTCATTCATTCAAAGTTGAGTGCACAAAGTTAAGCACCGACAAATCTGTTCAGTATTTAAATGGGTGACCACTGAGGTCATTGTTTGTTTTTTTTTTTGTTTTTTTTTGTTTTTTTTTTTTTTTGTTTTTTTTTTTTTTTGTTTTTTTTTTGTTTTTTTTTTATTTTCTTTTTTAGGAGGTTCTTAGTTTTTTATTTATTCATTTTTTTCTGTTTTGTCATTTCTAGGATTTGGCCAACTACAAATATGACAAGATGGTGATCAAATCGTTGGATATCATGAACAAAATGTATTCGTCGCAAAGTGATATGTTCAAATTCGCTTTAAAAACGCAGGTAGGATTTCATTAATATCAGTTTATTAATACTCGTGTTCCTTAATAATCGTGTTCCAAATAATCCAAGATGAAATGCAAAAATGTAAATCCTGATTATCTGATGTTGAACTCTTGTTTCGTATGAGTTTTGTCACTCACTTCAACTAAATAATGGACCAATTGTTTTTATTATAAAGAATGAAAAGGAAGAAAAACGAAATGCTACACAGAAAAATATGACAAAAAGAAAGAAAGAAAGAAAGAGAGTAGGGGGGGGAAGAAATATAGAAAGAGGTGAGCGTGTGGAAGTGATAACGCTAATATGTTTCAATTGAACATAATGAAAAGATGAAAAGAATGAAAGAAAAAGTGCGAGAGAGTTACATCAAGATTATTATACTTTGACATATTGAACTATTTTAAAGTAGTTTTTGAGTAAACATATCAAAGCGTTGTAATAATCAAATTATCATCCTGTGGTATATACACAGGTCCTGCTAGTGTCAGTTTATTGTAAAGGACAACACAAGAACTCTTATCAATTTCATGCTAGTTTTAATTCATCTTATAATTGTTGTTGTTGTTTATCACTACATTCTGGTCGATACACACTTCGACCACTCGGGTAAACGGGACAGTGTGTGTAGTGATCTCGTATCAGTTAATGAACAAACGCCAACATCAACAGGCAATATTTGAATGTCCTGATGAAGATTTTAGATACATGTATTTGATATTTGAAACGTTTTAAACATCGACAATCATTTTCAAATATCAATAAATCTTCCTCGCAAATTTTTCAACATTTGTTTGTTGTTTTTTGTCTTTCGAACACGAATTATATCACGTAGCTTTCAAACAGAATGCTACTAACGGCAATTGAATGCTCGGATTTTTCTCATTTTTTTCTTTCCATATTTAAAATTGAATATAATTCAGAATATACATCACATATTGACAATATCCTGCAAATGGTTTAATATTCAAAAAACGAAACGTTTACCGTTGGAAAATACCCCAAAAAGAGAAGGGAAATGCGTTTAAACATTAAACATAGAATGTTATGTTGTTTCTAGACATAATGTTATGATTTGGGATCATTTGAACAAAAATTGGCCAAGTTATTAGATTACGAAATCATATAGATTTTCCTGAAACACCCTGTACATCTCAAATGATATCAAACACTGTGTATTTTTCCAGCGAAACAGAATTGCCTATTTTTCTTTTCATTTACCGAATTTCCTTTCTTCTTAGGTTTTATTGACAAACGACTCAGCCCGTGTTCATCGTGAAGTGCAAAGAAGTCTTCCCACTCTCCGACGAATGTCCAAAGCGAAGCTCAGTGAACAACAAGTTGAGATTATGTGTCAGATACTTGATGAGTTGGCCGAGTAAGTACAAATAGATTTTTCAAGCAAATATCTCAAGTGGTCATCACCGTGGCATTAAGTGGCATTAACTGTTCATTAAAGAGTTCAAGTGAAAAGTTAATTGACATTGGGGTTGTCGCCTTCATTTATTTTGTCTCCTTCTTTAAACCAGACTTTGTTGGCGAACGATTTGTTGTTTACGGGAATTTTTGGTGTTTTTTGGTTTACTTCTTTTTCTTTTTTTCTCTTTGTTTTTTTTTGTTTTTTGTTTTTTGTTTTTTAATGCACTGACGTTAACTCAGAATAAGAATTAAAGAATTATAATAAGTATCAACTGGCAACATTCCTGTCGATGCCTGGGACAAAAAGAAACCTTAATTAGAAACGTATTTATTAACAATTTCTCTATTAAGGACTATCTGAGATAGACTTCCCTCAAAACAGCCCATGTTATTAATGCATTCAAAATCCTGCAATGCATATTATATATTACTAAGAAATAAAGGTTCACATAATATATGGTGTAAATAATTTGCATACCGGTTTAGTAAAATCGTGTTTGATAAATGATTACTTGGAGTTATTGATTTCTAATATTCTTGTTTTATTCCCAAACGTATTAAAAGCAATCCTATGTATAATTTTATAATGAAATCAATTAGAATAAAGTAAAAATAAGTGTAATCATTTTTGTGTTCTTATTTAATTTCATTAGTCTTTCTAATTCATTATAATATCTAATTATATTGAAACTTAATTATTAGTGTGGATATTGTTTTATTCTCCAATGAATGAATGATCTTATATAGAAATCAATCATATAATTAAATATATTAAAATATAATTAATATAATTAAAATAAGAGTAAACTTTTTATATGCGATCTTATTTAATTTCGTTAGTCTTTCTAATATATTTCAGTGAATTAAAACTTAAATACTTACGCCCGGGGGGGGGGGAGCTTCTTATTAGTAGTCACAATTGCGAAAGTTCTTCCTCGTTTCTATAAAATTCATAAATATTTAAAAAGGGTATTATAATTTGCTTGAAGCGTAGTGTTTATATTGGTTTGTTGGTTAGTTTTGAAGGTTATCACAATGCAAGTGTAAAGAAAAATAAGGTAACTATTGTGTTGTTTGTTAACCTGTCATTTATTCTTAATATTTCGAGATAAAAATCTCTTTCACAGAAGATCTCCAGAACTGAAGTTGTTGTTAGTGACTGTCCATTTGATTCTGTCTCATGTTTTCCAAACTGTGTGTGTGTGTGTGTGTGTGTGTGTGTGTGTGTGTTTGTGTGTGTGAGAGAGAGAGGGGGGAGAGAGAGAGAGAGCCTGTTCAGTTTTTTATTGTAATTCTAGATCTGACTCGCCCTCAGAGCATAATTTTTTTTCATAAATATTTATTGCAGAATGTTATTGAAATGAAGACGAATTTCTTTGGTAAATTATCATCATCGCTTTTCGTATTTCTTGTTGATTCTTCATGCAAATATTTGTTCGATTCCAGGTTTTGCCATTTGCCCAAGACACCCGAAGAACCACACCACATGAATCAGAACATTATGATTAGCCATGGTAAGCAACATGATATCGTTTAAAACAATCAATTCACGCAATATGTTCGCCATGGGTAGGATTTGACACAATGTCACGAGTAAGGAGCATCCAGTGAGGATTGAACTCGCTTTTCAGTAGTAATGGATCTGTGAAACTAGCTCGCTGACCCTTACACCACGATGAGATGCCCTTTTTAACCAACTCGTTCGCTACGGATGGACGACACAAAGTCACGTGTATGGAGCCCTCAACAAGAATTGAACTCCCTAATTCACGAATCTGTGAAACTAGCAAGCTAAATATTACACCACGATGGGGTTCATTTCTTACCCTACACGTTTACCACGGGTAGGATGTGATACAAGGTCAAAAGTATAAGGCATTCAGCGGGGATCGAACTCGCTTTTAAGTAGTAATAAATCTGCGAGACTAGTTTGCTAACCATTACACCAAGATGGAATGCCAAATTGGTTTCGTTACTGCCCTCGTAAGGCAAGACCGTATTACTAGAATGCCACTCAGAAGTGTATGAATGTTATTGTACCAGGGTAATCCCAAAAGTAAGGTCTCCAAGGCACTGGGTACGCAGGGAAATTGTTCGTGCGGCTATTGGCAACATTGTTGTGTTTGTTGCGCCTACACCTGCGCCTGCGCTTGCCACGCTGTCACAGCCAGTCTTGACTTAGCAAATTCATGGAAATATATATATA
>CM042147.1:23090205-23240205 GCA_023376005.1 Doryteuthis pealeii | reverse complement strand
CTTGAAGCATTTCGTTTGTCAGTGTGGTTTCATAGCTTGCAGCAAGGCTGGGTTGCTATCACACTCAAGGAAACACAAAATGTCTCCTTGACAGCATGCACAACATGGGAGGAAACAAATCACTCACTGCTGACGCTCATCTATCGTTCACGATAGGAGAGTCCACCATATATATATATATATATATATATATATATAAGGGACCTAATGCACACAAACATAGATGAGAAAGACTAACACACGCACACAAACACGCATACATATGCTGATCAGCAAATATTACAATAGCATGTTTTCCCACATGGTTTTTTTTAACTTTGAATTAACTTAAAATGCTGATCCACAAATTTAACAAGAAAAATCTTTGACTCTCCTGTGTTTCTATGTGTCTTTTTAGAGAATTACATGAAAATACACTCCAATGTATGTTTTCCTCTGAATTTACAAATTGCACATTCGTTAAAGTGCTTATCAATTGCAACACATTTAAATTACTGATTCATACACTGTATATAAAGAAACTTTCTCTGCATCTTTGCATATCATTTTTCATGTTTGTTTTCATTGATGTTTAATACCTGACATACTCACTGGATAAGAGTATTATTTCTTTTCTGTTTCTTGTTGAAAATATAATTTAAAATATCAGTTTGGTAAAAATGATGATGTACACAGTCTTTGTAAGAGTGAGGATTCTCTTGTTTGTTTTTTGGACTCAACTACTTAAAATGAACTCTGTTAATATTCAGGTTCACATAGTTTTTCTTCAGTCTTTTTGTCCTCCACAGAATTTAATATCTGTAAAAGAAGAAAAGGTATTAATAAAGAAAGCAAACACATACACACTAAAGACATTTGTAGTGATACTAAGACATTACTAAACAATAATACAAACAAAAACACTCGAGGAATTCGGATGAATAAGACATTGTTAAACAAACATATGCACACACATTTACAAACTAAAAGAGAATAGTGTCATTCAGGCCAAAATTAGGTATGACTTCAATTAAGCACATATCCTCCATATGTGCATGCGTGCGTGCGTGCGTGCGTGGGGGTGCCCATGCGCATAAAATGGTGCAGTTTTTGACATCCTGAACGTATTGCTAAAAGAATTAAAGTAATACTTCCCCTGGGTCAGTCGAAACAAATATGTAGTGCCAATGTCTTCGGCTTGCACAATGTAATGATGTTGAGAAGATGAAAAATATTCGATTATTCCAGAAAATACATCACTGATGACACATTTCAGTGCGCATAAAACATAATTACATATTGTTATAATTCTGGTAGCCATTTTATAAAGTTTGATCTATTCGTTGAAGTTGTTATGTGTGAGAAAGAATGTAGTTTCCGTAGATACTCCATGTGAGTCAATCTGCAGTATTCCTTGATAGAAAAATTGCAGTCTCCGTGGATACTCCTTATCAGTCAATCAGTAGTATTCCTTGGTAGAAAGATTATAGAATCAGTTACTCCTTGTGGTCTGTAGCACTCCTTCTAGGAGGGAATCCAGTCAGCAACTGATTTTAGGACAATTTATCAACGACCTTAAATGCATTCTAATGTTTTTTTGTTTTGTTTTTTTGGTGGGGGTTCCATTGGTCAATCCAGCTCCTGATACTTGGGACAGTCTATAAATATAAGTGGTGATTTTTCGTATATCTTAGCTTACTATATAATTCAACATGTATATAACGAACAATGTACGAATATAAGTTTCATTTTTTGTCTTTATTGTGTGATATTTCAGGATCAATACAAAGATGTTAAGACAATCTTACAAAAGACTTTGTTTTTATTGAAATTGCTGCTGAGAGAAAATCATAAAGTACAAAGCATTATATTTGAAAAACTTGATACTTTGTTGGATGTGAAAGGCGTCGAATCTGATTTGGCATTGGCATTAAAAGAGGTAAGTCTTCTCTTACGATTCTAGTTGCCATTTTAGACGTTTATGTCTCCTATTGATAATGGCGACGAATTCGTTTCTTTTTTGTAGATGGTCAGAAATTATCGCAAGTATCTTACTCAAAATAAATCCAGTTTGACATTTATACTTATTGGATCGAAAATATTTATTGGGCCTAAAAGTAGTACAAAATTAGGAATTAAAACGTATTGGGTTAAAAATAGTTTAAATTTGATATTCAAAATTATTGGATCTAAAAATAGTTTAAATTTGATATTCACAATTACTGGATCTAAAAATAGTTTAAATTTGATATTCACAATTACTGGATCTAAAAATAGTTTAAATTTGATATTCACAATTACTGGATCTAAAAATAGTTTAAATTTGAAATTCACAATTACTGGATCTAAAAAATAGTTTAAATTTGATTCTCAAAATTATTGGATCTAAAAATAGTTTAAATTTGATATTCAAAATTATTGGATCTAAAAATAGTTTAAATTTGATATTCAAAATTACTGGGTCTAAGAAATAGTTCAAATTTAGTATTCAAACTTATCATTGCAAAATGTCATTTAATTATCTTTTAAATCTTTACCTTTAAGAATAATATGCATAATTATCTTCAAACATAAAAATAAGAAGATACAGAAAATTAAATTATGTTTCCGCGTATTTCTTTTCTCATACCGTTGGAATTCATTCCAACCTTTAATCAATGTATCTCTATCCATCATCTCTCGTTTCAGGTGTTTGTTGCAAATCAAGTGACCTGTTTGAAAGTGTATTCAAGACAAATACAAAAGATAGTTTTGTTGGCCGCTGAACACCAGGAAAATGCACCAGAATTTCTTGATCTTTTGAAGGTGTTGGTCAAAGTCCATGGATTGGACTTGACACTGAAGCGAAATCAAACCCTTGTTATGAAGTATATCATGCAGAATTTTAAAAAGGCTGCTCATGTTCTGGACCAACCCAAAGAAATAAAGTAAGATCGGTTAAAACATTATTTTCCCTTCTTCTCTATAGAAGTGTTCGACTTAACCTATAAGTTAAATAAGCTATAGCTTCGGACCACAAACCTTGCAGACTCGTTTTTGTTTTAGATATATTTTCATTTTATCATTAGTTTCTTTTTTTAATTTTTCAAAACTAATACATCAAAAAGTATATATATATATATATATATATATATATATATATATATATATATATTTGACATCTACAGACACCATGTTTCGACGTATCACGTCTCTTCAGTGTAGCTAGCTATTAGCCGGCTACCTCCAGCCGGGATGGAAACCCGATCAATTTATCATCAGTCAGACTTCTTAAACACTCAGCCATCAGCACACTTACAGACTGGAACGAGGATTTTAACTGATAGATGCATAAATATGTATATATGTAAAGACCACTAGAGAGTGCTCCATCCGTTTTATATATATATATATATATGTGTGTGTGTGTGTCTGTCTGTCTGTCTGCGTGTCTGTGTAGAAAATTGTAGTGTTCCAAATATATATATATATATATATATATATATATCGTTAGTA
Organism: Doryteuthis pealeii; assembly: GCA_023376005.1. Classification (NCBI taxonomy): domain Eukaryota; kingdom Metazoa; phylum Mollusca; class Cephalopoda; order Myopsida; family Loliginidae; genus Doryteuthis; species Doryteuthis pealeii. Next base: position 23,236,731 of record CM042147.1, on the reverse strand, counting down.
TTAGCATTAAAATATATTTTGTTTTCCTCGCTTTATTCCTAACCAACCATTAAGTTAAAACATGAGTTAAAACGTATATATGTTCATTTTTTTTTTCATTAAGCTGCTGATGAGATTTAATAAATAAAGTTGAAACAGCTGTACAGTGTTCCATGTCGCGCGCGTTATTCGCCGAGTTTGCTTGTCATGATTATTTTCAATAATTATCGAATTTTTTACGATATACGCATTGTAATTGCCTTCAAAAAATATAAATAATAATATACTTTACATAACAATGCTTCAAAAGCAAATTATCAAATTCCATTTATTCATCATGTTTTTTTGTTTTGTTTTTCTTTTTTCTTTTTCTTTTTTCTTTTTTTTTTCTTTTTTTTATTTGGTGAAGCATTGTCCAGTTTGAAATTAAAATAAAATAATTTCGATTTAGAAATGAATAATAATTCATCACTATATTTATCGGTATATCTATTTCTTTTTCTTCCAGGGGTCGTATTTTAACCAATCAAACGGATCGAGGTCAACTAGAATATTTAGTTTGTCTGGTCGACTTACTTGCAACGTGCGCTGAGGTTAGTTCTTTTGATTGATTGATCAATTCATTGATTGATTTTAATGACGTGTCAACCCATCGAGGTTTATTTCATGCCCAGTGTTTAGGGAATCGCGTTCATTGATTGTTCATATTCATATCTTTATGTAAGTAAATTTGGTGGTGTGGCCAATTGTCAGTATCAACTGGAGAACGAAGGACTCTATCCCCTTTTCGCTAGCGCTAGACCAGGGAGGTTGTTATCCTGAGGTAGAGCGCCACATCTACCATCAGCTCCCCACTTTACTGCACAGATCAGATTATCCAAGCTGTGCTACTCATACGCTGAGTTAGAGGGGACCAGTATCGAACCCGGTACCTTGCGATTCCTGGGTGGGTACTCTACCGTCTGAGTTTAACCTGCCCCATATTTATATTGTTGTTTCTTAAAATTGACTGACTGGTTTTAATGACATGTTAACCTGTCTAGGGATATGTCATGGTTTGAAGTTAGGGAATCGCATTCATTGTCCATATTTAAATGTTTGTGTAGTTGTTTCTTAATATTGATGCATTGGTTTTAACGACATGTCAGCCCGTCTAGAGTTATTTCATACCCTGAGGTTAGGGAATCGCGTTCATTGTTTGTTCATATTCACATATTTGTGTAGTTGTTTTCTAAGAATTTTTTAACACAATCAAATCAAATAAGAATGATTTTCAAACAAATTTATTTGACCCATATATAGGACACTAAAAGGTACTACCACTCCGACTCAGAGTGGATTCCACCCCCACCCCCCCCAGATCTCCAGCACTAGAGCCTTACCATCAGATTCAATCTATCCGCCCTATCGGCTGGGGCGTTAGAATGCACCGACTGCACCTCTGAAGAGGGGTAAGACTCCCCCAATGGGGCCACCTGTTGGCCGTGGGTGGCGACCCGTGATGCTTAAGAATGGAACCCAGGTGGATGAGCAGTCCATGACTTGCAATACTCCACTTTGGTCCTATCTTGGGCTTGATGGGCGGTCAGCTGGCCACGTCAAGCCCTAGCACCTATATGATTGCCCCAACCCTATTGCCCTTATGGCAATCCCCAACCCTTTTTATTATATGGGTGCTAGAAGGCGGTGGCTGCGGGTCTATATGTCCTGGGAATTACGTTAAACTCTATCTGATGGTGAGGTTCCAGTTTTGGAGGTTTGGGGAATGTGGAGCACCCCCTTCATTACCATTGCTCCCTGGTCCACTCTGACCCGGAGTGGTAGTACCTGTTAGGGTCCTATCTATGGGTTAAATAGAAAACATGATTTTATAAACAAAATTGTATTATCCATTAAAAATGAAATTATTTCAAAACTTTGTCAGCATTAAACATTTTTTTTTTACCAATAGAAGTATTCGGCATAAAAGGACCCAAGGGTTGACATGCCGTAAAACCCAACCAACCAATCAACCAGATTCAATCCAGTGTTGTACCCAGGACACCCTTTTTGGGAGGGGGGAGTTTTGTCTCTTTGTATGTATTTATCTATCAACATCTCAATTTTCTCTTGTCTTTTTTTTTTTTTGTCTTTGAACAGGGCGAAAATAAATTTATAGATTCATTATGTCAGACGATCCTGCCAATTGAAGAGTTGATCTGGATTCTGAACAACCGAGAAATTGACAATAATGTGAAAACGCCATTTCTCAAGTTTCTCTTCGGAGTCTACGTGAGCGTCGGTGAGGATGGAGCAGAAACGATGAGTTCCGATCTACAGCATGACAAGTGAGTTTCATTGGGATTTATTTATTCAACTTATGCTCCTACCCCTGAGTATAGGCAGAACAGAGTGATCTGCCCTTGGACAGATCTATATATAAAGAGAACAACGAGGCGGCCATTTGCATTGCGTTCTTGCGCATTTGTACAAGATGGTCACCACGTCTTTCCTACGTTACATCCGTGACAACAACATGATTTACTAACACTCGATTCAACTTTTGGCACCGTCTAAAACTGCAAGCTTTTTGTTTTCTTCAACAACAATTTGTTATAATCTACTTGCATCAGGCTCGGAACTATATTATAATATATTTCTTTCTCATTTATAGAGATTATATATTTCTGGATCATATGACCATATGAGTGACAACAAGTCTCCTCAGGTCTCCAGGACTTTTCTGGGTATTCTAGCCGATTGCAGCAATGGAGTAGTCTGGAGGGTCTCAATTCTTCTTCTGATTTCCAGATCCTCCAGTCTTTTTTCCAAGTTTTTGGGAACCGTTCCAAGTACATCAACTACAATTGGTATCACTTTTACCATCATATTCCACAGCTTTTTCAATTCTCTGGCAAAGTCCACGTATTTGTCCATCTCTTCGTTTTCCTTCATCTTCACCCTGTGATCTGTTGGAACAGCAATTCCATCTGTTGACAAGTTCTCTTTCTTTTTATTAATCAATACTAGGTCTGGTCTCCTGGCTGGGATAGGGTGATCTGTCTTTATCTCGAAGTCCCAGAGAATTTTATGCGATTCATTCTGAAGAACAGATTCTGGTTTATGCATATACCATTTTATTGTATTGTCAAAATTTAATAGTAATTCCCAGTGGATCACCTTCCCAACCCAGTCGTGCCTAGTTTTGTATTCCCATTTTGCTAGTTTGGTACATTCACTTAATACAAGGTTTACAGTCTCATCTCTGTCACCGCACAGTCTACTATTATTATTATCTAAAAAAAATCTGTCTATAACCAAAATTGTTACTTACGTCACAATACCCTCAGGAATTGCGTAAGTTTATCAATGAATTTCATTTATAGTCAAAATCATTAATACATAGAATCATGATATTTCCATGAAAATCTGAGTTCGATTTGCCTCAAAACAGCTCATGTTATTAATGTGTTTAAAATCCTGCAATGTGTCATAAAGAAATAAAGGTTTACATAATGTGGCTAATTTGCATACAAGTTTTAACAAAACCAGATTTGATAAATAATCCATTTGATTTTTTGTTTGTTTTTTTACCAGAAATGTATGGGAATTCATCGCCAATGCTGTTAATGATATAAACAATTTGACAAATGCTGTGAATCGTCATCTCGACAGAGCAGCTGACCTTCTCAAATCACCACCTCCATTAAGGTAAGCGACAAAATATTATCTACTACAAGGGATCGGTTTATCTTAGTCGGTAGAGCATCCGCCTGAGCAATCATAAGGTTCCGGGTTCGACACCGGTCCTCGTCAACTCAGCATATGAGTAGCACAGATTTGGTAATAGGGTAGGTCGATTTTTCACTTTTTTATAATATCAAATTGTCCATCTATGCAAAAGTTGTGTGTTAGTATACTGAATACTGATACCAAAAATGAGATATTTCACTAGCACCATTGTTTGAGGAAATAGCATCAAAGATCGTCAACTAAAATGCACAAAAAATCCTCGTTTTCGCAAAATTTAGCCTTTAGAAAACGATGATTTTTAGTGCATTTTAGTAGACGATCTTTGTTGCTATTTCCTCAAACCATGGTGCAAGTAAAAGATCTAATTTTTGGTATCAGTATTCAGTATACTAAAACACAACTTTCGCATAGATGCACAATTTGATATTTGTAAAGATTGAAAAATTGACCTCCCCTATTGAGTAATCTGATCGGTGTGGTAAAGTGTGGAGCTGATGGTAGGTGTGGCACTCCACCTCAGAAAAAATCTCCCTGACCTAGCGCTAGTGAAAAGGGGATAGACTCCCTCGCTGTCCGGCTCTTACTGATAATACACCACTACACCGACTTTACTTATTTTATGGTAAAAGTGCAGAAAATTTTTTATACTCCCTCGTAAAATGGAGTGGTTCTTACGTGTCTTGATTTCTTCCTCGTCACTGGATTAATTTTTGATTTCAGACTATCATTTCTTCAGCTCCATGAAAGAGGGTTTGAGAGGCAAACATTATTCCAGTGACGAGGAAGTGAAATCTGTAGTGAAGTGGCTCAAAGAACAGTCAACAGAATTTTACGGGTCAAGGATACATGTTCTCATTCAAAGATAGAACATTGCTATTGAGAGAAACGGTGACTATGTGGAGAAGTAGGGATGTGATCCACAGAGGACCAGCTTCATTTTAATATATGATACATGTTCCTGTATTGGTAATAATACCTGTCCTAAACAAAATGGCATTACGTTTTGACTAACCCTCGTAGATCCAATGAAAAACCTTAATTTATTTTCTATTTCTTTTTAGTGCCATTGCCGACGGCCAAGATACCAGAGCATCTGTGCATGGAAACTTATACTATTTTCTTGAAGGGGTTTTGCCTTTCTTCCAAGTAAGTTGTCTTTCTTTGATTATAATATAAAAAGCATCAGAGAGTCCAAATTTAGTTACTGGACATGTATGCCGAAATGGGGGGGTCACTATGATGAAAAATATGATATTGGTAAAAGTACCGGGTACCTCTAAGGATGGGGGTATTCCTAAACTGGGGTAACAAAGCGATTACCCGGTACGATTAGTATTTTTCTAATTTAACTATTATAGTTCATTATAGTTCGACATTGAAAATAAAAATTATTCTAATGAATTATTATTCTGATAATTCCATTGCAATATATTAGATTTCCATATGCCACAGTTGAATGAGCTATCTTTATTAAATTCTAAAATGACTTGATTAGTTAAGTTAATGATTAAAGGTAAGAGAAAAAATCCTACCCTCTCTCTCTCTCTCTCTCTCTCTCTCTCTCTCTCTCTCTCTCTCTCTCTCTCTCTCTCTCTCTCTCCTCACCCATGATTAACACCTAAAACATCTTCTCTCCTCTCTCTCCTCTCTCTCTCTCTCTCCTCACTGATTAACATCTAAATACAATGGTTCTCTCTCTCTCTCTCTCTCTCTCTCTCTCTCTCTTCTCTCTCTCTCTCTCCTCACCCATGATTAACATCTAAATACAATGGTTCTCTCTCTCTCTCTCTCTTCTCTCTCTCTCTCTCTCTCTCTCTCCTCACCATCATCTAAATACAATGTTATCTCTCTCTCTCTCTCTCTCTCTCTCTCTCTCTCTCTCTCTCTCTCCTTACTCCCTATTAAACATTTAAATATAATCTCTCCTCTCCCTTCTCCTCTTCCTCCTCCTCCTCTATCTCTTACTCCATTGTTTTCTCTCACAGCTTTTTAAATCGTTTCCCTCAATAACGTTTTCTTTTATTTCTTTTGTTTTATTTCCATTCGCAGATTTTCTTCGCCAATTACTACACAGTAGATAAAACTCTCTACCCCTACGAAGTCACGCACACGGATAACGTTGCCAATGGCCTCTTGGTAAGTAACGAGATTACCGTTTCACTTCTCGTTTACTTAAATCATTTCCTTTGTTTATCTCTTTTACTCAATGTGTTTTTAATTGTTCGGATTTCGAGCAAGGCTTTGTCCAAATGCTGCATATACTCGTTTATAAGTCAATCTCAATCCTTAATTCATGGTCACGAAAGAATTGATTTATATCTCTTGGGTTAATTTTGGTATAAGACACACACAAAATCACCACTTCTATATAAATCGCACCAACAGAAACAGCAGCAACAACTTCCGGTAAAAGTGACCAATCAACAAGCAAGAGAAAAGCCTTGATAGGGTTAACCAAGGAAAGACTTCTGATTTATACTGGAACCTTACTAGAGGCTTGAGGGTCAACTGCAACAATGGCTACAAGAATATCAACAATATCTTTCATTTTTTTAAGCTAAAGTTTGATCCAAGTCTTCATATAATCACTGGATTAAAGTATTATTACTCATGCTTAGGTTATTTTTTGGATGAGGGGGGGGGGCGGAAATTATATCTTCAAAATTCGACTTATACACGAATATAAACAGTATGTTAAGATAATGTTTCCATGATATTTAATTTTGGAAATTAATTAATTAGTTAATTTCTGGAAATTATATATTAAAAAATCGACTTATACACGAATATAAACGGCATATGAAGATAATCTTTCCATAATTTTTAATTTTTATCCTTTTTTATAATTTTTCCTATTCCAGGCATTTTGTGATGTCGTTGGGCCAATGCTAATTAATCCTATACACATGAAAACTATGGTTTCATGCCTCAGTTCAGTGGTTAGCGTTTCCAATGTTTCAAAAACCGTAAGTAAACGTCGATCCAATTCGTGTTTTTTGTTTGTTTTTATCATTTTGTTTTGTTTGTTTTTGTTTTAAGTGTAAGTGATTTACTACAAAATTATTTCTATCATAAATACAAATCATAAATACAAATCATAAATACAAGGGTGTCCATAGAAAGTCCTACAGAAGGTTTCAAATGTATCAACAAAGATGGCGACCAGATTGAAGGGCGATAATCAAAAAGTACATCAATAATAAAACTTTTTTGTTGAACTTTTATGTTTTTTACTAAAAGATTTTTATCATTTGTACAATGTGAGTTATCAAATGTTCAATTTTAAAACTATTGCAAGACTTTGTGAACATCCTGTATTTACAAGTTAGATTTAAAATAAATTTCGTCTTCTTCAAACACATCCACATAAACCCTTATATATACTGATGATATTAATAATAATAATAGAAACAGTCAAATACATTATACAAAAAGTTTCCAATGTTTCTAAAACAGTAAACCTCGTACCCATTCGTGTTTTTTTGTTTGTTTTTATCGTTTTGTTTTGTTTTGTTGTCTTTTATTTTGGTTTTTTTGTTTTAATTTTAAGCATAACTGTTACGATTCGTGGGATCACTTTACAGTGGAGATCCCTTATGGCATTAAGTTTGATCCGTGTTAATCAGAATCCTTGTCTGTTGGTCCGTTCGTCCATGTTAAGCACAAGCAACTGAACGCCAGTTCACCAAGGCCTTTGAATAGTTAACCAACCACGTATTCGAGCGTGTTGATTGGCCGATTCAGTCTACACAGCCTCGGAGAGCCTATAAGTTGTGATCCACAGTATGAATTCTACTTTCCCTCCAGCTATGAGTAAATAGTAGGGCAGACTGGGCTCTTTAACCTTGGTTAGGCAACCAGTCTAGGAGAAGGAAAACACTGAATTCAAACCTGTTAAACTCCGCTTAAGAAATTGGCCCTGTGTCACATCTTGCTCGTGCGGAGGAGTTGGTAAATATATATATACAAAAATATTCCAACAGTAACATATTTACTACAAAAGTATGTTTTATAATACAGGGTGTCCATTAAATCCTAAAACAGATTTTAAATGTGTCAACAAATATGGCGGTCATATTGAACCATGATAATCAGAATGTACATAGTTATATACCCTACATATGAACATTAATGGGTATGTCCCGGTCCTCATAAATACTGGAGTATCATGCTGACTGAGTAGTCTTATACCACTAACAGTGCCTTACCTTTTATTTATGAGCGTTGAACTTCTCGTGTCAGCCGTTGAATTCCTTTTCATCATTCATAAAATGTACTCTGATGAGGACAAATGTTTATACAATGCTTTATACTATTGTTTTTATCTTATTTTTTAAATAATTTCATTTGGATTACATTGTATAAACATCATAAAGTCGAAACAGGCGCTTGTTAGCACAATTTATACGATTGCTTTTCTTTATCTTTACCTTAAACTGTCGGATTTATTTCCATTATATATATATATATATATATATATATATTATATATATATATATAATATACCAAGCGTGTTGGTAGATCCTTGCGGAGAGAAAAAACCCGGCAGACAGTTTGATTGTAAAAATATACTACCAAACATCAACCAGGAAGAAAAAAATTTTTGAAAAAAAGAAAAGACCAAGATATTCGTACCAACAAAAAATAATCTATTGGTATAGTATTTGGCCAATCTGCTTGATTCTATATAATATATATATATATATATAAAAAAAAAAATAAAAATAAAAAATTTTAAAAAAATTAAAAATAAAAAATAAAAAAAATCAGTTAATATAGAAATTAAATATTTTTTAATTAAACAATAAACTTATAGCGTTCTGTGTTTTTATTGGTCAGTATGATTTGATAATTTAAATGATTAATGTGGTTAGTATTATTTATTGGTCTTGCTCCTTTTCTTCTTCAGTCAGATTTTAGCCCTGAAGAGCTTTATTGCGAAACTAATAGTAGGTTCGTCTGACTCAGTAGATTATCTTTATTATATATATATTATATATATATATATATATATATATATATTAGTTTATCTTTTCATATATTTATTATTTTGTTTATCGTTTATCATTTCAGCTTCTGATCGGTGTCTTAGAGAAGCTTACAACAGAAATCAAATTTGATGGAATCAAATGCGCTGTGAGAAAGGTAAGATCAATTTAACAATAAATAGAATTTCCAAGCGCAAAAAACAATGCCAAATAAAGATTTGATTTAACCTAACAGGTATTCACACATTTAAATTCATTTAGATCAATTTAATTCATGATTTTCTTAAACCTTATTGTACCGAGAGAGACGAGACCTACCTCATGGAGCAAAGCGAGCAAGGACTTGTCTGGCGTGTTGCCAAGATGGTCAAAAAAGAATACTGACATTGTTATTTTAAAGTTATTTATCAGTTATACTGTATCATCTCTTTTTTCTAATTTTTTTAGTTTATATTTACTGACATTGTTATTTTAAAAGAATGTGAGTGTTTTTCTGCTAAAAATGGCGCAAGAAATTCACGAAATTAGGAAAAAAAAACTTTGAGGGCAAAATCCGCTAATTGGTCTGACCAAACAATCAGAAACGAGCCACGGCAATATAAATTCAGTGTCGCCTGAGACAAGGATCGCAGTTTAACTTCGAAGCGAGACTGTGCTATTGATAAGAGACAAGTGGAAAGTATGTAAATAATATCCAGGGAAGAAAATGTGTTGTCCCCGAAAACAATACTGATTCATAATTGTCATGAACATCAAATAATTATCACCAAGACTCGAACACATACCAGCTGCGTTGAAGGAAAATTTAATACTAGCACTTATAATAACCTTTATTTATTAACTTTTATAAGAATTATATTCATCGTAATTAGGATTGAATTTTTAATATTAGAATTATATTTTTGGTTATTTACTAAACTTTACTAGAATTATATTTATGGCTATTAGAATAATATTTATCGTTATTAGAATTGAATTTTTGATATTAGAATTATATTTTTGTTATTTACTAAACTTTACTAGAATTATATTATGTTTATTAGAAATATATTCATCGTTATTTACTAAACTTTATTAAAATTATGTTTATCGTTCACTCTTCATTGGTTTCAAATTTTTACGCATCTAAACACACCACAATGGGACCACTTATTGGCCCATGATGGTTAAGGACGGAATCCTGATAGCTGCATAGTCCATGACTTGCAACATTGCACTTTGGCCCTTATTTGGGTTTGACGGGCAGGCGGAGAGGACCCATCCTATCAATCTGCTGGTCAAGTCAATACCTCTCAATTCCTTTTAACATATATGTGTTAGAATGCAATGACTGAGGGTCTAAGTTGTTAAGTTTTTAAATGCCATCCTTGGCCAGTTGAAAAGGGTTTAAAGTAAGTAAGTAAGTCCTGAATTATGGAATTTTTTGGTAAGCGAATAAGTCCTATCCTGCTAAATGTCCAGTGATTTAAGCCTATGTCCGTCGTCCACGAAAGACAAAGTAGTTATGGTCAGTATGCTCCGTTTAAGTATTGTATTAACAGCAGAGTACTGCCAGTGATTGGCCAGGAATTTGATCACATGGTCATCGCCGAGTCTATAAGTAGGAGTGGGTATCTAGCACACACCTTATATGTCAAAATTCTCAACATAAGTGTCCTGATTAAAACCCAACTAAACAAGCTGCGAAAATGGTTAATTACTCCTGTTCTTGTTCTTTACCTGATTCCATTAATGGGACGAGTTAAATTATCATTGAGTTCACTATTATACTGACCTTGTGCCAAACTTGTTCTTTGTAGGGTAACATGGAATACTATGCAGCAGAAATTGAATTGAACGCCAAATTCCACACTTTTGCGAAGAACAGTAGCATTGTCTATTGTGGTCATAATACTGTTGCAGCCCAACTTAAATACAAAAGTAAAAACGGTAAGAAATTTTGTGAATCTTTCGTGTCCATTAAAATAACTATATAAACATTTAAACACGTATACAAAAGATTTATAAAACGATTTAAATGAGTGAGAGAGTTTAATCAAGATTACTATACTTATTACATATTGAACTATTTAGCGATAGTTCTTAAGTAAACATATCAAACGTTGTAATGATTAAATCATCATACTGTGGTATACTCAGAGGACCCGCAAGTATATGATAAAAACACCTTTTTGTGACTAAATATTAGGGATCGTTCATTAAACGAAGTCGTTTATTACTCGGGTATATACGGTGTATCCAGTCATTTTTACACTACAACAATGTGCCGCCATCGTTTATCAAATGTGGCGATAGGGTTTCGAGTTTTAAACACGGAAGATTTCGTACCTGTTTTAATTTGAATAATTTTGATATTTTGGACTGTTGTACTCATTTTTATTGTGGTGCGTTTAAACACGATGTTCAGGTTTGTGTAACCTCGAACTCTACTTAGGAGGGTTTTTGATTACCTTCAAATAAGTCATCAATCAGATGATAACCTTGCATACAAACATGGTTTCGGAGCTGAAATCCTTACCACTAGTTCAAGGGGTCTCTGAGCAGCATAAATGCCACCAGACTTATTGACAGAAATGGGATTAGATAGAGAAAAAATAAAATGGAAGAAAATTACATATTCTAAAATAGAAATTTCAAAATTATATTTTAATTTCTTTTTTTTTTTTTTTTTCTTCTCGTTCTTTTTTCTTTTTTTTTTTTTTTTTTTTTTTTTTTTTCAAGAATATACCATTCTTGGAAGTCATGAAGAATTGCCTCTTGGAGAAGAGTTCCAGAATTTTGTCCGCTGTTTCATTGTTCCTGGAGAAAAGCAGATGACATCACGCTACGCTCCAAGCAAGAAACTAGTAGACCTTCTGGCGTAAGATATTACCATTTATTGTCTGTTTGTTTGTTTTATTTTACGGCATATCAAACTTCGGTGGGTCATTTAATGCCGGCAAAGTTTTGAAAGATTCGTAGCGATAATTTGTTAGAAAATTATTCAAACCCTTTTTTATAAACAAATTTTCTATTTAACCCATAGATGGGACCCTAACAGGTACTACCACTCCGGGTCAGAGTGGACCAGGGAGCAATGGTGATGAAAGGGCGGTCTGCATTCTCCAGATTCCCAGAACTGGAACTTCACAATCAGTTAGAGTTTAACGTCATTCCCAGAGCAATACCCTCAGCCACCGCCTTGTAGCACATATATGATTTTAAAAAGTTCGGGGGTTTCTATAAGGGCAATAGGGTTAAGACAATCATATAGGTGCTAGGGCTTGACATGGCCAGCCGATTGATCGGAAGGGCCTCTCCGACTGCCCGTCTAGCTTAAGTAATGGCCAAAGTGGAGTGTTGCATGTCATGGACTGCTCAGCCACCAGAATTCAAGCATCATCGGCCACCACCTACGGCTAAAAGGTGGTCCCATTGGGGTGGTCTTACCCCTCTGCAGTGGTGCAACCGACAGGGCTCATGTATTGTCATTCATCATTTAATGATTTTTTTCTTGAAAGGCATTAAATGTCCCTCTAAAAATACTATACCCTACAAATTAAACCGGACCCTTATCTTCAGGCACCCCTTTTTGATCTCGATTAAGAAAGGACATGTTTTTCATTTATACCGTCAATATCCGGTTGTTTGTTAGGAGTTAGGGTTAGGAGTTAGGGTTAGAGGTTAGTTTTTTAATTTTTTTTCAATCTAAAAATCGTCTGTTAAAATAACCGGATATTGACGGTGTAAATAAAAAATATGTCCTTTCTTAATCGAGATCAAAAAGAGGTACCTAAAGGTCATATGGTCCATTAAACCAATCCCTTCCTGTTCACCTCTGCTCTGTACCACACATCCAAACCTTCTCCTTTTTCTTCATCTTCCGTCTTCCATCTTATCACTCAGAACTCCCCCCCATATCCTACCCTCCTCCCCCCATATATCCTAAACATATCCTCCCCCAAAGAAATTACCTTTTCAGTATAAAATTAGACTCTAAAAAACTTTTGATCTTCACAATAAATTTTGACAAAGCTTTGCTAAATACTGAGGCGAAATATAAATTGAATTTAGTTGTTGTGTTGTTATATCCACTTATTCTCTATTTTCAACCACATATACATGAGTGGGGGGGTGCGTGTTAATTCTCATAAGATCTTTTCCATCCATTTATTCATTTACTATTTTAATCTTCTTTTTTTTTCTTCCAACCAGAATTTCAGGGAAACTGCAAAACCAATCTTCGTCTCTTAATCCGTACAAACCGAGTGAAGATCTTGACATAAAATGTCTACAAATCCTTCGAGCTTTGGTGGTTAATGAAGAACGGAAATTACCTGAAAATTGGGAAACGCGGAGCAGTTCACCAAAAATTAAAAAGTCAGTCCATCAAAAGTTGTTTTTTTTTTTCACACTTTAAATGTTTTGTGCAAAAAAGAAATGTGAATTTAGAATGTGACTAAAATTAGGTTAAATTAACTTAAAAAATAGGTTTAAATAATCCTCTTAATTTGCTGACTAGGAATGTCGTACAACCCGTTTATTAGCATGAGTGGAAGAAATGATCAGAAACAACAATAGAATCAACAAATGGAGTGAATTTGTGTGTGTGAGTGAGTGAGTGAGAGAGAGAGAGAGAGAGAGAGAATGAATCAAACAGTATGCGGAAAAGTAATGTGAACGTAATTTCCTGCGTACGATTATGCTTTCTGGTATCACTTGTTACACAAAAAATAACCTCAACAGTCGATATTTGATTTTTCCTGAAGAATAATGGAGATCACATCTGATGTATATTAATTTCGATATATGCTCTCTATTGTACATATCAATCGAAACGTTAAAACGTCGACAAATATATTTTTCGAATATGAATAAATAATCCTTACATTTCCTATTTTTACTTTCTATTATTACTTTCCATATATATATATAATATATAAATATATATATATATATATATATATATATATATATATCTATGTTCAGAGACCCATTTAGTCAAAGATCTAGATGTCTCTCCTACATCCGTAGCATTTCCTTCCGAGAAATTCGCTATAACAAAGACCTTTCTTTTGGGATTACTTTCGTATATTCCTTGTATTTTACTCGTCATTCTGGTATGTGTAAAAATCAGTGAGACTTTCTTATTTTTGAATAGATATAAAAAAAAATATCAATATTAAATTATTATTATTAAATTGCAACACACACACAGACACACAACAATATATATATATATATATATATATATATATATATATATATATAATATATTTATATAAATATTTTTGTATTTGTATTTTACAGGTTGACAGACAATATTCGAGAGACTCAGAATGCTATTAACTCTCACAGTGCCATTATTACAGCGTTGCCGCTCACAGCTCGCAGGAACGAAGCTGTGACGAAAGAAGTGTTGGCCTTTATAGTCATCATGTTATTTAACGCAAATCGAAATGTTCAAGTAAGAAAATTAATTGTTTTGGGTTTGTTTTTTTTTTTTTTTGTTTTTTGTTTTTTTGGAGGGGGACCATATGACCTTTAGGCACCCCTTTTGCTTTGCTGATTCATAAGTACATTTTTTCATTTACACCGTCAACATCCGGTTGTTTGTTAACAGACGATTTTTAGATTTTTTAAAATTATAAAACTAACCCCCAACCCTAACCTAAACCCAAACCCAACCCTAACCAAACCCTAAACCCAAATCCCCTAACAAACAACCGGATGTTGACAGTGTAAATGAAAAAAATGTACTTATGAATCAGCAAAGCAAAATGGGGTGCCTAAATTGAGTTCGACTAAATTGTCCTATAGTCTGAAACTCCTTTTCAGTGTCAGAAAAAGTATGGGTACTTACCTTCCAGTGACTTTAGGCAGGGTGAGTGACGATTAAAAATCGCTTGCCTTGTGTTTGGTCATATTTATTACATGTTTATTTGCATAAAAGGTCACGTGTCGGACGCATATGTCACACGTCACACTTTACCCTACGATACAAGGGGTCTGTTTTGACGCAGAGATCAATGGTTTTATTATCACCATACCTACAACAGTTATATATGTATATATGTATTTATATATGTATGTATATGTATATATGTATTTATATATTTATATATGTGTGTATTTGGGCAGCATTCTTTCATTTATACATGTAGAATTAAATAAAAGATACATCTCCTGTTTAACAATTTTATTTTTGATCTTTTCGAGTTTTCTGGCTAACTTTTAAATATTTGGGTGGAATTCGTGGATAAGTCCACCAAAGTTCAGGTCCCGAGTACTTTACTTGGAACATATCACCCCTGATGATGGCACTTCAAAGTGCCGAAAGTACTCGGGACATGAACTTTGGTGGACTTATCCACGAATTCCACCCAAATATTAAAAAGTTGGCCAGAAAACTCGAAAAGATGAAAAATGAAATTGTTGAACAGGAGATGTGTCTTTTGTTTAATTCTACATGTATATTATATATATATATGTATATATGTATTTATATATTATATATATATTTGTAGGGCAGACTGGCCCTTCAGCCTTGGGTAGGTAACCAGTCTAGGAGAGGGATAACTCTAAATTCTAAATTCCTGAGGTCGGTCGTTGATTGGGTTTGTGGCAACCTTTGATGCACCAATTCTTTCCTATCGACTGTGCTAAAAAGTGTGGATGGTCCAACACAAGCCTTCACCACTATAAACAAATCCTGTGTGGGAGTTCATTGTGTGTATCAACCCTCATACGTCGAAAATCGATGGGAGAGTCCATTTTTTATATATATGTATTTATATATTTATATATATAGATATAGTATTATATATGTAGATATATATATATATATATATATATATATATATATATATATATATATATATATATATGTGTGTGTGTGTGTGTGTGTGTGTGTGTGTTTATATATGTTTTTGTTACTGAGGATACCCCCTATCCGTCGCATTTCCTTCCGAGGAATTCGCTATAACAAAGACCTTTCTTTTGGGATTACTTTCGTATATTCCTTGTATTTTACTCGTCATTCTGGTATTTGTAAAAACCAGTGAGACTTTCTTATTTTTGAATAGAAATGAAAAAAAATATCAACTTTACCAAATGTTATCTTTTACAGAAATCTATGTATGACTACTTTATATCAACACGAGAAGAAGTTTTCTTTATGGCTTGTCGTTACTGGATGCAAGCTTCAACAAATTCCATCAAAGAGAAGTAAGTTATCTCCCCTTATTAATAGCTTCATTGTGAGACTGATACGCTGCCTTTGTCACTCTTTTTTCTTTCTTTTTTAACTTTTTTTTCAGAAGATTTTGAACTATTTAAAGAATATGTACTTGCTCTATTTGGGGGGGGGGGCAGCGTTTTTAGATATTTCTAAAAATATTTCGTACAATTTTTCATAATATTTCACGGTTAAAAACACACAATTAATTTGTTGGTTGGTTTTGAAGGCAATTAATTATATTTAAATGTTTATTAATATCCAATTAAAATGAACATTTAAAATTCTATGTTTTCAGAATTCATCACGATGTGTCAATATATATATATATATATAATATGTGTGTGTGCGTGTGTATGTATATATATATATATATATATATATATATATATAATATGTGAGTGTGTGTGTATGTATATATATATATATATATATATGTGTGTGTGTGTGTGTGTAATATATGTATGTTTATACATATATACGTATATTTTGGCAGCATTTTTACTTTGATGCATGTTTTGTTGAACTCGGCGGACAATTCTTGTCTGAGGAGTTTCTTTTCTATCTTTTCCAATTGTCTGTCCATCTTTTTTTTTATATCAGGGTGGAATTTGTGAATGAATCCACTGAAGTAGTACAGAAATTACTAGTGTAAGAACCTTCGGTGGATTCATTCACCAATTCTACCCTGATTTAAAAATTTTAAAAAGATGGGCAGACAATTGGAAAGGATATAAAAGAAACTCGTCAGAAAAGAATTGTCCGTCGAGTTCAACAAAACATGCACATACATATATGTATATATATATGTATATGTATATTGTTATGTAAAATAGAAAAGTCTGAAAACATTATTAAGTAAAGTCCATATTTCAGGGGGGAGGGGGAGAATCGGTACAGTTCTCATCAACAGCAGTTTGGGTCATTATTCCTCGCACGTCTATATCTGAATTTATTTATTTTCTTGTTTTTTCAATAACTTTATACTTATCCACATTGAGTCTAGATAAAAGGATATGAAAACAACACAATATGCTGTTAAAGATTTTATATCATATTCATAGCTAATATTGAACAATATTTCGATTTATAAAATCATCTTCAGAACTTGTTTATACTCCTGCATTTAAGCTTCCGCTCTCGTTTTAAATTCATAGTCTCCGCTAAACAAGCTCTTCAATATGTTCAATATTAGCTATGAATATGATATAAAATCTTTTCACTTTAACAGCAGCATATTGTGTTGTTTTCATATCCTTTTATCTATACTAATAGCGTCGGATTCATTTCCTTTCTCTTAACGTTTATCCACATTGTCGGATTTATATTCATTTCTTTCTTCATATGCTGTCCATTTGAAGAAAACACATAGGAAAGGAAATACATACAAATTCGAATACAGACATGCAAGGAATAATGACCAAAACTGCTGTTGATGAAAACTGTATCCATTCTTCCCCCAGAAATATTGACTTTACATAACAATATTTTCGGGCTTTCTACGTATATATATATATATATATATATATATATATATATATATATATATATATATGATATGATATGACCGGCATCTAAGGCCTTCTCTTTACCATATATATTGCTAAGTATACAAATAAAAATAAAATTTCTTTTTCCGACGCTGTTTCTGGATCCTGCGAGTGCGCTATTTTTTTTTTGGGGGGGGGGGTCTTTTTTTTTTTCTTTTTTTTTTCTTTTTTCAGTCTTGTTTTGTTTTTGTTGTTGTTTTTCTTCTGTTTTTTGTTTTTTGTTTGTTTTTGTTTTTTTGTTTTTTCAAATTCATTAGTTTAGAATATGATTTATTTATTGTTAATAATAAGGACTGGCTACAGTTGCCCACACAACACTAATTTCTTATCTAAATTTTCAGCTGGAGACCTCTGGAATATAGACTACATTGACATTACTCCCAGTTCCACTTAGATTCATTTGGTAATCCCATCAGTTTGCAAAGATATTCGTATTCAGTAGAAATGCATGATAGTATATAACTATAAAATAACTGTATTAAGAATAGTTACTTGAAGATAGATTTGTTTACAAAGGATTATTATTAGTATTACTTACTTGAAACCACATAACTGTGTGCAAACAAATGTTTAGTATTAATTAAATCAATATATTAATACTCGTATTCCTTAAAAGTACGACCGTTATCATCTTGCAACAACCTCTAGTTAAAGATGAGACCGTCCAAATCGTCCAAGATGAAATGCAAACATGTAAATCCTGTCAATATAGTGTTGCCTATCCGCTGAATTCTTATTTCTAATGGGTGCCGTCACCTCAGCTAAATAATGAACCATTCCATTTTTATTATAAGGTAATAAAGGGAAGAAAAGGGGCATGCTATACAGAAAAATATAAGAAGAAAGAAAGAAAGAAAGATGGGGAAAGGGGGTGAGAGCATGGAAGCGATAACGCTAATTTTTTTCAATCGAAAATAAAGAAAAGATGAAAAGAAAGAAAAAAGAACGCGACAGAGAGTTAAATCAAGATTATGATACTTTTTACATATTGAACTATTTCGCAATAGCTCTGAAATAAACATATCAAACATTGTAATAACTAAATTATCATACTGTGTGTATCGATATGTCCTGCTAGTAGAAATAATTACTTGAAATCATATGATTATTAGTGTTTGATAGAAATACTTGAAACCATAAATCTGTGTGAAAATTATTCATATTAGGTCCGAATAAAGAATAGTTGATATTGTTGATTTCTTTCAGCCATTTTGTTGTCAATCTAAAGTCTGATGTATTCATAGCAATTCGCAGTACGGTTTGTAGTCCTTCTTGGGGAGAGAGGAATGAGCTTGAATCTGTGTTGCTTTTTATTGGCTCTCTTACCGGAAGCCGTTGCTGCTGTTCAGTCTATAAATAGAAGTGGTGATTCTTTGTGGGTCTTATACCAATAATATTCTAAAAGATGATATTTTATAACTTAGCTTGAAAATTATTTGGGAAAGGGAGACTAATTTCAACAATTTGTTCAAATCTGAGCCGTCAAAAGCATATTATGGAACCGCTCAAGCAGCACCACCAGTTAAACAGCATGGCCATTCTCATCTTTGTACCTTATTTACTGAGAGAGTTCTTCACAACAGTAGAGAATATGTATGTTGGTGGATTTCTTTCAGATATTTTGCTGACAATCTAAAGTCTTATTTATTCAGTAGCAATTCGCAGTACGGTTTGTAGTCCTTCTTGGGGAGAGAGCCAATGAGCTTAAATATGTGCTGCTTTTTATTGGTTATTTTACTTGAAGCCATTGCTGCTGCTTTTCAGGCAATAAATAGAAGTGGCGATTCAGTGTGGTACCTATACCAACAATACTCCAACAATTTAAATGAAAATAAATCAAGTTATTATTAACGAAGATTTCAGTAAAATTTTGGTAGCAGAGCTTATTTTGCTTCTCCTCTCAAATTTTAACTTGAACCTGGACCCATAACCTGTTAGATTTCTTTTAGCCCTTGTTTGTCAATCTAAAGTCTGACGTGTTCTGTAGCAATTCGCAGTACGGTTTGTAGTCTTTCTTGAGAAGCGAAAGATCTTAAATCTGTGCTGTTTTTATTGGTTATCTTACCGGAAGATGTTATTGTTGCTGCTGTTAGTGTTGTGATGGCATCTGTAGTTATTCTAGATGTAAAAAATAATAAAAATGTGTTGTTATTTCTTACTTTTGTTTAGATTCTTGTTGCAGAAGCGATCCCGAAAGACAGAAGGGTAAACAATATGTATTGGTGTTCATTTGTGGCTGGCTTTCATATACAGAGACATTTCAAAAGAAATAGACAGTTTCTAAAATTTATTAAACATGAACTATTTAAGATACTGGCAAAAAAAGTTAGTATCATTAAAGAAAAAATATTTCGTATCGTTATAGAAAAAAATAATATTATTAAAGAAAAATATTTGTTAGTATCATTAAAGAAAAATTATTATCATTATTGAAAAAAAAGCTCGTTAGTATTATAAGAATTGACAATGAGGTTTTGACTTTAGTGGCTAACAACAGGTTTGGAATGATGCGTTGACGGAGTGGGGCGTGTTTTTTACTCAGGCCAGTTTGACTTGATGGAAAATAAAAATTCATGAGAAAAAAAACTGTCACCTTGTGTTATTACTAAAAACTATAAATGACACAAGGCAAGATGCCCTCCAGCAAACCCAAGTTGGTTCCAAATGCAAAACATCAAAGAATTGCCAGCCCACTCAACATCAGATCCAACAGCCAGATTCCAGCTTCTCTAAGTAGCACTATAAGAATTTAAATGTGTGGTTTTGACTTTAGTGGCCAAAACAGGTTCTTATAATACGTTAGAAAGGCTTCAGAGAAACCTTCCAACGTAGGTGAATATACACATAATAAATCCAAACAAAAAGTACAATATAACAACAATACAGACTTTATTATCTGAGCACATGGAACATAACATATATAACAAGATACGAACAGTTAGGACGAAAGTCTTTGGGAAATAAGAAAGAGATTTTTTAGTGAATATAAGTCACTTACTTGTGCATGACCCATGTGAATGGGTCTAAACAGGGCTACGTACACACATGGGTACGAGCTTAAACGTGGAGCTTCACGTTAATAGACAGAGACACCACTTGTCTAGTCCATCTAAGTGGATGCCAGACCAAAAGGAGAGAGAGAGAGAGAGAGAGAGAGAGAGAGAGAGAGAGAGAGAGAGAGAGAGAGAGAGCTTCCCGGGATATTCAGCTAGTAGAGTCACCTATTGGCAATACCCTTGCGGTAAGGGAAGATAACCCTTTTGGGTTCTAGTCCATTTCAGCAAGGGCAGACAATCGCTACAGTATCATCAAAGAAAAAGGTTAGTATCATTAAAGAAAAAAATCGTTTGTATCGTTAAAAAAAATAATATCATTAAAGAAAAATAATTAGTAGTATCCTTAAAGAAAATATAGTACTATTAAAGAAAAATTCGTTAGTATCGTTAAAAAAAATTAGTGTCATTAAAGAAATAGTTAATATTATAAAAGAAAAAAATTGTTAGTATCGTTAACGGGAAAAAATATTACCATGAAAGAAAAAAGTATTGTTAAAGTAAACTTTATAAACTTAGTATCATTAAAAACAACTTAGTATTATTTTTTTTAATCGTTAGCATAGTTAAAGAAAAAATAGTACCATTAAAGAAAAAAGTCGTTAGTGTCGGTAAAAGAATGAGTATCATTAAAGAAAAATATAGTATTATTAAAGAAAAATATAGTATTATTAAAGAAAAAATTCTTCAGTATCATTAAAAAAAACATTAGTATGATCAAAGAAAAACATTATTTTGCATCGTTAAAGAAAAAAAATAGTATAATTAAAGAAAAATTAATCTGAAATGCAAACAGATTATCGACGAGTCTATATCCTACAACATTTCCTACCTTACACAAATGCTTCATATAGGCAACGTGATTAAGGCTACTTCGAGCATCTTTAAGGGAATTCTCTTTCTATCTCTAATACTATATGATATCGTTGGTGTCAGTATATTAAATAGTCATAATAATGTAGATTATGTGTGTCGGTCCGTAACCGAAACTATGTCACCACCAATATCTCAATTCATTTAGATATTTACGTTATATTCTCAATCGTTATTAAATCATTTTTACTTAATCTTAATTAGCATATTATTAATTAACAGTGTTACTATAAATGTCGAGCTGAGATAGATTTGCCTCAGCCATATTAAAGTCCTTGCAATGTATCGTTAAAAAATAAATGTTTACATTGTATATCGACACTACGACTAATAAATTTCCATCCATTGTAACAACCCGTGTTTTCTCCACATCGTATATGGTGTGAATAATTTGCATACCGTTTTTTACAAAACCGTGTTTAATAAATCATTACTTGGTGTTATTGATCTCTAATATTATTGTTTTATTCTCCAACGTATTAAAATCAATCCTATGTATGATTTTTATATAGAAACAAATTAAAATATCAGTAAAATAAGTGTAATCTTTTTAAATTCGTCCTTACTTAATTTCATTAGCCTTTCTAATTTGATTTATTTCATTAAAAATAAAAATAAAAATAAAAATAATAAAATTTAAAATTTAAAATTTAAATTCAAATTTAAATTTAAAATTTAAATTTTAAATTTTTAAGAATTTAGAATAAAATAAAAAAATTAAATTAGATTAAATTAAAAAATAAAAAATAAAATGGATACTATGCGATCATCTTTAGCAGACGAAAGGATTCCAACAATATTTGATTGCATTAAAACTTAAATACTGACGCCCGGTGGAGGACAAATATTCTTGTTAGTATATTAAATAGTCATAATCTAACAAATATTTGAAACTGTCTATCCCTTTTTTAATAACACTCTACATTTTGTGTGATTGACTTGGAGTGTTCTTCATATCTATTTTTTATTTATTAATTAGACCAGTGACTTTTTTCTTTCTTTTTTTAGTATTGTTATCATTATCATTTTATCTATTTATTTTCATTTTTTTTTTTTTTTTTGCTTTCTTTAAAATCCAAATTATTATTGAAAAGCATTTTTATTCTGATTAATAAATAGCGTAAATCAAACATGCATGGCGCTAATGCCTGTGGTTTTGGGTAATGTTTCTTACGGTTACTTCTATTACCGATACTAATATAACCGCTCATTTTACCACGAGTTTTGATATACAACCGGTGCTAATTTAGTTATACGTACGAATCCATTAAAAATGTACACAATGAAATTGTAATAAGTAATTGAGAGTTACCTCGCCTACTTTATGATTATATCCCCTTTGGAGAACTCTCTAGGGAATACTAGACTTTATAAACTCTCAATAAGTGTACCGATTATTATAAGTAGAATAAAGCTTTCCAAAGTCTATCAGTGTTATCGTTTGTCATTACAGAAATATAAATAACTTTTTTAAGTTAATAATTAAAACACTGCAGTTACAACAACATATTTGCTATTCTAAGCTAAAAGTATTAAAAGGCCCTGTAAGCTGAGACAGTAGAATACACCGACTGCACCTCTACAAAGGGGTAAAATCCCGGGCCATAAGCAATAATTCTTATATAGTCGTCTATTTCTCTCCGTGTTCTTCAAACGATGGTCGATCCTTCTTGCATATTCTTCCTTACTGTTCCATCTTTTTCCTGGATGAAGCTAATACACAATATATATATATATATATATATATATATATATATATATAATGATAGCTGGCGAAATAATTGGATTCATATAACGAAATAATTGGATATATATAACGATAGCTGGCGAAATAATTGGATTCATACCTTTCCAAAGGGTATTAGCGCTATGTGAAATGCAAATAGCCTCGACCAAGATTTGAACTCAGGTCGACAACTCCATTTCCCATGACTCTAACTATTACACCACGCACCTCCATATTGAAATATTGGAGTAAAATCTCAACTTTTTTTGTCCAACCCCAGAAGATGGGAGGCGGAGTAGCCTTTTTCCTTCTTCTTTTTAATGTTTTAAAACATTTTCATTTGTATTTATTTAAGCAATTCTGTAGTTGTTGAAATTTCGTAAGTAATTTTTTTTTTTTTTTTACTTTTTCTAACGTCTGCAGCACGACGTCTTTTCGGGGAAATTTAAAAGTACGAGGTGTATTTTTTTTCCTGGTGGACATTATTATGTGGATATTATTGAATTTTCATGATTCTTCTTTTCACTATAAAATTTCTTTTTTTAATTTAAAAAAAAAGCTCAAAGAGTGATCCTGCGGTGACAAAGCATTTTTTGTGGGTTGCACGTTATTCGAAGCCATACTTACTTCATGATCCAGTAATAATATAACAATATTAATAGACATTTATCCATTAGATTACAGGGGGGGTGCGGTCTGAAAAAATAAAGATGTGATACAAGATCCCAAATCTTAAGTGCAAGATCGAACTTGCTATTCAGTAGTAATGGATCTGCAAGACGAGCTTGCTAACCATTACATCATGATGGGACGTACTGGTATGGACAGTGGTATGTGAGTGGGGGTTTTGTTTTTTCGGTTGCATACAATTTTGTCGTCTCTCGAGACACATAAGATGTGGCTGGTTGAATTGATTAGATCGAAGAAGTATTAATGAACTTGTTCTGAAGATGTCGTCATAATGATTGCTGTAATCTAACAATGTAAGTATGAATTTGTGTGCGTGTGCTACATCAGGAGGGGGTGGGTGTCAAAGTTTAGGTGCTGGACATGTATTCTGGAAAGGGACGTCCTCTTAAGGAAAAATTGTAATATTGTAAAAATACTTGATACCTCTAAGTAGGTGGACTTCATTCCTAAAACGAGTTAACTAAGCGAGTATCCAACACTATTAGTATATTTGTAATTTAACCATTATAGTTCCTTTAGACAATAAGAATATCAATTATTCTAATTAATTATTATTCTGTTAATTCCATTGCTGTCTATTAGATTTCAATATGTCACAGTTGAATGAGCTGTCTATTTTTATCAAATATTAAAATGATGGATTAGTTAAGTTAAAAGTTAAAGTTAATAGAAAAAAGGATATAATGACACGCATTTTAAAAAGAATTGAAATAAAACATTATAAATTATTCTAATTTATTATATATATATATATATATATATATATATATGAGAGGTATCCAAAACTTGGTAGTAAGGGATGATTCTATATGTGATTTTTAAGATACACTGTATAATTATTGTATGATCCAGTATGTATAAATATAATGAATCTTTACATCACTAAAAAGAGCTCAATGTATAATAAACTTTTTAGATTATATACAGAGCAATATTTATCTTTGAAAGGAAGGAAAAACTCAACACCATTATTCCATAATAAATTTATTTCGACCAAAATTGGGGCCTTTATAAATCTAAGTTGATTTAATATAGCTCCCCAAAAGTTCGTCTCATCAGATGGAAGATCAAGATAATTTTAATTATCTTGATCTACCTGATGAGACGAAATTATGGGGAGCTATATTAAATCAACTTAGATTTATAAAGGCCCCAATTTTGGTCGAAATAAATATATTATGGAATAACGGTGTTGAGTTTAGTTTTTCCTTCCTTTCAAATATATATATATATATGTGTGTGTGTGTGTGTGTGTGTGTGTGTGTGAGTAAATAAGTTATTCATAATATATCTACATCTAAATAATAAATGTTATGCTTAAGTAATAGGTACAATGTACTTTTTACTTTATAACAATTTTTCCTTAAGTTCCCCCACTTTTCGGCATACATGTCCGGTATCTCGACTTTAACCCCTCCCCGGCTGCGTGCATCTGCTTGGAAAAATACTCTGATATATAAATGGTATTTTCCATTTGCCTTTTTGTTTGTAGCACTAACAGCTTGGAAATTACATGGTGAATTTATATGTATCAACGGGGAATTTTTTTTTAATTTAAAACGGACTTTTCTTTCTTTTTGAGGAATTTTTTTTTTTTTTTTTTTGTAAAACTTTGCGATACCGGCCCTCGCCATTTACAGGGAAGAATACATTTGCACCCTCTTCTTGTTATCTCCTTTAAGATTAGAAAAAGTTTAAATAAATACAAAAAAATAAATCCTATAAAAAATAATTCTTAATTCTTTGAACCCGTGAAGTCCCATTTTTTTGACAATCGTAAAAAAGATCTATAATAATTCGGGTAAAGATTCGTTTTTAAACATTATATATACAAAGTATGTCGATGTACTTTTTGACACACCTTGTATGCTGAAAAAAATTAACGTTCCATTCATTATTCATTTCTACCTTAGTAAATACAGCGTCAAACTCGGTACTTTATGACACACCTTGTATTTTGAAAAGAAACATCGCCCCATTCATTGTTCATTTCTATCTTAGTAAATACAGCTCCAATCTTGATACTTTTATGACATATCTTGTATTTTTGAAGAACAAAAAAATGAGTGAACAATCCATTAAAAATGAATCGTTTTTATGCAGATTTTTGAAAGACGAGTTCTTATAATTATTTTAAAAAAAAAACATTGAACCAGAATTATAAACAGACAAAAGATGAATTAGTTTTTCTTACTTTCTATTTCCATAATTAGTTAGTTTTTTCTTTGTCTTTTCTTTCTCTGCATTTTATGCATTTTCTGCATTTTTCAAATAAAATAATGAAGCCATTACTCCCAGGTTGACTCTGACCCTGAGTGATACTACCTGTTGGTAAAACAGATCTGTTTAAAAATCATTCGTATTCAATAAGAATACTTGATGTTATATAACTATAAACCATTTGTATTAAGAATATTTACTTGGAATCATAATTGTTTACTAAGCATTATTATTCTTTACTTGAAACATATACAATGTGCAAATTATTTGTATAAAGAATAATTACTTGAAGTTATTATTGTTTATTAATCATTATTATTAGTTATTTGAAACCATATAACTGTATGCAATCAAATGACATTTATTAAATGGAAATGATCACTTGAAACCATATAATTATTAGTATGAAACCATTACTCCCAAGTCCACTCTGTCCCGCGGTGATACTACCTGTTAGATCATCATCTGTGGGTCGAGTAGATTTGTTTAAAAACTATTCGTATTCGATAGGAATACTTGATGCCATATGGGCTGGTTTAGTTCAGACGTTTACAGTATTCGCCTCGGAACCACAAGACTCCAGGTTCGATACCGGCCCTCACCAACGTCAGGTTATACCCGTTTACAGGAATACAAAGTCAGGAATAGTCGGAGGCAGCAACATTGAGAAAAGTGCTAAATTTTACCTAGAAGTTTCAGATAATCCTCAAATAAATTTCCGAATTTTGATAAACCTCATAGTTAATTTTTAACATGACTTTCCCATTGACTTGTGCATAACAAAGTACATAATATTGTCACACTCCTAAAAAAAACTTACAGCAAAACTAAAATTCATTGCCACATCCGAATTATCATTAAACGACACAAAAATATTCAATTCATTAAAACATAATGAATCATCAAATGAAATCAAAAACAGAAAATCTTGAATATCAAAAACATTGTCCTCCTCTTGTTTTCATTCAGAATTTCAGACAATAACATTCTATTTTATTTTATTACATAATCTGAAATGAACAAGGCCATGGGCATTTCAGAATATAATCTGAAATGAACAAGGCCATGGGCATCTTCAGAATATAATCTGAAATGAACAAGGCCATGGGCATCTTCAGAATATAATCTGAAATGAATCTTCAGAAATAATCTGAAATGAACAAGGCCATGGGCATCTTCAGAATATAATCTGAAATGAACAAGGCCATGGGCATCTTCAGAATATAATCTGAAATGAACAAGGCCATGGGCATCTTCAGAATATAATCTGAAATGAACAAGGCCATGGCATCTTCAGAATATAATCTGAAATGAACAAGGCCATGGGCATCTTCAGAATATAATCTGAAATGAACAGGCCATGGCCATCTTCAGAATATAATCTGAAATGAACAAGGCCATGGGCATCTTCAGAATATAATCTGAAATGAACAAGGCCATGGGCATCTTCAGAATATAATCTGAAATGAACAAGCCATGGGCATCTTCAGAATATAATCTGAAATGACAAGGCCATGGCCATCTTCAGAATATATCTGAAATGAACAAGGCCATGGCATCTTCAGAATATAATCTGAAATGAACAAGGCCATGGATCTTCAGAATATAATCCAAGGCCATGGCATCTTCAGAATATAATCTGAATGAACAAGGCCATGGGCATCTTCAGAATATAATCTGAAATGAACAAGGCCATGGCCATCTTCAGAATATAATCTGAAATGACAAGGCCATGGCCATCTTCAGAATATATCTGAAATGAACAAGGCCATGGGCATCTTCAGAATATAATCTGAAATGAACAACCATGGCCATCTTCAGAATATAATCTGAAATGAAACAAGGCCATGGCCATCTTCAGAATATAATCTGAAATGAACAAGGCCATGGCATCTTCAGAATATAATCTGAAATGAACAAGGCCATGGGCATCTTCAGAATAAATCTGAAATGAACAAGGCCATGGCCATCTTCAGAATATAATCTGAAATGAACAAGGCCATGGCCATCTTCAGAATTAATCTGAAATGAACAAGGCCATGGCATCTTCAGAATATAATCTGAAATGAACAAGGCCATGGCCATCTTCAGAATATAATCTGAAATGAACAAGGCCATGGGCATCTTCAGAATATAATCTGAAATGAACAAGGCCATGGCCATCTTCAGAATATAATCTGAAATGAACAAGGCCATGGCCATCTTCAGAATATAATCTGAAATGAACAAGGCCATGGGCATCTTCAGAATATAATCTGAAAATGAACAAGGCATGGGATCTTCAGAATATAATCTGAAATGAACAAGGCCATGGCCATCTCAGAATATAATCTGAAATGAACAAGGCCATGGCCATCTTCAGAATATAATCTGAAATGAACAAGGCCATGGCCATCTTCAGAATATAATTGAAATGAACAAGGCCATGGCCATCTTCAGAATATAATCTGAAATGAACAAGGCCATGGCCATCTTCAGAATATAATCTGAAATGACAAGGCCATGGCCATCTCAGAATATAATCTGAAATGAACAAGGCCATGGCCATCTTCAGAATATAATCTGAAATGAACAAGGCATGGCATTTCAGAATATAATCTGAAATGAAAAGGCCATGGGCATCTTCAGAATATAATCTGAAATGAACAAGCCATGGCCATCTCAGAACTGAAATGAACAAGGCCATGGCCATCTTCAGAAATAATCTGAAATGAACAAGGCCATGGCCATCTTCAGAATATAATCTGAATGAACAAGGCCATGGCCATCTTCAGAATATAATCTGAAATGAACAAGGCCATGGCCAAGGCCATGGCATCTTCAGAATATAATCTGAAATGAACAAGGCCATGGCATCTTCAGAATATAATCTGAAATGAACAAGGCCATGGGCATCTTCAGAATATAATCTGAAATGAACAAGGCCATGATCTTCAGAATATAATCTGAAATGAACAAGGCCATGGCATCTTCAGAATATAATCTGAAATGAACAAGGCCATGGGCATCTTCAGAATATAATCTGAAATGAACAGGCCATGGGCATCTTCAGAATATAATCTGAAATGAACAAGGCCATGGCATCTTCAGAATATAATCTGAAATGAACAAGGCCATGGCATCTTCAGAATATAATCTGAATGAACAAGGCCATGCCATCTTTATTCTGAAATGACAAGGCCATGGGCATCTTCAGAATATAATCTGAAATGAACAAGGCCATGGCATCTTCAGAATATAATCTGAAATGAACAAGGCCATGGCCATAGAATATAATCTGAAATGAACAAGGCATGGCCATCTTCAGAATATAATCTGAAATGAACAAGGCCATGGCATCTTCAGAATATAATCTGAAATGAACAAGGCCATGGCCATCTTCAGAATATAATCTGAAATGAACAAGGCCATGGCCATCTTCAGAATATAATCTGAAATGAACAATTGGCCATCTTCAGAATATAATCTGAAATGAACAAGGCCATGGGCATCTTCAGAATATAATCTGAAATGAACAAGGCCATGGGCATCTTCAGAATATAATCTGAAATGAACAAGGCCATGGGCATCTTCAGAATATAATCTGAAATGAACAAGGCCATGGCATCTTCAGAATATAATCTGAAATGAACAAGGCCATGGGCATCTTCAGAATATAATCTGAAATAACAAGGCCATGGGCATCTGAATGTATGAAATGAACAAGGCCATTCGCAAGGCCATATCTTCAGAATATAATCTGAATGAACAAGGCCATGGCATCTTCAGAATATAATCTGAAATGAATTCTTCAGAATATAATCTGAAATGAACAAGGCCATGGCCATCTTCAGAATATAATCTGAAATGAACAAGGCCATGGCCATCTTCAGAATATAATCTGAAATGAACAAGGCCATGGCCATCTTCAGAATATAATCTGAAATGAACAAGGCCATGGCATCTCAGAATATAATCTGATGGCATCTTCAGAATAATCTGAAATGAACTGATCTTCAGAATATAATCTGAAATGAACTGAACAAGGCCATGGCATCTTCAGAATATAATCTGAAATGAACAAGGCCATGGCATCTTCAGAATATAATCTGAAATGAACAAGGCCATGGCATCTTCAGAATATTAGCGCAGCTTTGATTTTAGCAGATCTACAGAATTTCCGTCACACAACAAATGATATGAAATGAATACAAATACATTAGATTTCGAAATCAGTAAAACAAAATTAATTGGAAACACTTGTAAACGTTCATTGGGTAATTTTATCATTGGCTTGTGTTATTATAAACAAATACAAATTTCAGACAATGAAATTTCATTTTAGTACAATGCCATGCGTAAAAATGGACTACATTGCATAATCCGGAAGGGACAATGCTATGAGTAAAAATGGACTAGATTTATCAAGACAATGACATTCCATTTCAATACATTGCATAATCCGGAAGGGACAATGTTATGGGTAAAAATGGACTAGATTTTCGAAATCAGTGCAACAAAATCAGCTGAAAACACTTATTAACATTTATGAGGCAATTTAATTGTTGGCTTGAGTCATTTTTTCAGCCTAAAACAAAGCTTTTGTGTCATGTCGCTGGCTAAAGTGTATCATTTCGTTTTGAGTAGAAATATCAGTGAGTTTTTTGCATTGTATGTGGTGTCAGTTATATGATATTATCATATTGTTCATTTTGCTCAAATTCATATTAATTATATATTATATATTAATAATATTATACATAACACTATCTATTGATATAATATTATTCTATATGATGTTATATTGTGTATTTTGTTCAAATTTATTCCCGTGTTTACTCATCTGTCGTTTATATTTTAAATGCAAGACTAATACAATTCATTGTAACTTTTCTATTTTTGATGTTGTCGTATTGTTTATTATGACATTATTAATATAATATTATAAATTGATATATGATATATGATAATAGCAATAATATGGTATATAATATTATGTATTGTGTATTAATATATTTTGATATATAATAATAATATAGATATATAATAAAATATAATAATAGATATACAATAATATATATAATAAAGATATAATATGATATATAATATAATCAATAGGTTAAGATATATAATATATATTATATATATATGATATATATAACATACATAACATAGATAAAAAAATTATATATATATATATATATATAATAGATGATGTATAATAATAAATATATAAAGATATATAATGATTTATAGATTATTAATATAGAACAATACATATCACTTATATATTATATATAAATAATATGATTTATGATATCATATATAGGTATAATATTATTTTATATAATGTTATCATATTGTTTATTTTGTTTAAATTTGTTCCTGTGTTTACGCATTTGCTGTTCGTTTGTCCTTTAAATGCAATATTAAATACTTACAAGACTAATACAATTCATTTAAACTTTTCTATTTTTCATATGATGTTATATTGTTTATTTTGATATTATTAATATAGTATTATATATTGATATGTAATATCATATAATATTAATAATATATATATCATATGTTATATATTAATATATATTAATATATAATAATATAGATATATATTACTATATAATAATAGATATATAATATACAATATATAATAAAAAATTATATTAATAATGATAATAATGATAATATAGTATAATCAGTAGGCCAAAATACATAATATAATATGTGTCTGTAATATATATAATGTATATAACATATATAACATACGTTAAGAAAAATACATAATATGATATAATAATATATAATATATAATAATAGATATATAGTAATATATAATAATATTTATATATAATAATATATAATGATATATAATAATATTGATATAATAGATATAATAATGATATTTTGATATAGAATAAGAGTATGTAATACATATGTCAATTATATATCATATGTTAGAAATATGATATATATTGTCCAATGGTAATGTTGTCTAGCTCATTCTAACAATTTGAATTTTCAAATAATTTAATTATTCATACCACCTGACTACTAAATTTTGTATATACGACGCTTAACATCATTATTAATTTTTTTTTAGATATTCGTGCATATATCTCATAATGTTTTTTTGTTTGTATCATCTCAGGCGCTACTTGATGGCACAGCAACAGGCCCGACTGAAAGAAGGTGGAAATGCTAACAATAATCCGTCGGCTTTTTACACGATCGACAAGAAGGCAATGCAGGTTATTTCCTTTGTTTTTATTTACAAATTTGTCTAATATTTAAAAATGGTGGTTCCTAAGAAATGCTGAAGTGTTACACGTGCTTTTTGTACTTACTTATGGAGAACTGTGAAGAGTTCCACTAATTACTGAATTATATCATTTGAACAGTATAAATTTGAAAAAAATCCATTTTAATTGGTTCTAAGTAGTCGTAATTTTCAATTAAGTCAAAAACTGCCCGTCTCTTATTTCACATTCTGTCTGTCTCTTTTACCCTCTCTATGTATATCTTGATTACCCCCTCGTTATATATGTTAGTTTCTCGGTGAGCGTAGAGATAGAGATATTGGAGAGTTATGAAACATATTTGTATGTTACGTTTCATAAACAGACAGCTTGGACCAACATCTTGGCTCTAAATAAATTTAAATTAGGTCAAACGTTCCCTTTCTTAGAAATCTTACAAAATGATTTTAATGTTTTTTTTTGTTTTTTTTTAATTCTCCGGTCGTATATTTTTTTTTAAATCTAATTCGCTTTGCAAACTTACTTTTCCCTAATCCTAATTACCTACCAAGAGTTGAATAGTTGAGCCAACGGGTCACGTTTTGTCTAGTATATAATAAAGCTGGGCGAATCAATGTTTGTCTCCTAAAGGCTTTTTTTTCTGTTTAGTTTAATGACACGAACATTATGCTAAATTATTCCATAGTTTTGTTTGAAAACATTCTATTTTAATTGTTTCTCTTTAGTCGTAATTTGCAAATAAGTCAAAAACTGACCCGTCTCTTACACGCATTCTGCCTATCACTTTCCCCCTCTCTATGTATATTGGTTAATTTCAATTTGTTTAACTCGATTGACTGTTCCGTTTTTGTTTTTTTTTGTTTCTGCAGCAAATTCAGGGATATGAGCAGAAACTTCGTCGAGACAAGTTCAATGGATGGGTATGTTTTTGTTGGTTTTTTTTTTTTTGTTTTGTTTTTTTTTGTTTTTTTTACTTTTGGTTTTCTTTCTTCTAAAAACAAATGGTCCGATTTAGCTCAGTCGGTAGAGCATTCGTCTCAAAGTTCCGAGTTCAAAATCGGTCTTCGCCAGCTCAGCGCATGAGTAGCACAGCTTGACTCTGTGCGGTAAAGTAGAGAATTGATGGTAGGTGTAGCGTTCTACTTAGGACGCAAAAATAATAATACATACCCCCAGCAAACCGTGTGATATAACTCTGTACATTTTTAGTTCGTAAAATATTCCCATCATACTATTGTTTATATACTTAATATAGACTTATGTTTTTATACAACATTAATTTTCACATCCCTAATAACAATAGTTGTATTTCAAATCACATTATTTGTTACATACCTAATAACAAAAGATGTTTTTTATATCATATTATTTTATATGCCTAATAACAACAGGTTATTTTATATCACATTATTTTTCACAAATGAGATGTATTTCACAACATATTATTTTTCAGGTACCTAAAAACAACATATGTATTTTACATCATACTATTAGCAAATAACAACAGAATATATCACATTATTTTTCGCATACCTAATGACTACAAATGCATTTCACATCACATTTTTTCACCAACGTAATAACAAAAATATGTATTTCGCATCGTCACATACTTAATAACAACCATTTTTTTCCATGATAGTTCAGCTTTAGGCTCTACATGTGTCTATTTTTTAATTTTTTAAACACTATCTTCCACTGGGTATTTTACATACCAAATATATTAAATTGTTTGGAAAATAATGACCGATTTAAATTAACATTTGAATATAAAATCGGCCATTATTTTTAAAACAATCTAATGTTACAACAACTAAATTATTACCCGTTAAAAATAATTCACAGGTAGATTTGAAATCTTCTAAAATGATCTTTAGTAAATAATCTAAATAATATAAGAATTAGCGGGGTATTAGTGTAACTTACTTAGGTACCACCAAAATGTACGCCAATTTTCATTTTAAAAACGAATTAGAATTAATTAAATCGATTATTTAATGTCAAATTTTTTATTTAAGTCGAAAAGTAGTAACATGATGAGCATCGATAAAATTGTCAAAATAATATTACGTATGTAATTTATTTTTTAAATATTTTAAACATTAAATTAGCCCAAAAATTTTACGAAAAATAACGAAGACTTACTTCACTTATGTCGTAACAAAACATGTTATTAAAAGTTTTTTAAAAACTTATAACAGTTTCTTCTTAGAAATCAATAACAAAAACATTAAATACACTATCTGCAGAAAAATTACTAAATTGTTTATATTAATTTAAATAAAATATCTCCTTTTATTTATTTTTTTATTTTTTATTTTTATTTATCTTTTTTTTTTTTTTTTTTTTTTTTTTTTTTGTTCCAATACGCAGAAATATGAAACGGTGTAAAAAAAATGAATGTGTGTTTTGTTTAGGAAAGAACTGAGCGTGAAACTATGGAGACTGACATTGATTTTGTAAAATACGTCTATGGCGTTAAAATTGGTGGTACCTACTATTGCGAATTATCACAATAACTGTTGTGTTTATCCGCGGTCGACCGACTACAGAAAGGTAGCAACAGATTGCAACAAACTCCACTGGCGCGATCTGCAACCGAGCAACCTAGGGAACCGAAATTTAGAAAAAAAACCTTGGCTCGCTCAATAGTCGAGCAAAACACAAAACTTTTCTACACTGTAGTTTTTGAGTTACAAACTCTTTCCGCAGAAGAAATGTTAGTCCGAACAAGACAGATTTTACTACACACTAGTAACGTGTTACAAACTCTTTTTCTTCCGTCCCAACAAAAAAAATTCCTTTTTATGCCTACTGGAGAGGAGAAAAGCGAGTCCACTACTGACACACGTTCAGCCCTATCTTTAAATTAATTTCAACAATAATTATAAGAAGAAGACGACGTTTTGGTTCTTCTTTTTTTTTCTTTTTCTTTCTTTTTTTTTTTTTTCTTTTTTCGCGGTAACAAAAGTCGAACGCCGGTCACTTTTCTCAATTAATTTTTTTGAATAAATATATAAAAATACGATAATGTTTTATTCAAATCATGATAAACAAATGATATATTTAGATCATGTACTAAAATAAACTTTGACAATAGTCTCGTTGGTACGTAGATCGTAGCACCTATGGATGTGTCTTAATTATCTCCCTTGACGATGTATAATTCGTTTTGAGTTACTTCCCTTTACCAAACTGAATGTCTCGCCCGCTCACTAGTTTTGCGTTTCCCTTATCCGTACTAAATTTAACTTACTCATATTTATTCATTATTTGTTTATGCATTATTTTTTGATTGTCACATGACTTCCGGTTTATTAACCAATTTTGTATGTTTTTGAAACAGTGATATAGAGCTGTGGGAACGAGCAGAAACAGCACCCCTTACTTTTCTATAGAATTATTTAGTTTTTTTTATAATAGGTTTTTTTTTTAAATAATCCAATAAGAATGTAATGTGTGTGTGTGTTTGTGTGTATGTGTGTGAGAGAGAGAGAAAGAGAGAGAGAGAGAGAGAGAGAGAGAGAGAGAGAGAGAGAGAGAGAGAGAGAGAAGAGAGAGAGAGAGAGAGAGAGAGAGAGAGAGGAAAGAGAAAGAGAGAAGAGAGAGAGAGAAGAGAGAGAGAGAGAGAGAAAGAGAAAGAGAGAGAGAGAGAAAGAGAAGAGAGAGAGAGAGAGAGAAGAGAAAGAGAAGAGAGAGAGAGAGAGAGAGAGAGAAAGAGAGAGAGAGAGAGAGAGAGAGAGCTAATGGTATATTGCTGTAGGAAGACACAGAAACAACGCCCTCTTACTTTAAGAATGGGAACTGCTTTTTTAAATAATTCAATAAGAACGTTGCGTACTTATGCAAAGGGATATATATATATATATATATATATATAAGGATATGAAAACACACAATTTTGTTAAAATGAATATCTTTTTATATCATTTTCATTGCTAATATTGAAAATATTTCGATTTATAAAAGAATCATCATCAGAGCATAATGATAATTAGGTCCGTTTTTAGATGTAAATGTTTTTAATCCGGATTCATCGAGAGAGAAGCAGAAAATAATTTAAATTCAAACTGAAAACATTGTTTTTCCCAAAAAGCGTGTAAGCCATGCGATCGCTTTGTCTTTGTTCATTCGTTGCGTTTCGCTGTTTCGCTAACGTCATGTACATTTCGCTACATCGTGTTTCTTCAGTGTAACAGTTTTTGAAAGAAAAAAAAAAAATATATATATATATATATATATATATACGCAACCACACACACAAAACACCTAAAAATGCACAATGCCTTTTTTCGATACACACACTCACACACTCTCATACTCACACCGTAAAAGAGAATATTTGACGTCATATTTCAAACCGTCCACTTTTTTCAGCGTCCTTTCTTCAGACTTCAAATTTTGAACAGACTGACAAACAAGGACTGTCACTTGCTTTTCTCGTTATTCTGTGATAAAAAATTTTATCACCTTCCATATACCAACAAATGCCCTGAAGATGATCTAATTAATAGATCGAAACACTGCAGCGTCGGCCAATAAACTTACCACTCAACTTATTTAAACCTGTGTTTTTTCAATTTTCTTAATATACTACGTACCGTCGGATTCACTTCCTTTTCTTCACACACACACACACACACACACACATATATATATATATATGGCGAAATTGGTTACTGGGTGTGAGGAAAAGGGGTCAGACGAAGATGTTTGGTTAGTGTATGGGGGTAGGGGAAGTGATTAGATGAAGGGGAAAGAGAAGGCATGATATGTGGGGGAAATGAGTTGACAATCTTTGGTTGGGATAAGGAGAGAAATTTGTTGATACATCGGAAAAAGTGTGTGTGTGTGTGTGTGTGTGTGTGTGTGTGTGTGTGTGTGTGTGTGTGTAGCAAATGAGTACCTTAAGGAATTTATCTAGACACGTTTCACTGAAAGAAAATTATATCTGCAGACTGTTATTCACAGAAGACTTAAAAAATGTTTTTAACCAAATATTTCTATTTTTTTAACAGTATTTGCGTTCAGTCGATAGAGTATCCGTCAAGTAACCACAAGGTTACCGGTTCGATACCGATACTCGCTAACTCAGTGCATGAGTAACACTGCTTGAATCTCGTGCGGTAAAGAGGGGAGTTGATGGTAGGTGTGGTGCGCCACCTCAGACGCAAAAACTATCTCCCTCGTCTAGCGATAGTTAAAAGGGATAGATTCCCTCGCTGTCCACCCAGGGACCACAAGGTTCCGGGTTCGATATCGGCCCCCTCTTGAATCTGTGCGGTAAAGAGGGGAGTTGGTGGTAGGTGTGGCGCTCCACCTCAGACGCAAAAACAATCTCTCTCGTCTAGCTTTAGTGGAAAGGGGATAGACTCCCTTGCTGTCCACCTAGGAACTACAAGGTTCCGGGTTTAATATCGGCCATCACCAACTCAGAGCATGAGTAGAACCTGTGCTGTAAAAGGAGCTAGGGGCTTGTGTGGCGCTCCACCACAGACGTTGTTCACAATGAAACACAAATACTAGGGGTGATTCTTTTCTGGGGATCATCTCTAATGATAAAATGGAATGTCAGTGTGTTAGTATGTTACATTTCTTGACTCCTAGAGGCCGTAGCCCGACATATCATACCATTTTGGAATTAGGTCGATTCCGTGAGCAAATTAAAAACATTTAGGGCCACATCCGGACCTGCAATCCTGAAATCTTGAATTCTCTGCGATTGTTTCGACAATTTTTTTTTTTTTTTTTTTTTTTTTTTGTGTGTGTGACGAATTTTTTTGTACGATAACAATAAATAATAAAAGTTAATAAAACAAATATATAGAAAAATAATTTTTCTCAATCCACATATAAATATACATAACTTTTAAAATCCCGGATAACGCTGGATAGCTCTGCTAGTTCATTATATAAATCATCTGAGTTTTGTTTCGTGTTTCCAGGATAAATTGACATACTTTTTGAGATTA
The DNA here is from genome assembly GCA_023376005.1 of Doryteuthis pealeii. NCBI lineage: Eukaryota > Metazoa > Mollusca > Cephalopoda > Myopsida > Loliginidae > Doryteuthis > Doryteuthis pealeii. The sequence goes on along the minus strand of CM042147.1, from coordinate 23,198,493 downwards.
TATTCTAGCTAATGGAGTATCATACAATTCCTTAAGTTCATTTCTTTTATAATTTTACAGAGATATTTAAGTAGTTCTAGTATTCAATCAAAGTTATGGTTTTATTTTTAGTAATGTTTGTCAAGAGAGGCGATAATTTGATGTGGCTAGGTTTCTGAGACGAGATGTTGTTACGATTTAAGGAATATTTCAAACTAGCCTTCTTATTTTTGCTGGTCGAAAATTATTTTTTAAACCAAAAACTCTGAACATGACGCAACATAAAGGATTAAAATTATAAACGTTTTTATTTGTTCCTTTGAATTTCAACATTTTACGCAAAGACGGTTGACGTCATGATTTTTGGTGAACATTCCTGAACAGACACCAATTCTAAACTAGTACCCTGTTTATTTATTTATTTCTAGTTTGAACTGAGGCATTAAACTTTCTATAATGTACAACTGTGGTCATCTTCGTATTTTTTTTTCATGTTGTTAATTTCTAAGTCTTTTTAAACAACGATGTCAGGAATTTTCTTATTCATTGTCTACCTACCTATCTATATTATTTACCTATGACGTGTCTGTCTTTATGAGCAATGAATATTCATGAAAAGACACCAATTCTAAACTAGTACCCTGTTCTTACTAAATACTAGATTTGTTTCTAGTACTATATATATATATATTGGTTTGTTGGTTGGTTGGTTGGTTTTGGTTGGTTGGTTTTTCAGCCGCTAGGACAACTTCAGTTCCAGTATTCTTCTGGGGATGGGAATTTCTTCCCGAAATATTGAGAAATAAATGACAGGTTAACAAAAAACATCATAGTTACCTTCTTTTTTCTTTACACTCGCATTGTGACAGCCTTCAAAACCAACCAACAAACCAATATATACACAATGCTTCAAGCAAATTACAAAACCCTTTTATATATATATATATATATATATATATATATATATTATATATATATATATATATACTGTGGCTTTCTTTGTTTTTTATGCTGTTAATTTCTAAGTTTCTTTTAAACTACGGTGTCTGAATTTGTTCTTGTTTATTGTTTACCTACCTATCTATATCATTTACCTTCTGACGTGACTGTCTGTATGATCAATTCGCTATTGTTGTTGTTGTTGTTCTTATATTCCCTGATTCGAGCAAAAAGGTGATGTTTTCATTTTCTTCGTAAGAACGCCCTCAGTAAAGCAAAAGAGCCGACACCAGAACTGAAATTGAAGAGGAGCAAAAGCTGGAAAAAGAAACCAAATGATGAGAGAAAACCAAACAAGAAGGATGTGTTGCTTAGCAACGGTATGTCGAGCCGCGATAACGAGACTCTAATAAGCGACTGTGATATCGAGCTTGATGACGTAAAAGTGGAGGTAAGATCAAGGGAGATAAATCATAACACTCATTTTTTTTTTTTTTTTCATAACAGCAACTGTCGCCATATTCGCCAGTCAAAATTTTTTGAGAAAAAAAAAATTGCTTTTTATCCTTCTGTCCGGCTGCTCCGTTTGCTCCATTTTTTCTATATTTTTTTCTTTCTGGCATGGATATATTTTTCTTTCCTTTTTATCTCCTACTAGCATGCTCTTTTTATTTCTTTTTTCTTTTATACGTCTTCGCTTGCCTCGCTCTGGTAACAGGGTTAAGCATTTTGCTCTGGATTATTTGGCAGCTTATTCCAAGCCGAATTTACGAATTTGAATTAGTTTAATAACTGTAAATGTTTGCTATATATTGGTTGTCAGTTTTCCTGCCTGTTATTTTTAGTATTAGGCTTCATTTAGTTTTAGTACGCTTATGGTAAATTCATTTTGCTCCCTCAATAAATTTTCTCGGTTTATATGAGGCGTATGCATTCATAAGAGTTAAAGGGAGATAAATGCATATAATATCAAGTAGAATTTTTTTTACGCGTAAATAAGTAAACATCTATGGTATCTCATACGGTAAAATCATACTCTTAGTGCGGATTTCCATATCCGGGTCATAAGGAGAGAGAACTTTTTTCAATATGATTGGCAATCCGTAAACGAAAAAAAACTATCGTTGGTAATGATTTATTAAATATATAAAAATCTCGGAAAATATGTTGCGCAAAATTGCGCATTTTTAAACTTGCATTTTTGGATAGATTAAAGAAATTTTGATTTATGGTGAAAATATTGAGTGCAACATGCCACCTTCCAGACATTTAAAATTCAGTATTAAATTTTTAATTAATTAATAAAAATAGGCCAATTGATTCATAGAAAATAAATTTTGGCATCAATTCAAAGAAAAATATTGTTTTAAAACTAAGAAAAAAAGACACGCCACAAAGATTATTTTTTTAATTTTAAGAAAATAACTTTTAAATTTTCAAATAACTTTTTTCGGGTGTTGAATATATATTATATATATATATATATATATATATATATATATATATATATATGTGTGTGTGTGTGTGTGTGTGTGTGTGTGTGTGTGTGTAAAGTGAAAATAGAAGTGAATCCGACGGTATGTTGAAAAAATTAATAAAGGAAAGAAAGTATAGAATGGATAATATAGGATATTTTAATCAATATTACTTACACGTGTTTCGGTCAGGAGTTTATCCATGTGTACATTAGTCAAACTATTATTATTTTTAAATAATCAAATGAAATGAAATAATAATAATAGAAAAAATGTAGATGTACTCTGATGAAGGTCGAATTTTCTTTGTGTGCGGAACATTTCTACATTTTTTCTATTATTATTATTCATTTCATTTGATTATTTAAAAATAATAATTTAAATATATATATATATATTATATATATATATATATATATATATATATATATATATATAGTAGCAGTAAAGTCTACTGAGTGGTCTGTTGTCAGTATTAGCCGAACAGAAAGCTAGACCATGGAAATTGTTTTTGGTTAGGTGGGGTGCCACATTTAACTTCGGCTCCTGGATGGTTTGAAGGTAATGTGAAAAACTTCACGAAGTTTTGTAGATAAATATCTTTTAATTCAAATCAGTGACGCTTAAGAAATTTATCAATTTAAACATTTTTATGTTTTGTCGTGGTTGATTTTCCAACATCATCGCCTTCGTCAATGCAGATTCTTGATTCATTATAGAATACCATTTTCATCCAATTGTCCACACACCAATAGATTTTTACTATAAATAATTATCATTACAAAACAGCTATTTACATACTTTTTCTCATATCCAAATCTCACAACGGAATACAATACATATTTGTTTATACAGTGGTATGTTGACTTTTTTGGGATATAAGGTGTGTGCTAGATATTCACTTCTATTTATAGACTCACCGAGAACCATGTGATCAACCTCTTGGCCAATCACTGGCAGTACTCTGCTGCTGATATAATATTTATACCGGCTGTTCTGGTCACACTACGCATAACTGCTTTGAACCTTCGTGGACGACGGACATATGATTGTATCACTGGACCTTTACCAATACGCTGGATAGGACTTATTCGCAGAATAGGACTTATACACTTACCAAAGGATTCCATAACTCAGGACTTACTTAAGCCCTTTTCAACTGGCCAACGATGGCATTTAAACCCTTAACATGATAAAATATGAATTTGACATTAAACGTCAATCTATCTTCTGTCTTCCATATCTTCCATCTATAAAGGGCAGTTGTGTGTATGTATGGGCGGGTGTATGTATGTCCGGAAGAAACTATGAAAACAAAAACAATTAGCGACAAAGTAAATATATATACACATTAAATATCACCGGCTCTTTCTTTTTTGTGCAAAAATTATCATTCATGATCATTATTAAATAGAAATAATTGGTCAAAACTATTTAATTTTTACAATTAGATATGAATAATTTAAACCCTATAACTGTGTGCAAATTATTTGTATTAGACAGTAATACTTAATATTATCTAACTGTGTACGAGAAATCTTAAGAAACAACATCGCAAAAATGTAAATATAAACATACAATGTATGTGATTCCGTAATCTCTATGCATAAATTAGTATTATTAAATAGGAATATTTGAAACTATGCAACTGTGTGTATATTATTTTTACTAGCAAATATATGCACCGTCCGGTTGCAAGTATTTAAGTTTTAATGTAATAAAATATTGTATTGAATTATAAAATATATAACGTATGCCTCTCAATCCCTCTTTCATGAGGCTGAAGAGACGCAAACATTATTCCAGTGACGAGAAGGGGAAATCTGTAGTGAAGAAGTGGCTCAAAGACAGTCAACATAATTTTACGGGACAGGGATACATGCTCTCATTTAAAAGTGGAACATTGCTATTGAGAGAAACGGTGACTATATGGAGAAAGAGAGATGTGATCCACAGAGGACCAGCTTCATTTTTATGTATGTTCATGTATTGGTAATTATACCTGTCCTAAACAAAATGGCATTACTTTTTGACACACCCTCGTAAATATGAAAGTACTATATGTACTTAAAACCATATAACTGTGTGCTAACAAATGATTATTATTAAAAAGAAATAATTATTTGAATCCATATGATTATGTATAGATTATAAGGATTTTATAGGAATACTTGAAAAATATTTGTATTACATATCAGATTACTGCATATAAAAAAGACTCTTAACAACTACACAAAAAGATGTGAATATAAATTTACAATGAACATGATTCCCTAACCTCTAGCCATAAAATAACCCAAGATGGGTTGACCTGCCGTTAAAACTAACCTATCAATCAATCAACTAATTATCAATATAGATATCACGAACAATCGATATTATTTTGTGTAGACGTCTCGTTGTGGCGTAATGGTTAGCAAGCTAGTCTTTCAGATTCATTTCTACTGTGGCTGGGAGTTCGATCCTTGCTGGGCGCCCCATAAAAATAAGAAAATTACCAACGTTAAAAAGACTTTGTATTAATCTGGCCTGGTGGGATGTCAGGAAACTGTTGTTGTTTTGTTTTTTGTTTTTTTTTTGGGGGGGGGTATTTTTTTGGTTTTTTTGGGGGGGTATTTTGTTGTTTTTTTTCCCACAAAAGTTTTTTTTTAATTTTTACTTAAGTAATCACGTATTTTTGCTTGGTTCGATTATTACTAATTTGCATGCTTAACTGGATGTGATCAGTGGAAAGAAATGCATGTTGGTTCCTGTCATTTTGCATGAATTATAACGATTATCATTTTCTACTCATTATGATGATTTATTTTTAAGAAAAATACAAATGATTTCCTTCTAAAAATTTGTCATCAAGTACATTTTTTTTCTTGATTGTACTGCGGACTCTCATTTACACTCGGTTACGTGGATGGATTATTTCTTAACAACTTTTTATATACCTTTATCTTTTATACACATTTATTTACAAACGTTGTTGAGTTATTCTCATTGATTTTTTTTAGACTTTTAAGTTTTAAAAATAAAATTTACATTATTTTTAAACCAAAATACGTTTTTACACAAATTTTTAATAGACATTCCAACCCAAAACGTAACCTCTCATGTTAAACATTAAATTCCCCTTTCTTTCATTCAACAAAAAATGTGCTCTGAAAATGACTAGTGTTTATACAATGCCTTTTACAATTGTTTTCATTTTATCTTTCAAAATAATTTCAATTGTATTACATTTTATAAACCCCAAATAGTTAAAACAGACGTTTATTATCACAATATTTATTATTGTTTTTCTATATCTATACCTCATATATATATATATATATATATATATATATATGTGTGTGAGTGTGTGTGTGTGTGTGTGTGATTAAAATTTGAGGAATAAAAATGGATAAAACACAAACAATTTCATTCAACTAATATTTCTCCTCGGTGTATTAACGAAGCTTCATCAGATTTTTAGTTTGAGACAGAAACAGATATGTATATATATATATTGAAAAGATGGAGGGGGCAGGAGAAAGAGAGGAAATAGGGTGGATGTGCCGGAAGGTGTGAGGCAGAGGAAGAGGCAATAAATATATATTATATATATATATATATATATATATATATAATATATATAGCAGTTTCTGTCTCAAAATAAAAAAAAGTTTGATGAAGCACTTTTATTCCTCAACTTGTAATCACATTTTGTTGGATTTTACCCAATTTTTTATTTCCTTATATATATATATATATGAGGAAGAATGAACAAAGAAAAGAAAGAATAGAATGGATAATAAAAGAAGAATTTAATCAATATCACTTACACATGTGTTTCGGTCAGTTTATCTGTGTGAAAATATTTCGCACACAGAGAAGATTCGACCTTCATCAGAGTGAAATTTTATTTTGAATGAAAAAATTCGTTGGGAAAACTACGGAGAACTTTGGAAATGTTCGAACATATATATATGCAATCAATAATATATTATATTATGGATATTAATCTTGTAACTATCAGTTTCATGCTTTCACAATATATATATATATATATATATATATATATATATATATATATATATATATATATAAAAGTCAAATTGCTTCATATTCCAGGTCCGATTATCAAATATTGAAAGATATCATATTTATTTGTTCTCATGTATCGATCTTCATTTAGAATCGATATATTACTAAAATGTTGATGATGCTTGTATAAAATCCAGCAAAAACGGCACGTTACAACGGGATATCTATCAGAGCAATGCACTTAAAATTGTCTAATCAATTTCCGGTTCAATTAGCCACAATTTACTTTTTGAGGGTGGGGATGATGGCCCAGATTCTTGATATAACGGAAATAACGATGATATACGAATTAAAATCTTTCATTGGTTCCTAAATAGAAACACCAATTTCATCACAAACCGATGTGAAAAAAAAAGGGAATAATTAATGGAATTGCGGATCTTCTAGCAGGTTCAATACCTTAAACATCGAATAATCACGTTTCTTTCAAACAGGAACGCTGGGATTGTTTTTTTTTCCAAAAAACTATAACATTTTATGACGTAATTTCTTACGTATGAATATTCTTTCTCGTAATACTGGTTAAACAAAAACTAACATCAACAGTCGATATTTTGTCCTGAAGATGATTGGAGTTACATATCTGATATATGTTCGATATTGTACATATCAATCGAAACGTTAAACGTCGAAAATTCATTAAAATAGATTTAGATTTAAGCAAATTTTATTTCAATTATTGTAGAAGGTGTTGTGTTTGTGTTTTGTTTTTTTTTTTTGTTTTTTTTTTTTTTTTTGTTTTTTATCAAATAGATAAAAATAGTTGAGTTTGATATAAGTGTGTGAAAATGCTTTTTGGTTTCATGATATGTCATCCAATTTTTATCTCGGCCGTTCATTTATTTTTATTGCATACAATGAATCAATAGAATGCGTAAAATGATTATTTAAAAATACGTAACATGAATATATATATGAATAAGCAAAGTAAATACATAAAAATATGTAAAATGCACCAAAAATAAGTAAAATATATACATAAAAATACGTAAGATAAATACAAAAAATAACGTCAAAGAAATATATAGAAATACGTAAAGTACATAAAAGATAGGTAAAATGAATACATAAGAATAAGTAAAATACATAAAATAGATACATAAGAATACGTAAAATAAATACACAAAAATACATCAAATGAATATATAAAGATATGTGGAAAAAGGTATCCCGTGTTTGTCTACCTTTCTCCACATACTGTCGGATTAACCTCCTCACATTTCTCCCATATAAAGATATGTAAAATACATGCAAATTACGTAAGATGAATTAACAAATGCATAGAATAAAAGACAAAATACGTAAAAAAAAAGAATATAGCAAATAAGAAAATAAGCAATGAAAACAAATAAGAAAATACGAATAGAATAAGAAAAACTCAATCTCTTTCGGTGCATTACCGACCCCCTGGATACATGTGCATTGCCGATCTCTCAAAGCGAGCAGTCCATACATTTATAATATCAATTCATGGGCTGAATAGTTGTTGTTTTTTAAACATACATTCCAAGAGTAACCCGTTATGTCTTTACACGAGAAATCTTCACTAATTCTAATTATGATAACGGACACTGTTCTGAAAATTAACTTTGCTTTACTCGTCTTCATTTCTGTTACTTACCATGGACTACTTCCCGGATTAAAAAAAAAAAAAAAAAGGGTCATGAATTTTCAAAAAAAATTATTACAGCCATATCTAACGCTATATAATAACTACTACTTGTTCGAGGAGATCATACGTCTTTTTCTTTCTTTGTTTTTTCTTTTTTCTTTTTTTTTTTCACTCCTATTGTATATTGGTAATTTATGAGGAAGTGCGTCCCGGTCCCCTGCCTCCGAAATTGCTGCCCGGTGAATTTTAAAATAATGACCCCAAGCTTCTGCAAGTTTCATTGTGTTAAATATAGGGGGGGAGGTAAATTTCACGGGGTAAAATAGGTGTTACCTATTGTTTATCTATCTATCTCAGTCTATTCAAAACTATCCATCTTCATATCTATCTATCTATCTATCTATTAAATACTAAGATTTTACGATAAATAAATAAGAATTACGATAAATAAACAAGAATTATGACAAATTTCTATAAATAAATAAGAATTAAGACAAAAAGAGACCCCACCCCCCTAAAATACATTTAAAGCTCTAAGTTGGTTGTTTTCTTTCAAGTAACACCGATGTGGCGCCGAAGCTTGGGGTCGTTATTTGAAAATTCACCGGGCAGCAATTTCGGAGGCAGGGGACCGGGACACACTTCCTCATAAATTACCTGTATATTTATGCCTGCTTTACTCTCTTTATCGTTACCATTGTAACCATTTATATTTTCTGCATGTTAACATAGTAAGCTCTCTTCTTGGTATGCGAATACGAGATTTTATCACTAGAGCTTTGATATTGGTTGCGCTATTAGTAAACCAATTATCGATTTGATTAAATCCTTTTCTCTAGCAGGTAAGGAACATAAACAGATGTTTATGCAACGCTCAATTTACATAACAGCATATAAATGACTTGAACCTTGCCTGTATTATATGTAATCACAATTGTAATTACCATGCGTGTTTTTATTTGTTTCATTCATTTTTATTTATGAATGGAAAACAAACCACTACAATTTGTTACTACTACTACTAGACTATTTTATGTGTATTTATGAAATGAGGCTTTATATGAATAATCATGATATTTCGGACTGTTGTCCTCATCTTTATTGGTTATAAACACAGCGTTCAGGCCACTGTAACCTCGGGCTATGTTTTAGGTGTTTTTATTTATTATTTCAACTACCTTCAAATAAGTTATCTTCAAGCGATTATCCATGAATTCAAACGCAGTTTCGGAGCTTAATCGTTACTGCTTACTCAAGGGTGCCACCAGACTTATTGACAAAATTGTGATTAAATATAGAAAAATTAAACGGAGGAAGTTACTTATTCTAAAAACTAAAATTTCAAAATATCGTAAAAAATGTTATCACTTACCTAACTACCTTAATCTGACCAAGAACATGAAATGAGAAGGTCTGCAAAATGCAGTAATTGCATCTTATTACGTCCTGCTTAGACCATTTTATGAATGCTAGCCGTTAAAATTCAAAAGTAAATATGTTTGAAAATTTAAATTAAGTTGTTGATTTAACAGATATTTAGTTTTTATAAAAGTAAATAAATATATTTTTTAAACTAAAGTATAAACAGGAAAATTAGATTAAATTATATGTAAGTTGGTGGAAACCTATTTAAAACATTTTTAATGCTTAAAAAATACTGATAAAGATTAGGACAAAAGTCCAAAATATCATAATTATTCATATCAAGCCTTATCTCATAAATACACATACAAATACACATACAAATATGTAAAAATTCAGCAGACTAGTTTTAATTTTAATTAAATTGACATAACACACATATGCGATCTACGTCGTACAAAGTCAGCATAATCATTCCGTTGAAAAGAAAAGATTGTTGATTGTAAATATCGTTTCTTGAAACGGTATAAATATAGAAGAAGAATTCCCGATGAAATTACTATGGTAAGCCACGGCCGATTGGCCAATCAATGCATGTGGCTTCGTTTAGAAATGAAAACCGGGTTATTTTAGCTTTCTATGACAAAAATGCTGCTGTTGTTGTTGAATTACGTGTGTTTGGGGGCAAGAAAGTTATTTTCCTTTACATTTTAAACCAGGCCCCCTCTGATCAATCGGCTGGACACGTCAATCCCTAGTGTCTATATTATTGTCCCAACCCTATTGCCCTTATGGCAACCCCAACTCTTTTTATCATATTTGTGCTAGAAGGCGGTGGTTGAGTGGATTAATGTCCTGTGTATGACGTTAAACTCTATCTGATGGTGAAGTTCCAATTCTAGAGCTCTGGAATGTGGAGTACCCCCTTGATCACCATAACTCCCTGGTCCACTCTGACCCAGAGTGGTAGTCCCTGTTAGGGTCCCATCTATGGTCTAAATAGAAAAACATGAGTTTTAAAAAGGTATGTTTAAAAAAATGAATTTTCCAAAAATTGATTACACATCAATAATGAATAAAACAAAAACGACTTCGGCATAAAATGACCCGATGGGTTGACATGCCGTAAAAATCCAACCAACCAACATTTTACACTATATACAACCCGCCCTAACTCGTGTAACTACCCTAGGTAATTATTCACTACAATCGGACACTATTGTGAAAACGTATATCTGTGTTTTGTCAGTTCAAACTTAGACCAGTCTGTTTCCATTTTATCCAATTCATATGTATGCCTTTTTCTCTTGTCTATTGAAAATTTCATCTTCTATTTATTGATTTATTCTGTAACAGTCTATTGTATTTTCTTTTAAGCTTTAAAAGATCTATAAAGGCAAAGTACAAAGTGTTTCAGAAAAATTGATATAGTTTCACAATCTAATAACTTGACCAATTCCCGTTCAAATGATCTCAGATTTTAACAGCATGAGTAAAAACAACTTAAAATTTTACGTTTAATATTTTACTCTTTGCCCACCAAATTTCCACTGCGACTCTACCAAATTTTTTAGGTATTTTTTACTTGTATGACGGGATATTTCAATATCTATTCTCCTCAGAACTCGTTCTATTCAAATAAAGTCCTATTATTATTGTAATCTGAGTCATTCTGCTCAATTATAATGAACTAACCATCAGTTTTTGTACTTTGGTTTACGGTAGGATCGCAGTTGTGGAAGATCCACTGTGAGCGGCCTAAAGTGGTCAAAAAGTTAAATGCTTTTTATTTTCCAGTGAAAGATATTTTTTATACATAAACACATTAAACATTTTTTAAAAAGAGTTTTTAGTTGTTTCTTTGGTGTTTTTTTTTTTTTTATTTTTTCGTTTCTTTGTATTTTTAATGATATATCAACCTTCGTGAGTTATTTAATGCCAAAGCCATCCTTGTAGAAGAACAGTAGTGATACTATTTAACCCATAGCTGGGGGGGATGAGGGTGTTCATACCTTTCCCAAGAGTCCGAAAGTGAATGTTATAACATGACTGGAGATCGAGATTGCTTACTACGATATCGCAGCTCAGCAATACACCGACTGCATCACTGCAGAAGGGTAAGATATGCCCCCCAATTGAGCCACCTTTTGGCCGTGGGTGGTGACTCGTGATGCTTAAGGACGAAATCCTGTTGTCTGAGTAGTCCATGACATGCAACACTCCACTTTGTCCCTTACTTAGGTTAGACGGGCGGACGGAGAGGCCCCCCTCTGATCAATCGGCTGACCATGTCAAGCTCTAGCACTTACATGATTGTCCCAGCCCTATTGCCCTTATGGCAACCCCCTTTTTATCAAATGGGTGCTAGAAGGCGGTGGCTGAGGGTCTTCATGTCCTGGGCATGACGTTAAACTATAACTTATGGTGAGATTCCAGTTTAAAACCGGTCCTCGTCAACTCAGTGCATGAGTAGCACGGTTTGGATATGTGCGTTAAAGTGGGGAACTGCTGGAAAGTATGGCGCTCCACCTCAGACGCAAATATAATCCTCCTGGTCTAATACTAGCGAAAAGGGGATAGACTCACTCGCTGTCCTACTTTACTTGACTAATTAGATTACGAAATGATATCATTTTTTCTGAAACATCCTCTATATTGTTACAAGATATTTGTTGTTTTTTGTTTTCTCTTTGTTTGTTGTTTTTTTGTTTTGTTTTTGTTTTTGTTGTATTTTTTTAGGGGGGTTTTAGGGGGTATTTGTTATTTGTTGGGTTTTTTTTGCGGGGGGGGGGTTCGAAAAAGAAAATTTTGTTTTTGAAGAAAATGTTATTTTTTGTGGAAATATTCAATACAAATTAGACATAAATTTTTAAAAAATTGTTGGTAAAGAAGATATCTAGCCGAATAGGGGGGGGGGCTTTTTTTTTTTTTCGAAAAAGAAAATTTATTTTTGAAGAAAATGTTATTTTTGAAGAAATATTCAATTCCAATTTAACATAAATCGAGTAAAAAATAATTGTTTGTAAGATATGTTGTTATTGGTATACCTGTTAGTAAGGAATATATATATATATATATATATATATATATATATATATATATATATATATATACAAATCTCCACCCACCAATGAATAATATTATCATCATTATATCAGTGATATACAAAAACTAAACACAACAAAAGGAGTCCCGTCGGTTAGGGCTTTAGAATAAGCGACTGCGTCCCAACAGAGCGGCCAGACCAGCTTATCAGTTGGGACTGTAGAATACACTGACTCCATCCCGGTAGAGGGACAAGACCTCCCTGTTGGCTGGGGCTGTAGAATACGCCGACTGCACCTCTGACGAGGGGTAAGACCTCACACCAATCGGGCCACTGCAGTGGTAGTACCAGTTAGGGTCCATCAATGGTTTGAACAGATTTTTTTAAACGAAAAAAATGAATAAAGATAAAACGAAAGCGAAATGGTTGAGAATGTTCAAAAGTTTCAAATTTTATTCATCCCGTAAGTATGGGTTATATATATATATATATATATATAGATATATATATATATATATATATATAAAGTGTTGTTATGGGTCCAGCGGGAGAAAATTAAATATTTTATAAAAAAAGAAGGTCCGCAAAATGGATTATATTTTTAGAAAATTTTTATTTTATTTTTATCTTCTTACATTTGCGACACGTGTTTCAGATCTTCTGATATCTTCTTCAGGCATTGATCAATGCCTGAAGAAGATATAAGAAGATATGAAACACGTGTCGCAAATATAAGATAAAAATAAAAAATAAAATTCTAAAAACATAATCCATTTTGCGGACATTATTATTATTATTATTATTATTATTATATATATATATATGTATGTGTGTATGTGTGTGTGTGTGTGTGTGTGTGTGTGTGCGTGTGTACGTATATTATATATATAATATACTTAATCTATTTTCTTCTTTTTTTTCTTTTTTTTTCTTTTTTCAGAACAACTAAGATTTGCTGGTGATTTTTTTTGTCGTATATTTTTACATTTTAATTTCTTTGTATATTTAATCTTTCTCTAGGACATTGAAGATAATGACACGGCCTTGGCTCCCATAATGGAAAACATGGCCGAAATGTTTCAATACAAAGACGACGGCCATATTGAATTAGTACTGAAGTTATTTGCTCGACTTTGTGATGGCCAAAACACGGGTATTCAGGTATTACGTGATACTTTTTGAACTTTGTCCTAAAAAAAACAATATATTGCCTATTATATATTAATAATGGAGATTCGGTCTTAATTTGTCTGTAACTGAAACTACGTCACTGCTCACGTCACATTACATAAAATCGTCCATACATAGAATAAAGAACAACCTTATATCATATATAATCAAAATTTGAGCATGCAAACTTACACAGTTCTTATTGTTTTTAAAACAAGTTTTAATAAATACATGCTCGGTATAATATATCTATATATAATTTATCTTATTCTAATATATATTTAAAGTTAACTAACGTATAGAGTTTTACGAGAAAATTATTTACAAACAAGGAATAGTCATTTTTTTCAATATCAAGAGGTTAATTAAAATGTTTACATATAAACAAGTACCTACAATTTTGTGTTATATTTATGCGTGAAATATTCAAAATGATTATTCAATCGATAATTAATAGTTATTTGTAACCATATAACTGTAAATAATTTGTATTAAGAATAGTTACTTGAATTTATAATTGTTTACTAAGGATTATTATTCTTAGTTACTTGAAGTTATAATTGTTTACTAAGGATTATTATTATTATTATTATTATTATTATTATTATTATTATTACTCCTTTTGAGTTTTCACATCAGTGTTAGCTGATGGTCTTTCACTGGAGTCTGAGTGACAGCAAGTCTCCTCATGTCTCCAGGACTCTTCTGAGTATTCTGGCAGATTGCAGCAGTGCAGTGTTCTGAATGGTTTCAATCCTTCCCTGATATCCAAACTTTCCAAGCCCTTTCCTAATCCTTTTGGGACTGTTCCAAGTGCACCAACTACAATCGGTATCACTTTCACTTTCATATTCCATAACTTTTTCAGTTCTCTGGCAAGGTCCAGATATTTGTCTATTTTTTCATTTTCCTTTAACTTCACCCTGTGATCTGCTGGCACTGCAAAATCCACCAGTTGACAAGTTCTTTCTTTTTTGTTTATCAACACTAGGTCTGGCCTTCTTGCTGGGATAAGGTGATCCGTTTTTATCTCAAAGTCCCACAGAATTTTGTGCGTTTCGTTCTCAAGAACAGATTCTGGTTTATGCATATACCATTTTGTTGTGTGGTCAAAATTTAATTTTTTGCATAATTCCAGTGGATCACCTTCCCAACCCAGTCGTGTCTAGTTTTGTATTCTCGTTGTGCTAGTTTGCTACATTCGCAGAGTATTATTATTATTATTATTATTATTATTTATTATTGTTGTTGTTGTTGTTGTTACTTGAAGTTATAATTGTTAACTAATTATTATTATTAGTTTCTTGAAGTCATAGTTGTTTATTAAGGATTATTATTATTAGTTACTTGAATTTATAATTGTTTACTAAGGATTATTATTATTATTATTTACTTGAAACCATAGAACCGTAAATAATTTGTATTAGGAATAGTTATATGAAGCTATAATTGTTTACTTATTATTATTATTACTAGCAAATATATGCACCCTCCGGGTGCAAGTATTTAAGTTTAAATGTAATAAAATATTAGATTAAATCAGAAAGGCTAATGAAACAAATTAAGAATTCAAATAAAAAGATTTGAAACGGAGGGGGTATAATCGGAAAATAGAACAACTGAAACTTACTCTTTCATCACTTCCGTTTTTCAATGCTAAATTTTCCTAATTTAACTATTTAGTTAAAATAGGAAGTAAAGAATAAAATTACAGTTATTTCTTCTTGTAATGAATTTCTTTTAGGATTTATTGAAGAGATTTTTACTCATATTCATTAAGATAAAACAAACAATTAGAAATCAATAATACCAAGCACATTTTTATTAAAATCAGTTTTTTAATATCAATATGCAAATTAGCTTTACGTTTACACTGAAACTGGTATTTTGTTGTATATATAAATACAATTGCATGTTATTAGTATTTAGGTAAGGCCAACAGTATTGATAATGCCAAACAGTTTTATTATTAATTGAGGTTTAAATAGAAATAGAATCATGGAGAATGTGACGTAAATAACTAAAGGAATTGTGACTTGAATAGTAATATAGTTTCGGTTACAGACAGAAAAACACACAATCTCCATTATAATAAGATTATTATTATTATTATCATTATTATTTACTTGAAACCATAGAACTATGAGTTTGTATTTAGAATAGTTACTTGTAGCTACAATTGTTTACTAAGTATGTTCGTTCATAGTTACTTGAAGTTATAATCGTTTGCTAAGGATTATTATTATTAGCTATGAAAATAATAGTACCCGTCTTATGTTTGTCTACAATTTTTCATTGTTTCCAGAACTATTTACGAGAACAACCAGACAACATCAAGTCATTCAACATTGTTGCAGAGACGGCACAATTTCTAAACATCGTTTATTCAAACATTAATGACAAAACAATTGACCTCGTCATCCAACTGTTCAGCACGTTGAATGAATTCTGTTCGGTACGTATTAGGAGAGGAACGATCCTCTTTACTTTACTTTGACGAGCTTAGTATCGTGGGTATGAAGTTAAACTGCATCTAGTGGTGAGGTTCCAATTCTAGAGATCTGACGAGTGGGGAGTACACATTCATCGCCATTACTCCCAGGTCCACTTGATGTAACGTAGTTAAACGGCTAATAGAAAATTTAAATTGAAAAGAAAACGGTAATAACATTTCTGGGTAAAGAGAAAGAGAAAATAAATAATAAAAAAAGAAAGGAAAGTTTTAGCGGACTAAGATTCCAAAAGCACTTAATATTGGTCAGAAACACCTGAAACTCGATAAAAAAAAACGGAAGTCCCAAATTTTCTGCAGAAGATTAGAAACGGATATGTCCCTTCCTCCTACCCGGGACCACAAGTGGGAGTAAGGGGACTCATTCTCTTTCACAGGGGTGTCTCACAAGGAGAGGCACATCGATTTTTCGTGATCCGTTATGGGGGGTGTTTTAACTAACCTCGTAAGTTGCAAGATAGTGGTAATGAATGGAATTTATCATAGAAAAAATTGACCTACTCTTCCTTTCTTTCACTGAAAAGGCCACACGGAGAGTGCGAGAAATAAACAACCCCTTATGCCTATCTGCAACCCACTATTCTTTCAAATGTTGTGTTTTTTTTTGGCGAGGTTGAACCCACTACCTATGTTCAATGTTACTACTTGTGGCCTATTAGCTGACCGGCTATTACAATACTACATAAACCTTTTATGCTGTCATGACTACGGTACAATTCAATCAATAGGTTAAATAGATAAAAATATGATTTTTTAAAGTTGTTTGAAATTGAGTTTTCAAAAAAATGAATACCCAATAAGAATGAATCAAATAAAAACGATGTCAGGGATTATTATACTTTTTACATATTGAACTATTTGCAATAGCTCTTAAGTAAACATATCAACCGTTGTAATAGTCAAATTATCATACCGCGGTATATCCACGGTTCTTGCTAGTTTTTTATGGATGACTTTATAAATGAATTAAGACACTTTGTTTTATTGCAGGGACTTTATTTATTAATTTATATATTTATTTTTGTTTGTTTTTATTAGGGGAACCAAGAGAATCGTGTGGTGATGCACGACAGAAAGATAATTGATTATATAAACTTTATCCTTCGAGCCGGAGATATGCAAGATTGTCCATCAAAAAAGGTTAGTATTCTAGCTGATTTCAACAATGTTGTTGTCTGGATGGTCTCAATTCTTCATCTGATGTACAGTTCCTCATTATTATTATTATTATTATTATTATTATTATTATTATTACTCCTTTTGAGTTTTCACATCAGTGTTAGCTGATGGTCTTTCACTGGAGTCTGAGTGACAGCAAGTCTCCTCAGGTCTCCAGGACTCTTCTGAGTATTCTGGCAGATTGCAGCAGTGCAGTGTTCTGAATGGTTTCAATCCTTCGTCTGATTTCCAAACTTTCCAAACCCTTTTCTAATCCTTTTGGGACTGTTCCAAGTGCACCAACCACAATTGGTATCACTTTCACTTTCATATTCCATAACTTTTTCAGTTCTCTGGCAAGGTCCAGATATTTGTCTATTTTTTCATTTTCCTTTAACTTCACCCTGTGATCTGCTGGCACTGCAAAATCCACAGTTGACAAGTTCTTTCTTTTTTGTTTATCAATACTAGGTCTGGCCTTCTTGCTGGGATAAGGTGATATTATTATTATTATTATCATTATTATTATTTCAGGTTCTTGAATTGCGACTGGGTATTGCCCGTTTGATAATATCCCTGACTGAAGAAAATGGACCAGGTGCATCTGAAATTGCAAAGGTAAGACTCATATATATATATATATATATATATATATATATATATATATATATATATTAATAAGTCATCCACAGACACGTGTTTCGGCGTTTCACACCTCTTCAGTGTGGCTAGACACAGCAACTATCCTTGGCTAAGATCGAACTCAGACTGACTGTTTGCCAGCCTGATATCTTATCCCCTCGGCCACTGACAGCTATGGCGGGACTGGTGTTTTTAAACTCTTAAATACATAGGTTTGTTATGTATTTTTACGGCCACAGAAATGTTTGCATCCAGTAGTGCACAAGGTTCCAGGTTCGATACCGACCCTCGTCAACTCAGCTGTATGAGTAGCACAGTGATCTGTGCGGTAAAGTGAGGAGATGACACCCACCTCAGACGCCAAAACAATCTCCTTAGTCTAGCGCTAATGAAAAGCGGATAGACTCCCTCGCTGAATTTTAGGCTAACTTACTTATTTAACATAGAAAGCAGACTAGTAGTTGTTCGTGTTAACACGCGATCCGGGCTCATGTGCGTTTAGTCGTCATTATTCCTCAAAATGTTAGATATGTATTAAAACATAATTACTATTATTGGACACAGGTTTAGCTCAATCGGTAGAGTGTTCGACTAGGAACCACAAGGTTCTCGGTTCGATATCGACCCTCGCCAACACAGCGTATGAGTAGCACAATATAAAGTAAGGAGCTGATGGTAGGTGTGGTGCTCCATCTCAGATGCAAAAACAATCTCCTTGGTCTAGCACTAGGGAAAAGGGGATAGACTCCCTCACTGTCTGGTTGATACCGACTTTAGGCCACCCCGACGATTTTACTTTACGTTTTTTTTAGAAATATTTAAACACTAGCAACGGCTACTCGGCGTCACCTGGGTAGAGGGGGATTTGTAAGTTAGTCCCGCAGATCCATTATTACCGAATCCTGAGTTGAATCCTCGTGGGATGCCCCATTTAAATACCTATGTGAAAAAACAAACCTTGAATTGATCCAGCTACTCTGAAAAGAAATGTTAATGTCTACTATATAAAATATTAAATGTAAAAAAAATTCCATGCTATTATCCTTTAAATTTTATTTTTTAATTATCTTCACGAATATAAATCAAATCTCTATTATTTTTGCTCAAAAACCAAGCCCTGGTGATATTTAATGTGTATATATATTTACCTTGTCGTTAATTGTTTTATTTTCGAAGTTTCCTCCGAACATACAGATTCACACAACTGCCCTTTATATATGTATAGATTACATTCGGACATACATACACACAACTACCCTTTATATATGTATAGATTACATTCGGACATACATACACACAACTGTCCTTTATATATGTATAGATTACATTCGGACATACATACATACACACACTGCCCTTTATATATGTATAGATTACATTCGACATACATACACACAACTGCCCTTTATATATGTATAGATTACATTCGGACATACATACACACAACTGCCCTTTATATATGTATAGATTACATTCGGACATACATACACACAACTGCCCTTTATATATGTATAGATTACATTCGGACATACATACACACAACTGCCCTTTATATATGTATAGATTACATTCGGACATACATACACAACAACTGCCCTTTATATGTATAGATTACATTCGGACATACATACACACAACTGCCCTTTATATATGTATAGATTACATTCGGACATACATACACACAACTACCCTTTATATATGTATAGATTACATTCGGACATACATACACACAACTGCCTTTATATATGTATAGATTACATTCAGACATACATACACACAACTGCCCTTTTATATATGTAGAGATTAACCTGTATGATCAATTTCTTTTTTTTATCAGAATGTGTATTTCTAATATCTCTCACTTTTTATTCGCTACACACAGGAAGTGAAAGATACACTGGACAAAAAAGCCATCTGCGAAGGAATGACCTGGTGCTATGAATTAGCTCAATCAGAAAAGACCAAAATGGAAGATTTTATCAAAGTTGGACAGACCAATTACATCCAATCAGCAAAATCCATCGCTCAATTTGGCGGGAACTTATTACAAGAAGTCGTGGTAAGTAGCACACAAAACGTGGGAAAATGCTCTCTCGAGCGCACTTCCCCCCCCCCCCGAAAAAAACACACCCTAATGATTAATACGAGATGAAAGAATGTTTACTAACCCTTCTCTGACATACTCATGACTGACAGGTTATTTGAAAGGCAGATTTTAACCTGTGTTTGACCTCTTTCTCTGATTCACCAGAGCGAACGTGAGAAAGTTAATTTAGTAAAATCAGATTTTGGCTGGGCGCTGAACACGACGGATGGTAATGGCTGGCTGTCCGCTCGAAACCAAAATCTCCGCGTGTTTAAGTTGATCTGGATTTTATAAAATAAAATATAAGCTCGAAATAACAAAGTCTTGTGTTCCTTACTAATAACTAAACACTGGACCAAGACGCAAGGAGACTTCCACAAACTGAAGAATTTTTAAAAAAATAACCAATTTTTTTATTTATTTATTGTCTAAATTTATATTAAATTTATCTATGACAAAAGATCACTAGAATTACGGCAACAAAAATTATTAGCTAGCTAGCTTAAAAGCCGCCATATCGAGCGGCAATTAAGCTAGTAGATAATAAAACTGAAATATTTAAAAAGAAACTAACCAATTTTTCTATTTATTTATTTTTAGAAAGGAAAGAAAACGTCCAAATTGAAGGAAATGGTCCTTGAAACTGGTTTTATGCTTTTCCTCATCATAGCACGAATGATTGATATCGATCCAGGACTTATCGAATGTAAGTATTTTCACTTTCTAATAGAATCAATATTTTCATGTGTGTGTGTTTTGTTTTGTTTTTCCTCAAAGGCTATCTATATATTAATACTCTTGTTCCTTGATTTTCCGACCGTTATCATCCTACAACACCCTGTGGTATTTTAAATGTAACTTATTTTTCTAAAGAATATAATATAAATGGATGTAATTAAAAAAGAAAAAGAAAGAAAGCTAACACACTTATCTATATATCAATACAAGGAAGCGTGTGGTGTAATGGTTAAAGTCATGAGAAATGGACTTGTCGCCCCGAGTTCAAATCCTGGACGTGGAAAGTGCATTTTCACTTAGCGCTAGTACCCTTGGGAAAGGTATGAATCATACTCTCCCTCCAGCTATGGGTAAATAGTAGGACACACTGAGTTCTTTAACCTTGGTTAGGCAACCGGTCTAGGAGAAGGAAAACTCTGAATTCAAACCTGTTAAACTCCGCTTAAGAAATTGACCTTGTGTCGCATCCTGTTCGTGCGAAGGGGTGGGTATATATATATATATATATATATATATATATATTTATATATATATATGGAAGTACGATGAGGAAATTAATTCGAAAGTATGTGGAGAACATTTTTAAAGAAAACAAACACAGGATATCCTGAACGATGGAAACTCTTTATGTCGATACTTAAGTATTTCGGGTTTTTTTTTAATAAAACCTTCTTCAGGACATTGAAAATTTGTATGAGTAAACGATGAAAGATGTTCAGTGTATGTTGAATGTGTGATAAAAGGTTATTTACCGTTATTTACGTGGTGCGTATAGATGAATGCAGATGACGCGATCATTGCATGTGAAAGCGAAAACATTTGAAATTTGTTTTCTTTAAAAATGTTCTCCACATACACACATATATATATGTATATATATATAATTGCCTTTAAGCAAAAATATAAATAATAATATATACTTTATTCAACAATGCTTCTAAAAAACAAACATCCAAAAATCTTATTCCCCTTCGCCGAAGAGCATAGGCCTATGGTTTGTTATTGTTCACTCAACGTCCCCGTACCTATTATTGTATAGGCGTACTAGTATCATTGACAGGTTAAATTCGCAGGGATTGTCCGTTGTGTATCGTGGACGAAGCAGAATGGTCTCTGACTATGCCTGCTGAAGTCCCGGTTTCGATTTCTGTCGGAGGGAAATCGTTAGTATACATCGCTGATGAGACTTAATAAAGTCGAAACAGTCTGTACAATGTCCTTCACACCGGGCGATCCTTTGCCGAGATTCACTTGTCATGATTATTTTCTATAATTATCGAATATTATGCGATATACGCATTGTAATTGCCTTTAAACAAAAATATAAATAATAATAATAATAAATATATATATATATATTGATGGACTCTCCCGTCGATTTCGACGTATGAGGTTCAAACAATATATATATATATATATATAATCCAAAAGTCCAGAGAAGAAATCTTCCTTACGACATAGGTTTTTTTTTAAACAACTTGTCGCAGTTTGAGAGCTCAATGTGTGCTCTTATTTTTAGAGTCACAGAGCAAATTTATAATTAAAGAAATAACAAAAGACTTAGAGATCCTGCATTATAGACTATTTCAGGGAGCTTAGACAAAAATGTCTAATTCTCCCGACTCATCAGATGCGAATGGTGAATTCTTTATTTTTAAGGCATTTGAAAACAGATTTTTTTTTCCTCCCTTTTAAATTGTCCTGTCCTGCTCAGCTGTAGAGTAATAAAAGACGTGAATAAAAGATGTGAATAAAAATACAAATAATAATAAACAATAATAATAAAACCAAAGATATATGAGCGCTTGTCAGTAATGTGTTAGGAGTTACTGTTAATTCTATTAATTCAGAATTCAGGGCCACCTCTGTTCACTTATTTAGTAGCTTTTGTTTACCTTAATTTATTTTCTTTTCTTTCCATGTCGCTTCAAATATACACACCCCTACATACATATACAAACTTATACATATACATACACACACATACATACACACACACACATACATATATACATATATACACACATACACACATATACATATATACATACATATACATATATATACATATATATACACATACACACATATATACATATATATACATATACACACATATACATACACTTATACACACATACACACCCCCACATATACATACATATATACAAATACACATATACACACATACATCTATGAAGATCCGAGAGAGCCTGTTTTCTGTAAATTATCATTTAGTTAGTTCAAATTATGTATTATTTCCTCTTTATTTGGAGGGTGGACCTGCATAAGTTATATTGCATTATGTTAAATTTAAACACGCATATACACATACACACACATATACATGTATACATAGATCCACACATACATACGCATATATACATGTAAACAAATATATCCTGAAAATTTAAATATTATTAGTCATTATACCACTCAAAATTTTTTGGGGCTACTACATCCATGCATATATATATCCGTATCCCCAACTACACATATGCATATCCACACACACATATATACACACATACACACACACACACACACATATACATACACATGTACGTATACCCGAATATACACATATACATACATACATACATATACATACATATACACACATACCCGCTAAAATGTGATATTGTAAAAAAGTATCTGGTACCTTTAAAGAAGGCGGTTTCATTCCTGAAATAGTATTTTTGTAATTTAACCATTGTAGTTTATATATACTAGCAAATATATGCACCCTCCGTAGGGTGCAAGTATTTAAGTTTTAATGTAATAAAATATTGTATTAAATTAGAAAGGCTAATGAAACTAAATAAGAATACAGATAAAAAGATTTGAAATAGAGGGAGTATAATAAAAGATTTGAAACAGAGGGAGTATAATAAAAAATGGAACAACTGAAACTTACTCTTCCATCACTCTCGTCTTTCATTGTTATTTTTTTCTAATTTAAGTATTCAGTTATAAGAGGAAGTAAAGAATAAAATGACAGTTATTTTATCTTGTTAATGGATTTCATTTAAGATTCATTGAAGAGATTTGTGCTTATATTCATTAAAATAAAACCAAACAGTTAGAAATCAATAATACTAAGCACATATTTATTAAATTCGATTTTTTAATATTAATATGCAAATTAGCCTTCCCGTTCACACTGTAAACCGCTATTTTGTTGTATATATAAATATAATTGCATGTTATCAGTGGTAGACATAGTTAACAGTATTAATCATGTAAGACAATTTTATTAATAATTGAGGTTTAGATAAAAATAAAATCATGGAGAATGTGATGTAAATAACTAAGTAGGAATATAGTTTCGGTTACAGACAGAAAAACACACAATCTCCATTATAATAAGATATATATATATATATATATATATAATATAATATAATGGTAAGACATGTGTTGTTCGTGGTAAAGTGTGCAAATCAAGTACTGGATTAAAAAGATACGTGAAGATTTATAAAAATGACATTCCACTGATGGATCATATTAAAAAAGTGCACATGAACATTTGAAGTAGAAGGGATTTACTCATACTTATAGGACAGGCTGGTGTGAATAATTCTGATACCAGTTGTATGTGGAAATATAGGTTAATTTTGTTAATATTGCTATTTGCTTGGTTGGTTGGCTGGTTGGTTGGTTGGTTGGATTTTATCGCATGCCAACCTTTATTGGGTTATTTTATGCCGAAGATGTTTTGTTGAGTATTCAATTTTTTTTCCAACTCAATTTTTAAAAATCTATTCAACCCACAGATGGGACTCTAACAAGTACTACCACTCCGAGTCAGAGTGGACCTGGGAGTAATGGTGATAAAGAAGTACTCCACATTCCCTAGAGCTCCAGAATCTTTCCTACTAGATGCAGTTTAATATCATACCCAGGACACTAAGGCCCTCAGCTACCGCCTTCTAGCACATATATGATAAGGGTTTGGGGCTGCCATCAGGTCGATAAGGTCAGGACAGTCATATAGGTGTTAGGGCTCAGAAGTTAGAGGTGAATATTGCTAGTATTGTTAGTTGGTTGGTTGGTTGGATTTAACTACAATGGTTAAATTACAAAAATACTATTAGTACAGTGTACTCGCTTGGTTATCTCATTTCAGGAATGAAACCGCCTCCTTTAAAGATACCAGATACTTTTTTACAATATCACATTTTTAACGGGGCCCCACTTTTTGACATACATGTCAAGTACTCAACCCCCACCCACCCACCCCCCACTGTGTTGGAGGCTTTTACTGTATTTTGTATGATTATTTCATATTCTATTTTTTTGTGTATTTTTTTCTTTTAGCATTGAGCCTGACACCGGAACAGATGAAGGCTTTTAACTACTACAAAAAGAATGTTCAGTCAATAGAAATTGTGAAAGACGACATCTTACAAAAAATCAACTTTAGAGTCCGGAATAAAGTAAGTATTTATCTCAAATCACTATACAAGTTTGCAACGAAAAAACAAATCTTTATAAATGTTCATCATCATCATCATCATCATGTCGTGCAGGCAGCACGGATATCCATGACAATCTCTTGCCAACCTTCCCTATCATTCATCGCCCCTGGGAGTTCTTCCTCGCTGCAGCCAGCATCTTCACATAGTTGGTCAATGTAGGTCCTTGCTGGGCGGCCCACATTAGCATGTCGATGTGTTGGCTTCCACAGGAGAACGTCGCTTATGAGCTCATCCCTACAGTGCCTCGCATGTCTAGTCCGTCTCAGTCGGATGGTTTATGAGATAGGGGGCAGGTGGCCATACAGATGCTTCCTTGTGGGGTCCTGTTTCCATTATAAATGCAAAACATTCCAACACAAACAAAAACATCGATTTTTAAAATTTGAAGGTACAAAATTATCAGTGAAGAAGAGATTTTTCAGTAAAAGTAATAATTGTGATAATAAGTAATTTTCACCTTTAGTTGTTAAAATTCCTAGCATAAAATTGTGCGTGCACATTATCTGAAATGAACTTAATTGTTATTAAGAACACATTTTATTATATTTGTGTGTTAAAGCATGCAGTTGTATTGTTTTCGAAACGATTCTAAGATTTGTTTATTTCGCATGGACACATTCAAAATGGCTACCGTCTTGTTTCAAAGTGAAAGTCAGTTGGCTAAATTCCTAGCATAAAATTATCTGAAATGAACTTAATTTTTATTAAGAACACATTTTATGATATTTTTGTGTTAAAGAATGCAGTTGTATTGTTTTCGAAAAATTTTCTAAGATTTGTTTATTTCGCACAGAGACTTTAAAAATAGCTACCAGCTTAGTTCAAAGTGAAAGTCAAGGGAGGTTACTCTAATTGCCTTATTTGTTAGGAATTTTAACAACTAAAGGTGAAAATTACCAAAAAAGTTTTCAGCCAAAAAAAATTTGCATTAGGCGAGGAATAATAGTATTTAAATTACATGTTGATCTTTTCGCCATTTTCTTTCCATCAATTTCTTCCCCACCCTGTCGTCTGGGGCGTTAGAATACTCCGACTGCACCTCTGCAGAGAGGTAAGACTACCCCCAATGAGGCCACCTGTTGGCTGTGGGTGGTGACCCGTGATGCTTAAGGATGGAACCCACGTGACTAAACAATCCATGACCTGCAACACTCCACTTTGGCCCTTACTTAGGCTAGATGGGCGGTTGAAGAGGCCCCTTTCGATCAATCGGCTGGTCACGTCAAGTCCTAGCACCTATATGATTGTCCCAACCCTATTGCTTTTATTGCTAGCCCCAACTTGTTTTATCATATATGTGCTAGAAGACAGTGAGGGTCTACATGTCCTGGGAATTACATTAAACTCTATCTGATGGTGAAGTTCTATTTCTGGAGGTTGGGGAATGTGGAGTACCCCTTCATCACAATTTCTCCCTGGTCCACTCTGACCGGAGTGGTAGTACCTGTGAGGGTCTCATCTATAGGTTAAATAGAAAAATGTGTTTATAAAAAAATTTAGTATTCATTAAGAATGAATTTATTTCAAAATTTTGTCGGCATTTAATGACCCACTGAGGTTGATATGCCGTAAAACAATACCAATTACCAAACCAATATCTTCCACCATTTTCTTTTCCCACTATTTTCTTTACACCACTTTTACCACCATTTTGTTTCCACCATTTTTTTCACTATTTTCTTTTCCACCATTCTTTCCACCATTCTTTCCACACTTCTTTCCACCAATTTTCCGCCATTTTTTTTCACTTTTTTTTTTTTTTTTTTTTTTTTTCTTTAAATCATTTCAAATTTTCGAACAATAATTTTTCCACAATAGAAAGTTCTTCGAGATGAAGTCAAAGAAAAACTTAAGTGGAGCGTTGACAGATCGTCGCCTAGCAACAAGATCCGGGACCTTATGGACTGGACACGTGATATCATGAAAGACATCATCTATCAGAGGAAGATTCTACACAATCCAATCGCCATATTCTTCACGCATTGTTGGTTCGTATATTAAACTTTTATTAAAAATTCTTTTTGACGTAAAAGAGTCGTGTCTATTAACATGTTGATTACATATTGGTACACATATATACCACTATGTATATCACTAAAGTACTAAGTGGTACATATATGTACAATTGCAAATATTTCATTTCTATGGTTAAAACAATATTTAGAATATATACTTTCATAATCGCGTAGCTATATCTAGATATACGATCTAAAACGCTGACTACGTATTGCTACACATATATACCACTTTGGATATCACTAATGTACGAAGTGGTACATATATGTACAATTGCATATATTTCGCTTCCTTTTTTTTCAAATGATATTTAAAATATATACTTTCATAATAACATAGCAGTATCTACATAAACTACTTTAAGAAGGTGTAATCTATGAAAAAATTCTCCCACCAGCTATGGGTAAATAGTAGGGCAGATTGGACTCTAACCATGGATAGGTAACCAGTCTAGGAGAAGAAAAACTCTGAATTCAAACCTGATAAACTCCGCTTAAGAAATTGACCTTGTGTCGCATCCTGCTCGTACGGGGGGCTTGGTAAATATATATATAACGGTACAATATTTACATGCTTTTTTTTTTTTGCTTCCTAATATGCAGGTTGCTATTTTTTGTGTTACATTTTCTAAAGCATTTCTATATCCGCACAATACTTACTGTAATAAGTAATTGAGAGTTACCTTCCCTATTTTATTATTACCTCCCCTTTGGAGAACTCTCTAGGGAACACTAGACTATATAAACTCTCAATAAGTGTACCAATTATTCTAAGTAGAATAAAGCTTTCCAAAGCCTATCAGTGTTATCGTTTGTCATTACAACTTGTTTAAAATAGTTAATTAATAAAGAATGGTAATTATTTTTCTACAATGAAAATCTTACCTATCTATTTTTCAATTCCTGGAAATTAAAGAAAAGGTTACTTCACAGAATTTATGATGTATGCATTAGAGTAAAATTAGATTAATATAATGGATATTTGATAAGAAATAAGGAAAGCAACATGTTAGTCACAACTTATTGTCAAATACATTTTAGTACATTGTATCTAAAAAAAAAAAAAAACATTTTTTTAAGTTACCAGTTTTATCTCAATACAAAATTCATAAAACAGTTTACCAAATTTTGATAAATTGATAACCAAATTGCCTAGTGTAATAGGTAATTGAGAGTTACCTCCTCTATTTTATGATTACCTTCCTTTTGGAGAATTCTCTAGCGAATACTAGACTATATAAACTCCCGGTAAGTGTACCAATTATTATAAGTAGAACAAAGCTTTCCAAACTCTATCGGTGTTATCTTTTGTCATTACACTTACACGCTTTGTTTCTGTCTTTCTTTCTTTTTTTTTTTTTTTTTTTTTTTTTTTTTTTTTTTTTTTGTTGCTTCCTAACGTGAAGGTTGCTTTGGAATCACGGAACAACGATTCTGAGTTTGGCCATTAATATTGTTATGTTGGTCACGTGGAATTCAAAAGCATCAATGGAGGATTACCGAAAACTAAGCGGAGATTCAAAAGAGAAACAAATAATCTTGGCCCAAATGCACGTGTGAGTAAAACAAAAAAAACATCTTTTTCGATAATAATTCTGACATTGAATCGACTTGAATATCAGCGAATTTTTTTTTTTTTTCTCTAATTCCACTGTAACGTTGTTGAGAGACAAAAGATGAATTTCCTTACATTTTGATAACTCTCTCTCTCTCTCTCTCTCTCTCTCTCTCTCTCTCTCTCTCTCTCTCTCTCTCTCTCTCTCTCTCTCTCTCTCACACACACACTATCTATCTTCTTTGACACAGCTCTCCCTCTGTAATATAAACTTTTTTTTTTATTCAACTTCATTCCCCTACTCTCTGCAATTGCCTCACCAAATTTTTATTCTCTCTCTCTCTCTCTCTCTCTCTCTCTCTCTCTCTCTCTCTCTCTCTCTCTCTCTCTCTCTCTCTCTCTCTCTCTCTCTCTCTCTCTCTATATATACTTTATAAAATAAAAATTAGAAGGCAATTGACAATGCAATGGAATAGGTGTTGAAAATTATATTTATTTACCTTTTTTTTCCTAAATATTTTCGGAATAAATCCCATCATCAGAGGTTTTAGAAGTACTTGTGTTTTTTTAGTACTTATCTTACGGCACTGACGTAAATGTTTGTTGTTTATTAAGTTGAAGGAACGCCGGGTGTTTGAAAATGTTCGGGTTTTTCCCTGATGATTCATCAGCCCGTTCGTGCGTGCGCGCGTGCAGTTTCTTCGAAATTCTTTTAATTTTTTGTTCCTATATATTTTCGGGATTATATATTTTTCCTTGTCGAATTTTAATGCATTATAAAGACTTTGTGTGCTGGAGTTACCACCTCTAACTAACATGCCCAGTAGGTGGGGCTTAGAATACGCTGACTGTACCCCCTACAGAGAGGTAAGAGCCCCCCACCCTAAAAAAAGGCGATCCTGGTACTAAATTATACACTTTATTAGATAAGCAAAACTGATATTCAACGTACCATTTTTTTTTTAAATTTTTTTTTTTGCTAAGGGTAATTTATTTTTTATTGTTTCAACTTCAGTTCTGATCCTGTCATCAGTGAAATCGACAAAGAAGACTATGACATGATTCTGCTTGCGTTGGGAAGCATACACAATATATTTTCATTGTTTGTGTTCATCACCTACCTGCTCTCCAACCATCCGAGGTTACCTCATTGGTCTGAGATTGTGGACCCCATCAGGTAAATCATTTCTTTTATATGTACACTGCTGTGCAACGTATATATGATTGTTGGTGTGTCGAAATAATCTATGATATTAATCGATTAAGGCATGAACACATGTACTCGAATGTTATGTCCTGTCGTCATCTCAGATAAATAATGGACTATTCCATTTTGATTGTGAAGAAATAAGGGCAAAAAAGAACACCCTACACGTCAGAGAGAAAAAGAAAGTTCAAGCAATAAACTATACTTAAGACGCTTATCGTCTGCTTTAATGCAAAAGAATGAAGGAAGGAAGGGAAGAAAGAAAGATGATCTTAAAAAGAAAAGAAGTGAAGATAGTGAAAGAAATAGAATATATATATATATATATATATATATATATATATATATATAATATATATACGCAATCAAATAAGGCATTTTCTATTTACAAAAATTATTTCCAACAACTTTTACAACAAAATTACGTCACGCAGTTTGAATGGATATATTAACGTTACGTGGCGTCTTTTTCTCATATTTGAATATCAACACAAGCAAGCAGAGGCTTGCAGACTTCTGTTTATAAATAATTTATTTTTTTTAAACAGACGAAGGTCCTGACGAAGTTATGTTAAACAAGCCGAAATGCTGTAGCGTCGGCTTAATAGACATCGCCTGTCAACGAAATTTGTGCTTTTTCCTTTTATAAAAATTACACACACACACACACACACACACACACACACACACATATATATATATATATAGAGAGAGAGAGAGAGAGAGAGAGAGAAAGAGAAAGAAAGAAAGAAAGAAAGGGAAATAAATGATTGTTGGACAATCTTTTGCTATAAGACCTACACAGAATCACCACTTCTATTCTTAGACTGAGCTACAGTAGCAGCTCAGTCTATAAATAGAATTATTGAAGCTCGAATAAGTTTAAATTTTATCAAAAAGAGGTGACATTTGTTTTGAAAAAAATAATTAAAAAATAATACTGTATGAAAATTGTTTTGAAGTTTGCGTTCGAGTTTTGTAAATTGAAATTTGTGCGAATTCAATCGAAAATAAAACATTTTTATAAGTTTGGCGGGTTGTAGGATATTTGCATTGATTTGCCGATAAAAATGAGGTGTGGGAAACTGTGTCAAATATCTACATTAATTTGCTGACAAAAAGCGACAAAAATACGACTCGGAAAACTTGGCCTGGATAGCGTAAATTGGGACAGGAGGCCGGGACAACCAAAAGATCAAAATTACTGATTTTTCTGATTAATGAAAATAAACCAAACATTAAATGTGAATTGATCTAATCACCCTTATTTATTTGTTTATTTGTTTATTTGTAAGGAAATGGAATTTCCAAAGGTAAATCTGTTTATTTTAATCCTCTCTATTGTTTGCATGTGGAGGCGTGATTGGGGTAACGGTTATTAGCACGATATGTGTGATTGGTGAGAGGCGAATTCAAATTCATGTCGAAACTTCAATTTGTACTAACCCTTATGATTAAGGCATGAACTCACGCCTTTTGGATAAAAAGACAGACCTTATTGGGGGGGGGCTGTTTGTTATTTGTTCTTGTTATATCCCAGATTGTTTGGATCAATAAATAATAAAATAAAACAGTCAAATGTATTTTAACACTTACAATATTTATTTTAATATATATGTATATATATATATAGTTGTAGAAAAAGTTATATCCCGACCGCGGTTTCGATGCTACTATTACACCTTCATATAGGATTAAATACTTACGCTATGTTTACATAGTAGTAACCCATCAATATATATATATATATATATATATATATATATATATATATATATACATATGAGGTGAATGTTAGTATTTGTATCCGTTTTAGGAGATACTTATACTAGGTTTGGGCTTAGGTGTTTCAGCACCCCTCACCACAATTTAGACAACCTTAAATGCGTACTAATACAACAAGGCTTCACAAACACACAAGCAAGAAAATTAGCCGAATTGAGATGGATCATTAAACTTGGCACTCACCGGAACGGCCTGAATAAAGATACAGCAACTTTAAACCCGTACACATATTTCTATAACACCCCCACACCTCCAACTCCATGACCCCCATCACACGACCACACACAGAGTACTAACACATTAATTACCCATGAACCAAACAGAAACCAGGCTCCACAATCCAGCTTAAAACACGCGGCAGCCGCCACAAATCACCACCACGAGTCACGGTCAGTAGAAGGGACATAGCAGTCCCGAAAATTTACCCGGCTAAATAAATGAAACTCAAAACAAACCAGAGTCTTCAGATATTTATTCCTCAACTAACATATTACGCTAACAATATTAGCATAATAAGCACGTTAATGCTTCACACCTAAGCCCAAACCTAGTATAAGTATCTCCTAAAACGGATACAAATACTAACATTCACCTCAAATATATATTATATATATATATATATTATATATATTATATATGTATATATATTATATATTATATATATATATATATTGATGGGTTACTACTATGTAAACATAGCGTAAGTAGTTAATCCTATATGAAGGTGTAATAGTAGCACCGAAACCGCGGTCGGGATATAACTTTTTCTACAACTATATATATATATATATATATATATATATATATATATATATAAAAGTGTTTTATAATTTTCTTGAAGCATTGTGTTTATATTGGTTTGGGGATTGGTTTTGAAGGCTATCACAATTCAAGTGTAAAGAAAAATAAGGTAACTATGGTGTTGTTTGTTTACTTTAAATTTATTCTTAATATTTCGAGATAAAATCTCATCAACAGAAGATTTCTGAAACTGAAGCTGTTGCTTGTGACCGTTCATTTTGTTGTGTCTATCTTCCAAATTCTCTCCGTATGGGAGAGGGGAGGTATGTGTGTGTCTGTTCAACATGTGTGTGTGTGTGTATTAACAATCCACATGTGTGTGTGTGTGTGTGTGTGTATTAACAATCCAGATGTGTGTGTGTGTGTGTGTGTGTGTGTGTGTGTGTGTGTGTGTGTGTGTGTGTGTGTGTGTGCGCGCGCGCGTGTGTGTATTAACAATCCCCATGTGTGTGTTCATGCAGCCATCTTGTTTTCTTCTCCTGGATTATATTTGGAAGTATAAAGAAAAGGAATTGGCAAAGAACATACGTCAGATTAAAGAGAGAGTTTATTCTTGTAATGAGAGGTTGAAACAGAGGAAATTTTGCTGGAAAGAAAAAAATCTATCATCAAATCTTTTCCTAATATTAATAATCTTTTAAATGAAAAAAAAATCAGAGTTAATGTTAAAATGCTGCCATGAAGATAAACACTTCTAATTCAACGCCAGACTAAATAGTGTAATCTACATTTTGTCACGAGACTTTGGCTTTTGTATCCTCCATTTAAGAGAGTGCTAACTGATGTGTGGTGTTTTGACGAATCTAACCTGATAATTGGAGTCGTGTTTTCAGTTGTTGGTCATTTTTACTTTTAATTTTTGAATATTTTTTAGATTTTCTATTATTAACTGAAGAGTCAAATAGTTTCTAGGGAAGAGTTATCTCCCGTAACAGTTTGTTTTTTGTTTTTTGTTTTGTTTTTGTTGGTTTGTTTTTGTTTGTTTTTTGTTTTTTTGTTTTTGTTTTTGTTTTTGTTTGCTTGTTTTTTGTTTTTTGTTTTGTTTTGTTTTTGTTTTTTGTTTGTTTGTTTTTTGTTTTGTTTTTGTTTTTTGTTTTTATGGGAAAATTGATCGACTCCTCATATGAGTTGTAAGAAAGGAATAAGACAAGCGGATAGGTTCAAATAACGTTTATATGAACAGTATGAAGAACTGAAAAGAACAGGAGAGGAACAGAGGGAGGAGGAGGGGTTAATGGGAGGAGGAAGGGAGGAGAAGGGGGAGGAGCTATCAAAGTAGTTTTGACTAATGAGAAGAAAGATTCTTTGATTTGAATTCAGAGTTTTTCCTTCTCTCAGACCGCCCTACTATTTACCCCACCTTATAGAACAGAAGAATACACCGACTGCACACTGCAGAGGGATAAAACCTGTTGGCCATGGGTGGTGACCCATGATGCTTAAGGATGGAATCCTGGTGGCTGAGCAGTCCATGACATGCAACATTCCACTTTGGATTTTTTCATAGCAAGATCAATATCCCGACGTGGCACTGCATCTATAACAACATTTTTTTCTATTATTATTTCACATATATTGAATATTATTTGTACCAAAAAGATGGTATGATTTTTGCTCAGTGCCGAAGCTACAACATCAGATAAAATTTTGCAAATCAGAAATCATTAATAACTTAAAATTGGTTAACTTTAAGACTTTTTATGTCAATTTAGAATTCCTTGAGCTAAAATGCTATTATTAGGAGTAAGGAAGCTCTAGAACTCATTTTACAGACAAAAATGTATTACAAAAAGTCGCTATTGTTCGCTACCCCCCCCCCATTAAACTTGGAGAGTTAAAATCGACATAACTCCGCCATTTGTTGGAATTGGAAGCTCAAATTTAGGGGATTGTCTAACTTTATCATAATCCATACTTGGACAAAATTTTAGAAAGCTTGAAAGGTGTGGGCGACATGGCCTGGATAATTTGACATGGAATTTCCCATCAGTTAAAATTGAAAACTCTTTTTGTTCTTCCTGGGACTGGTACACTATAAATAGGTCCTTCGGGTCGGAGGTCCGGTGCGCTTTGGCCACTGGACCAGTGCGTTTGAATTATTAGCGTCGATCCCAGGGGGCTATCCCCCCCAGGCAATACCTGCCCCCTTGATTTAAAGGGGCAGGGCTGGGTTTATTGCCCAGCGCCTGAGGCGCCCCCTTGAGGGGGAATGCGAAGGGATCGACGCAATTTTTGTTCTTTCCCACCCATGAGCTTCGGCTTGTGGGTGGGCCCACGTTAAGACTATAAATAGGTGATGGGTTCCAAGACAAATTAACGTGATGCGGTTCCGCGCAATTACCATGAATTGATGATTTGGTCATCCCCGTGTGTGGCATAGGTATAGTTTCGGCTCTGCATTCTGTGATCACTGGTTCGATCTCAAGTAATCAGATCGTGACATATACCGTTGAGGAAACCAAATAAGATCGAAACAGCTGTTCGGTGTTCCGCATGTCATACACGGTGTTTGCCGAATTTTTGATCGTGGTAATTTAATTAAATAATTATTTTTAATGACTAATTATTCTTATTAAAAAAATGTCTTTTTTTTTCTGATTTTGAACTTTCTATTACAGACGCTTGTGTGGAAAGGATCAGTCGGAAGAAGAGGAGAAGGCACAGTCGAACGAGATCTCAAAGTTGGATGTGAAGTTTTTTAGCTTCAGAACATTTTATTACGTGGTAAGTAAACATCGAAACTAATATCGAACGTCCCGTCGGCTGGGCCTGTAGAATACGCTAACCACACATCTGCCTAGGTAAACACAAGATTCCAGGTTCAATACCAGCCGTCACAACCCAGTACATGAGTAGCACAGCTTGGATCTGTTTGGAACTGGAACTGTGTTTCATCTTTGTATGTCATTAATTAAATGTTCACCTGTCTTTTCTTTACTGAATATTCTATGTTGGGTTATCCTCGTTTGGATGACCTAATAATGCCTTATAGGAATCTGAGTGTTAGCTTCGAACTAACACACCGCTCATTCTTATATATATATATATATATATGAGAGGTATCCAAAACTTGGTAGTAAGGGATGATTCTATATGTGATTTCTAAGACACACTGTATTATTATTGTATGATCCAGTATGTATAATACAGTGAATCTTTAAATCACTACAGAGAGCTCAATGTATAATAAACTTTTAGAATATATCAAAGCAATATTTATCTTAGAAAGGAAGGAAAAACTCAACACCGTAATTCCATAATATATATATATATATATATATATATATATATATATATATATATAGAGAGAGAGAGAGAGAGAGAGAGAGAGAGAGAGAGAGAGAGAGAGATGTACTACGCTTATACGTATACATAATCATATAGAGATGCTCACACTTACATGCATATGCATAATCGGCACTAAATGTGTACACCTAAGAACAGAAGATCTTGTAGCGTCACACAAGAACATGACTGTTAACTGGTATGTTAATTGCTGGAACTTTTTACAGTGGCTACTTTTTTTTTGCATTTCACCGCTTAGATGTGGTCAAAATTTTACATTGTTTAAAGTTAAAAAAAAAAAATTTTTTAAGATTTTACATAAAGAATTTCCAGTTGGAACACTGACTCTACAATGAATGAAATAGATGTCACGAATAACAATAGGGTATTTTCGTGGCCCCTGCTATGTTCAATAGACCTATAAGCGACATCAGTTACCTACAAGTGTGACCCACACAGCAGGGATCAACAGAATAAATTAAAAATTACTTCACCATCCAATTTTCTTTTTAATGGGATGACAACTCTCTTGAATTGGGAAATAGACTTGTTTTCTTCAGGCTGTCAGGATTATAAGTTTCATTTAAATTAGACAGAAAAGCATTTTCATAGCAATAAATATTAATTAGCTTCTTCCTAAACTTAATAGGTTTTAAGTAACTAATCTTATTATAATGGAGATTCGGTGTCTGTCTGTATGTAACCGAAACTACATCACTGCTTACGTCACAATACCCTCTGGAATTGTGTAAGTGATCAATGAGTATTTAATTTATAGTCAGAATAATTCATACATAGAATTAATCTTATTTATTAACGTGGTCTTTATGAAAATCTGAGTTAGATTTGCCTCAAACCAATCCATGTTATTAGCGATGTATCTTATATATCAATAAGAAATAAAGGTTTACATAATATATGTTGTTGTTAATTTGCATACTGGTCTTAAAAGAACTGGTTTAATAAATAATTACTTGGTGTTATTGATTTCTAATATTATTGTTTCATTCTCCAACGTATTAAAAACAATTTTTTGAATGATTTTTTTTATATAGAAACAGTAATGAACAATCTTACTTACCTCCGGCGAAACGCATCTGCTTAGCTTGTCAGGTTCTGCCTGAATTAAGCTGAAGAAGCATGGTTGCCATTGACGAGCGAATTTGTAAGGTGTGGTCTCGTTGTATCTCGTCCGTGGCGTCGCCCATGCAAATTACGCTGACGATATAAAAGGAGCTCATTTATTTGCCAGGGCGGCAGCAATCTAGTCACGAAGAAAGAGGTGTGAGTGTGAAGTTACTGCTACGAGAAGACACAGAACCAATTAAAATACAATTAAAATAAGTACAATTCTTTTATATGCGTTCTTGTTTAATTTCGTTAGTCCTTCTGATTTAATGTATTTCATTACATTGATTTTTAACTACTTACGCCGGAGGGCGCATATTCTTTCTAGTAAAATAATTTATTTCAGTAATTACCATGAGTTTCACGTTGTCGTTTTTACAGTTTTTCCTCGGTATGTCGATTGCTGGAACTTTTTCCAATGGCTACTTTTTTGCATTTCACCTCTTAAATGTGGTCAACAACAACCAACTTTTGGCTGGAGTCATCAAAGCAGTCACACAGAACGGTCAGTATTATTTAATATTTCTTCTTTTTTTTTAAAAGTTATTTCTAAAAACATTTTCTGATCAACGCCATTTTTGGTTCTTCGTACTAATGCTGAATATCGCGCAAGGGTTAGGGTTAGGGTTAGTCTACTTCGGGAGTTTTCTTTAATCTAATATTATTTATACGTAAAATGCGATTCTAATGATATTATCTCTTGCGTGCTATTCTGCATTTGTACAGGGATTTTAATCCGGAAATATTGATTTTTTTTTTTAAATAAAGAAACAGGTAAATGAACAACATACTCGTTACCTTTTCTTCCTTCGCATTTTAATAAAGTTTCAAAATCAATCTACAACCCAAATAGACACACAATGCTTCAAGAAAACTATAAAACTCATATATATATATATATATATATATATATATATATATATATATATATATATATGTGTGTGTGTGTGTGTGTGTGTGTGTGTGTGTGTGTGTGGTATTTGCCGCGCATCACCACTGATGCTGGTCAGATACAAAGGTCCATTTAATGTGGGGCTACACACGAACCAAAGCTAATGGGATGGCAGGCACAAAAGAAATGTGTGGATCCCCTCGGCATTCCCCCCTCAAAGGGGAGCGCATGAGACACTGGGCTATAAACCCAGCTCTGCCCCTTTAAATCGAAGGGACAGATGTTGCCTAAGGGGGACGGCCCCCAATGATCACGCCATTAATTTCATTAATAGTCCAGTGGCAGAAGCGACCGGACCACAGGCCCCAAAGGGGTCGTGTTATTAACAAGTGCGTGCGTGTGTGTGTGTGTGTGTGTTGTGTGTGTGTGTGTGTGTAACATTCTTTCTTGTACCCATGTTACGTTTGTGTGTCTATCACACATGTGCGTGTATCATACGTGTGTTTTATACAACTAATTGTAAATTTCATGGGATTCGTTTTAAATTCGTTTTAAATATATATGGTCTTTTCTTTTTTGGTCCTTTTTTAATTCCCATCTCCTGCATTTCTTAACGGGTGCGTTGCCTTGAGGATAAGTGGCTAACACGCTACTTTGAAACCAATGGTAACAATCGCACCTTAAATATATTGTACACTATAAAGAATAAAAAAAATGTGTGTGTGTGTGTGTGTGTGTGTGTGTGTGTGTGTGTGTGTGTGTGTGCAACATTCTTTTTTGTACTCGTGTTTCGTTTGTGTGTCTATCATGCATGTGCGTGTGTCATACGTGTGTTTCATACGATTAATTGATAGATCTCCTATGATTCATTTTAAATGTTTGTGGTCTGTTCTTTTTTTTTATTCAGGTTATTCTTTATTATGGGTCGCCATCCTTGGAATTATCGTCATCTACATCTACGCCCTTGTTGGCTTCGCCTTGTTCAGAAACTCCTTTAAACCCGAGTCTCATCTTTACTGCGCTTCTCTGTGGCAATGTACTGTCACTGTTATACGGTATGGATTGATTGGAGACATGTTCGAGGTAAGTTCCTGTGCATATTCATCGATATCAACTCTCACATCTACCAACTATTAATTAAATAGCTGGTGGATGTGAGATTTCATATTTATTTATTAGGATATGATACAAGATCGTAAATATGGAGCATCCACTGAGTATCAAACTCGCTATTCTGTAGTAATACATCTGCGAGACTAGCTTGCTAACACTAAGATGAGATGCCTTTTTTACGCAACCTCCTCGCCACGTGTAGTATGAGATACAATATAGTAAGTAGGAAGCAATTAGCGATCTGCGAGACTAGCTTGCTAATCATTACACCACGACTAACATTACTTAAATAGTACCACTGCTGTATCACTACTATTTCGGAAAAATACCTTTGGGAAAGGTATGAATCCCCTCATCTTCCGCATCTGTGGGTTAACTAGTACCACTGCTGTTCTTCTAAAAGAATGTATTTGGCATTAAATAACCTACGAAGTTTGATATGTCATTAATTTTTTTTTTAAACAAACAAAACATACCAAAGTTTTTGCCCATAATAATTTGCTATACTTGAACAAAAGTTTGGTAGAGTTTGGGAACCATATGACCTTAAGGCACCCCTTTTTAATCTCGATTAAGAAAGGACATGTTTTTCATTTACACCGTCAATATCCGCTTGTTTGTTAGGGGTTAGGGTTAGGGTTAGGGTTAGTTTTATAATTTTTCTAAATCTAAAAATCGTCTGTTAAAACAACCGGATATTGACGGTGTAAATGAAAAATATGTCCTTTCTTAATCGAGATTAAAAAGGGGTGCCTTAAGGTCATATGGTCCGAGTTTGGTTTCAAATATAATGTTGTCTTTTTTAGGATTAAAAAATCAAAACTGTCGAATGTCATTAATGCCAGCAGTGACAGAATGAATAATTCAGATCAGATAAGATGGGTATGGTTCATAAAAAGAAATATATCCGGTCAATTTTACTGTTGGAATTTAAATCTCTTTCTGATAAAATAAATTTAAATCTCTTTCTGATAAATAAATTTAAATCTCTTTCTGATAAATAAATTTAAATTCAATTAGACTCAATATCAAGACATATGTCCTCGAAGAAAAAGTGGATTTAGCACTTTTTTTTAACTGGTGGCTCTCCCACCACTGCGATCCTACCGTAAACCGCTGGTAGCGTCTCTGTCACGTAGAACTTTTTTTAACCCTTTGCCTACTTTAAATCGCTCACAGTGGCCTCCTCCTCACTGCGATCCTACCCCAGCTGCTGGTAGTGATTCTCTCGCGTATCGCTTGCTTACCACAATGTGAATATCCCAGCCATGTTTATTTGAATAGAATGAGTTCTAATGCGAATAGATAGTGAACTTTGAAAAATCCCATCGTACTGGTAAAAATACAGAGAAAATTTGCCGTAGGGGAACATTTATTAGGCAAAAGAGTTGAATTATCACAAATCAGGAATTTATACAATTCAAATGAAAATTACAATACATATTAATTAATTGATTACAAGGGACCGGTTTAGCTCAGTCG
The DNA here is from genome assembly GCA_023376005.1 of Doryteuthis pealeii. Classification (NCBI taxonomy): domain Eukaryota; kingdom Metazoa; phylum Mollusca; class Cephalopoda; order Myopsida; family Loliginidae; genus Doryteuthis; species Doryteuthis pealeii. The sequence continues at coordinate 23,157,956 of CM042147.1, read as the reverse complement.
GTAGAGTACATGCCTGGGTAATCGCAAGGTTCCTGGTGCATGGTTCAAGGTTATGACAATGTTATAACTTGTTGAAACATACAACTCCGACACGTGGTGTTGGACATAACATTTTATATGATAAACAGCACATTTATAAGACAAGATACAGTAACAATGAAATACATGTACATAAACATACATCAGTAAAGATAAAAGGACTGGAGAGTCCGTACATACAAAATCACTTACTAGTGATGGGGGCCGAAGACCCCAGGAGAGTTACATAACGTTGGGGGCAGAAGCCCCCACCGAGAAGGGTGTGACAATGTCTCTAACCCATGTGCTCGTACGAGAAGATGTAGAAAAAGAGGCAGGGAGTTTCAAAACCCGCGCTTAAATACCAGAGGTCCCCTGGTGGTCGGTTCGAAAACCCAGCGGGAAGATAACTCTTCCAGTCAAAGGGAAGATAATCCCAACACTGGTTCAAAACCGGTCCCCGCCAACTCAGTGCATGAGTAGCACAGATTGAGTAATCTGATCTGTGCGGTAAAGTGAGGAGCTGACGGTAGGTGTAGCGCCCCACTTCATGCGCTAAAACAATCTCCCTGATCTAGTGCTAGCGAAAAGAGCATAGACTCCCTCAATGTCCGGCTGATACCGACAATAGGCCACTCTGCCAAATCTAGAACTTTATTTTACTTATAAGGAATCGGTTCTTTTATTAAGGTGTCCCAACCATCCTTAAGCATCATGTACCGCCACTCACGGCCAACAGGTGGTCCCATTGAAGGGGGGAGTTTTACCCCACTGTAGAGGTGCAATTGGAGTTTTATACATCCCCAGCTCACAGAGTGGTCTTGCCCCTCTGCAGGGATGCGACCGGCGTATTCTACCTCCTGTCACGACTTTTGCGGCCATGCCAGGGCTTCAAGCAAGAGCACCCTCCAGCGGAGATCCCTTGTGTAAAGCAGAGCGCGATCCTTAGTGAAGAAACCTTTGGTTGCTCCTTGGTATCCCTCAGTGTTGGGTATGATCCTTTGGTTGTTCCTTGGTGTCCCTTAATGTTGGCTATGATCCATTGGTTGTACGAACGGTTGTATGAACGGACCGTTCGTCAATGTCAAATAACGTGCAAATGAACGGCTGTCAATATCAGCGATTAAATAAACAAACCACGTATTCGGGCTGTTGATTGGCTGGGGTTTAAACCACGTGACCGTGCCGAGTCTATAGGTTTAAGTGGTGGATTACAGCATGCCTTATATGCCAAAAATAATCCAACCCCCCCCCCCAGCTGACAGGGCGGTAAGAGGTCCTGTATATCTAAAGACCATATGGTTAAAGCAGCGGTCACCACCCTTTTTGTGCCACGGACCAGTTTCATCTAAGACAATATTTTCACGGACCGGCCTTCATATGCTCCGGCCTACATTTGCTCGATAATCGTTAATGACGTAATCTAATAATAAATCATCCGCAGTGGTCTTATGTCAAATGCAAACATCAACAGACAATAAACAACGTTTTGTTCATAAATTAATAATCAACAACATCTCTGTAAACGAAAATATTTATTTTAGAACGAAAATCATTTCTAATTAGAAATAATTATAATAAAAAACTCGATTCAATAAAAAAGAAAAAAAGAAAACAAAAATTCAAACGTTCTGTGCGGCCCTGTACCTAATGGCCCGCGGTACCGGGCCGCGACTTGGTGGTTGGGGACTGCTGGATTATGGGATTAAGGATTCAAATGCTAAAAATTATTTACTGCCTTTTTCCGCTTTTCTGTATTTTGTCCATTTTGTATAATTTTAATGTTTACTTTTTTTTCTTTCTTTCTCTCTCTGTCTCTCTTTTTCCACAGACTTTAACACAGGGCGATGGAGAGACCACATTTTCCTATTTCTGGCCAATCGCATTGTATCATCTTTCATTCTTCATCTTTATTACCACCATTGGCCTTAACATCATCTTTGGTATCATCGTCGACACCTTTTCAGAACTGAGAGATCTCAAGGTAAACAACTAGCGCTTTGTACATGTTTCAAATAACAGTAAAATCTAAACATAATGGATATACGATGTCTGTATATCTGTAACTAAAACTACGTCACTGCTTACGTCCCAATGCGTAAATTTATCATTGATTATCTAAATATAGTCAAAATCATTAATACATAGAATAAATCTTATTTATTAACGATGTCTCTATGAAAATCAGAGTTAGATTTGCCTCAAAAAGTATGTTATTAGTACATTTAAAATCCTGCAATGTGTCTTAATAAGACATACGAAGAAATAAAGAATTACATAATATACGGTGTGTTTAATTTTCATACTGGTTTTAACAAAACCGGGTTTAATAAATAATTACTTGGTGTTATTGATTTCTGATATCATTGTTTTATTCTCCAACATGTTAAAATCAAACATATGAATGGTTTTATATAGAAACCAATTAAAATATAATGAAAATAAGTGTAGTCATGAGTTCTTGTTTGATTTCGTTAGTCTTTCTAATTTAATATATTTCATTACATTAAAACTTAAATATTTATGCCCAGAGGGTGCATATTCTTGCTAGTAAGTGTAATATGTTTATATTCGTTCTTATTTAGTTTTTCTAATTTGATATGATCTTTTATTACATTAAAACTTAAATAGTTACGCCCGGTGGAGGGCGCGTACGTTTGCTAGTTCAATTAATTCGTTTGGCGTATTAATATTAATCAATATCCTTAATCTGTTTTATTTTTGTTTTTGTGTGTGTGTGTTTTGGGTTGGGGGGTGTTTTTTGTTTTTTGTTGTTTTGTTTGTTGTTTTTTTGGGGGTGGGGGTCCTTGACTCCTTTCGTTTTCTTTTTTTTTTTTTTAAACAGACTTTAATTTTTCTTCGAAAAAAACCCAAATACAAATGCAGAATAGCGCGCAAGAGATACTATAATTAGAATAGCAATTTACGTATAAATAGCATTAGATGTCGAAAACTCCTTTTTATTAAAAAAAAATGTCTACCTTAGTTAGAGATTCAATTAATTATTTTGAAAGTTTAGCGTATTGATATAAATCAATATTCTTAATCTGTTTTATTTATTTATTTATTTATTTTGTTTTTGTCGTTTTTTTTTTCAGTGGCGTGCTGAATCTGACATGAAAGATACATGCTTCATCTGCTCAAGAAATAGTTATGATTTTGAGCATCATGGGAAGGTGAGTCTCATTTTTTAATTTATTGATACTACCGACCCACCCACCCCCCACCCACCCAAAAAAAACAGTTATCTAGCATCTTCAAAATCGATGCGTCTCATCTTTTCAGTAGGGTATATCTTCTTATTTCGTATATAGTATACCTGGATGGTTATTTATTAGTTGGTTGGTAGAAAACATATAAGAAAGAAAGAAATGGGAAGTAGGGGAAAAGATATAGAGAGGGTGTGAACGCGTGGAAGCGATAACGTTAAGCTGTTTCAATCGAATATAATGAAAAGAAGGAAAGAAAGAAAAAAGAGTGTTAAATCAAGATTCTTATACTTTTTTACATATTGAACTATTTGGTAATAGCTCTTAAGAAAACAAATCAAATGTTGTCATAAGTAAAATTATCATACTATGATATATCCACAGGTCCTGTTAGTTTTGTTTAAAAAACATGAACTCCATATTAAAGGATATTGCAGATAGTAATAAATAAATGAAGAAATAATACCCACGAATTCTCATATTAAATTATTTGTCGCTTTGTTTTAATTTTTTTTTTGGGGGGGGGGGGTAACGTACAATGAACGCAATTCCCTAACCTCTAGGCATGAAATAATCCTAGACGGGTTGACATGCAGTTAAAATCAATCAACGAAAAACTTCTATATAAATGAAAAATCTCAAATATATTTGTTACCCAGAATAAAGTTTGTTATTTTTTTACATCGAGATATAATGCAGTTTTGATCCTGAGTGTTGTATCAAATTTTTCTCATTATACTCGAGTAAATACGTATTTACTAAACGAATATGTTGTTGGATTTATGGGGTAGGAAGAGATATTCTTTTGGGGGTGGTGAGTCAGTCCTTTTTGTCGCACATGCGCGGAGGGTTCTTCCGGTGAAGACCCACGGGAGTTTTTTGTTGTTTTTTTTATTCTAATTTTAATTTTATTTTATTTTAATCCCCACAGATTATCTATTCGTATAAGTTGTATGATAAATTTCCAATTTCCAATTTATGAATTTTCCAAACATCAGCAAGTGCCTTTCGGTAAAAATTGGCCAATGAGAAACGTATACAGAACGCATCTCGGGGCGGGGTCCAGTGGCTTCGGCCCTGGACCGGTGAAGTAATTAAACAGCGTTGATCCCAGTGGGGGGGGGGCATCACCTGCCCCATTGATTTAAAGAGACAGGGCTGGATTTATTGCCCAATGACCGAGGCTCCCCCTTGAGGGGGAATGCCGACGGGATCAACGCATTTTTTGCACCCGCTATCCTATGAGCTTCGGCTCGTGGGTGGTGCCACATTAATAGGACCTTGTGCCTGATCCGTACGCGTGGGGTGCGCAGTAAATACCTATACAGAACGCACTTAACAGAATTCACCAGCTTCACAAACCTTCACTGACAGCAGTCATCACACACTAACTTAGAACCAGGCTACCAAATTTCATCAATGGCAATAAATGACCCCATAAAAATACCATACCACACTAATTAAACCCACCCCTTCATTTTCACTTCCCCTCTCTATAGCCCACACCCAAACCCTCCCCTTTTTTCCATCTCCTACCCCCAGCCCTCAAAAAAATTATCTTTTCAGTAAAAAAGTAGACTGTAAGAGGTATTTGTCTTTACAATAAATTTTGAAAAAGCTTCTCTAAACACCAAGGCGAAATATCAATTGAATTTAGTTGTTGTCTTGTTATATACACATTTTCCTCTATCTTCAACCATATATATATATATATATATATATATATATATATATATATATATCGCCAGGTGAGGGGGATAGGATTTCCTAAAATATACCAAATCATTTTTTCCAGATGCTTATACAGAACGTACTCAGCTCGAATCAATAAATGATGTGACTTTTTGTCACAAGGAGTTTCTATTGATACTCTTTTTACTAAGGAACACTTCATTGTTCATTTCTTTGTTTTCTCTTTTTTGTCTTTTTAGGGTTTTGATGCCCACGTGAAATCCGAACACAACATGTGGGCTTACATTTATTTCATCATTCATCTGGACACCGTGCAGAGTAGCGAATACACGGCATTAGAACTGTTCGTTTCTAAATTGGCAAGTAGATTTAATTTTACCGCGATCCAATAATGCGTTCTCCTGTCTACGTGACAGGGGGTGGACTGAAACTAAAAGTGACTTAAGAGATCAACTTGTGTGCTAGACAGTTTGCTCGTATACCAGTCTATGTGAGTCATGGCGGAAGATCCATTGCTGGTCCAAGCTTCCACAATGCATCTGTCACGGGAGACAATTATCCTCTACTTATCAAGAATTTCGTTATTATGGATCCAAACAGACACCTATCAATTATGAAACAGTTGTGCACAGTTGAGCAACTTCTATAATAATGTGATGATGTCTAGACAATAGTCTAGACAACGTCTAGACGGGTCAGTGCCAATTATCGATACTTTTTGAACGAAATATTTTTGGTGAAACACAGGATTGAGGATTGTACAGGTGCAGCATCACCCATAAAAGTAAAGTAGGCAGAGTGGCCTACAGTCGGTATCAGTCGGGCAGCAAGGGAGTCTATCCTCTTTTCACTAACACTAAACCAGGGAGATTGTTTTTGCGTCAGAAGTGGAGTACCACACATACCATCATCTCCACGGACCTAAGTTGTGCTAATCATGCACTCGGTTGGCGATTGTCGGTATCGAACTCGGAACCTCGTGGTTCCGAGGTGGATGCTCTACCGACTGAGCTAAACCGGTCCCTAGAAATAGCAACTCACCAAGAGAGAGAGAGAGAGAGAGAGTGTGTGTGTGTGTGTGTGTGTGTGTGTGTGTGTGTGTGTGTGTGTGTTGAGATTTGTTGGTTGGTTGGTTGGTTGGTTGGTTGGTTGGTTTTACAGCTTATCAATCATCTTCGAGTCTTTTAATGCCGGATCAAATCATTTTGATATTCGGTTTCTATTACTTAAATGGTCACCCATCTAAGTATTAAACTGGCTAATCAACCCTTTTCGGGTCATTTAATGCTAAATCAAGTCATTTTGATATCAGGTTGCATATAGTACCTGCTGTTGCTTAAATGGTCACCCATCAAAGTATTTAACAGGCTCATCGCTGCTTAATTTCGGTGATCTATTGGGAACTGGTTCTTTCAACGTGACTTGACCGTAAATACTTCAATTGTCCCTGTTTATCTAATAACAAATGTCTTTGATTCATTTGCAGAAAGAAAAAGAAAATTATGATTTCATCCCCTTGAATCGTGCCTTATGTCTCTCTACATCGGATCTTGATTCAACAGAATCAAAAATCGACGAACTTTTATACCATGTCACTGCCATTTCACACAAACAGAAAGAAGATGTAAGTACAAACTTTATTCGTTAGTCTTTCTAATTTAATATATTTCATTTACTTTAAAACTTACATACTTAAATGTAAAAGAGAGAAAATCTACTGAAAGAAAAAAGACGAAGAGCAATAAGAAGAAAATTGGACCAAGTATCCAATAGGCACCCCAACTGGAAGCCGCCACGAAAGCAACACCTTTTGCTTTTCACCGCACACTTCCGCTTGTGGTACGAGAGGCGCATGGAAAATAAACTTTATAAAATGCCTTCGCAGCCCAGATCCGGCATGCGGGTCATAGTTTGGTGACCCCTGGGTTTCACTGATGGGCTACCACTCCAAAAAAACAAAATGAAAGTGAAACGGTCGAGAAACTTCAAGATGGCCGATATTTAGCCGAATTCCCACGCACTAAGAACCAATATTAATTTTTTCGTCCATTTTGTCTTCTATCTTTTACTGTTTCTGTTGATAATTCTTCTAATCCACTTCGTTTCTCTCTTTAACAGGAATTCGAAAGGAAACGCCAAGTTGAAAAGAAACGCCAGCGAAAATGGCAAGAAAAACACCGACGATTCTTCAGCGTTTTAGTGAGTAACGACAGCGGCCGTGAAACTCTGTTCGAGTCGGCCACCAAGAAACTCCTCAACAACGCGATTAGTAATCAGCCGTCCACTACGTCCAGGGAGGACGACTTACCACCGCCGCCGCCGCCGCCACCCCTGCCTCCGCCACCAGACACGTCGTCATATTCAATACCACTGACGCTAATACAACAATTTCAACAGGGCCCGCAAATCGAGCCAAAAGAATCGCAAGAAATCCTCGAAAAACCCGAGACTTCAACCTTTACAGACATTGGTGGCCCCACCGCGGCGCAAAAAACTCACTCGAAGCGACCGTGATGTCTACGAGTCTGACCATTTTAATGATTCTACATCTGAATCCGAATCCGAAAGTCTTGTGGGAGGTTCGTATACTCTGCTTCGTGAAGATGAATCTCCCTCGGTTAAGGACCCTATGGACACTACAAAAATTGATCTTCCTTTAGAAGTCCTCGGCTTGTCGGAAACAGCGGAAGTTGAAGTGTCGCCTGACGGAGACAAAGACTCATTAACAGCGGCGACGAGGCTATAATCTTCAGCAAAAATGACAATAGAGTTGACTCGGGGGACAAAAATAAGGATAACACTATCCTGTTTTCAAGGTCGAATATATAATAGCTGATTTTAAGGCATTTTTTTTTTTTACGCTGAATTCAAAAATCATATTCATTTTTTTCTAATCAGATCAAATTTTTAAGATACAAGCTCTTACTTGAAATGTATAAAACTATTATAACTGTGACAAGTAGAGTCCAAAAGCTTTTAATTAAGTGTTATTATTGTGTACAACTTCTTGTGAAGTATTCAAGCACATCTTAAAAACCAGACCTGACTAAACACAATGAATGGTGTTTTTGAATTCAGCATAAAATGGCGATCATATATCACTTGATAAACCTTTGACCTATGGAAAAAGTTTTTAACGCAGGTCAGTTTAATGTAAAGAAAGTTTTTTTATTATTATTATTATCATTCAATGATGATTTCAATATACTAACTTTAATTGATGGAACGGAATTCTTCTCATTTTTTTTATTTTAGATTTTTTTTTAATCGGATGAAAAAAAATGGCTGTCAAAGAGAAGTGGAAGACTGTTTTCTTTATTTTGTCATTTTAATTTTTCATTATTTTTCATTTGTTTTGGAAAACGGCTACAGGGGGGGGGGGGAGAAAACAAACATTCTTTGTATATTTTTTCTTTTTTAAAAGAAGAAGAAGAAGAAGAAGAAGAAGAAGATTTGCCTTCCTTCAAAACAATGCATAAATTTTAACCCACCAAAATTATTAAATTTCTAGCCTCCAGTGGATTGCCTCCAGTTTATTATTTACCGGAACTTCACCAACTAATTCTAAATCAGTGGTTCCCAAACCTTTTAAGGTTAAAACCCCCTTGACTTCCCAGTGGATTTTTAACGCCCCCTCATAAAAAACATACAAGCCTACTATGAAAATGGGAAAAAATGGAACTCCTCAGTGGATTCCTTGCGTCCCCTCATGCACTCATGCGAAAATACAATGAAAATGGAAAAAATGGAATTTCTCAAGAGTGAAAACAGAAAAAAATGAAATTTACCAAAAGTGGAAATTAAAACAAGGGAAATTTTTAACAGAAAATTTGGGGAGGGGGGGCCTTACAAGATTAAAATTAACATGCAGTACTTACAAAACTGAGCTGAACTTTGACCCTTGCTGATTCTGCTCTCTAACCATGCTGGGTGACATGTGGTAACTGGTGTGCCACTGTACGTGTTGCGTACAGGCGTCAAACAAACGTTCAAACATTTGACTCTGATTTCGGACTATGTAAGAAAACTATGCATTTGTTTATAATTCTTATATCAGTTTTATTCTGTATAAACTGCATACGTGTTCCTTTATTTTAGTATTTATGACATAAATTTTATCAATAAGTTTTTGTAAAAAAAAGAAGTTATTTATTAACTGCTCCTAATGTCAACCTGTCGCCCCTCACTGCCCCCTTTTGCCTCACCGTTCCCTCATCGTCCTTTTTTGTCACATCACCCCCTCGATCTTTCGACCGCCCACCAGGGGGCGGTACCGCCCACTTTGGGAATTATATTAACAAAGTTTTTCATGAGATAATACGCATTTCCAATAAAAGGATTATCGCACTTATAGATTAGTAATTGATTTTTGTATCGATAACGAATGATAATGAAAAACATTTAAATATACAAGTTAGAACATTCTCCTTCTTTTCTCTCTCTCTCTCTCTCTCTCTCTCTCTCTATATATATATATATATATATATATATATATATTATATATATATATATATATATATATATATATAATAATGATCTGCTTAGCGTATTGAGCACTTTATAAATATATAACTTAGAAAACTCCTCCGGTGTCTTTTCTTTTGGCTACTACATACGATACTGATAATTATTTTCAAAAAGTACGGACGTGCTGGTCTTTTCTTTTTCTTTTTTTCTTTTTTCCCCAGATGTCATTTTGAAATTTTTTATTTTGAAAAATGGAGTTTTTCCACACCGGTAGAGTTTAGAAGTAAAAATAATATATATATATATATATATATATATATATATATATATATATATATACGAATAGATTTTATACAATATATACATATGTATGGTATAGTCAGATAGCCTATTCGAGTTTCACCTTGTACGGATTATCAGGGCAATCGCAGAGGAATGCTGTTTGTTGATTTGATTCTTCAGCGGTTGACGAGCAGCATTCCTAATTCTCTGCGGGACTGTAATAATACCTTTTATTTACTTCCGTTTTGTTCTTGGTTAATTTGATTAATTCATCGCATTTAGCCCTGATGATCGGACAAGGTGAAACTCGAATAGGCTATCTGACTATACCATTTTATTAAATCTTCTCTACAAACGTATTGAGCACTCACACTCTTTATAACCCGACTTATTCGGTTGATTATTTTATCGACGATCGAAGTTGCGACTAACTCAATATTTTATATTCTGCGTTAATTGTAAATTCGACTATCAGAGTTAACAGAGAAATAATAGGAATAAAGACAAGTATTCAGGATAGGGAAAATGGCTTACTAATCAAAGATACAAGGTGAACAGAGTAATTGGCTCTTGCTAGGTTGAATTAACAAGTCCTGTGAGATCTCGTTGTTTCTCTCCTCCAAGGTTTCGTCAGACATTATTCATAGGAAAAACAAACGTTTCCATTCTCGTTATTTAAGTGTGTATCTGTATATATGACACTTTCTTTCTTTCTGACTATGAAAAGATCCGTAAAAGTTTAGTAAAATTCCTGTTCACAATGAGACCATTGACAACATCAACTATTTTTTGTTCGTGGAAAAAATGTTTTAGTTTGTTTTACTGACGAGGTGCATATAATTGCATGAATCTGAAAAGAAAAAAAATAACACCGGGTTTTAGTTTGTAAGTTAATTAATTCCCCATTACCTTTGGTTTTGGTTTTTCTTTTAATAATAATAATTATATATATATATATATATATATATGGTAAAGAAAAAGGCTTAAAAATTGGCTATTTTGCTGTTATAGATCTATTTCTGCCCACATGTATCTGTATATACCTATGAGTTTTCTTCAGACCGCTAACTTTATTGAAAATACTAAACAGATAATTCATGAGGCTTTATGTATAATTTTTCTGTGAAATCCTGAAAAGATATCGGGTTCATCTGATGGCCTTAGAGGGGAGGGGGTTGTGACATAGGTAAATTGTATCAAGTATTTCCGTGATAGGATTCAACCAAATTTGAGAACTCAGACATAAATATAAACATGTTGCGTATATACATATAAATATCAGTGTATGTGCATACCTAGTTTGGTTTGATCTTAATGAATAAGAGCAAAAATCTAGGGGGTAAATCTCAAAAGAAATCCATTAACAAGAAGAAATAACTGTAATTTTATTCTTTACTTCCTATTTTAACTAAATCGTTAAATTAGGAAAATTTAGCAATGAAAGACGGGAGTGATGGAAGAGTAAGTTTCAGTTGTTTATTTTTTTTTATTATACACCCCTCTGTTTCAAATCTTTTTATCTGCATTCTTATTTAGTTTCATTAGTCTTTCTAATTTGATATGATATTTTATTGTATTAAAAGTTAAATATATGCACCCGGAGGGGGTGCATATATTTGCTAGTAAATATAACAGAGATTTGTTTAATGTGATGAAGGGAGCGGGGTGGGTTTCTGGAAATCCCCCGGACCGGTGCCAATTTAAGGATTAGTCCCACTGTTAAAAAAGAGCCGCTAAGGGAGATAACTTTTAAAGCATCTCAAAATATTATGTGTTACACGACTTATATCGGATTGTTAGTATTTGGCCAAAATAGATTGAAAGATTGAGTTGGGTCAATAAAATACGTCTATTTCTATGCGTGGAGTTTAGAGAGGGGGAGTGGCTATCCGTGATTGGACATAGCAATCACGTGACGCGCTCAGGAGTTTTGGTACCCATATTCAACAGACACCTATGGAACCGTCCCGTGACATGTAGACTAGGATTTATTTCTGAGAGGATTGACTCAAATAGAAGATACTAGATAATTTTAGTTTCCCTCTCAATCATAACGGAGATAGTTTTTGGGTTTTTTTTTAATGTGATGAAACATGTTATACGATTTCAAGAAGACGATGAAGTAATAGGTTTTAAAACAAAGAAGTTTTACACCATGTATACAAACAAACTGGATAAATATTTGTACACTTACTTGACACTTGTCAGGCAATCTGTTTATCCCCAGTTAAGTGCTTGCTTGGAGGGGGGTTTCTTACAGGTGCCAGAGATGCGATACCTTTCTCAGATTTGGTCAAGAGATTTCAAATTCCCACTTCACACTCTTTGGCCATTGGACCGGTAAGATATATAATATCAGCGTAGATTCCAGGGGGCAATCCCACAAGGCAACACCTGCTCCCCTTATTTAAAAGGTGCGGGGCTGGGTCTTGGTGCCTGAGGCGCCTCAAAAGAGGAATGCCGAAGGGATACACGCAATTTTTTAGCACTGGCCATGCGTGAGCTTCGGTTCATGCGTGGCTCCCCCCCCCCACGTTAATCGATCCTTGTGTTCAACTGACATGATGGGGGATGTCAGGAAAAAAAAAGAAAAGATTAATAAATAAACTCAAAACTAAATTTAATGTCCCAATATGGAAAACAATCTGACATACGATGGTGTCAGTAAAAAGCGATACATTTTTATTTCCTTCCTAATATCATATATATATATATATATATATATATATACATACATACATATATATACACATACATATATATATATATATATATATATATATACATACATACATATATATACACATACATATATATATATATATATATATATACATAAATACATATACACATACATATATATATATATATATATATATATATACATAAATACATATACACATACATATATATATATATATATATATATATATATATATATATATATATATATATATATACATATACACATACATATATATATAATATATATATATATATATATATATATATACATACATATATACACATACATATATATATATATATATATATATATATACATACATATATACACATACATATATATACATACATATATACATACATATATATACATACATATAGATATGTCAGTCGGTAGAGCGTTCGACTAGGAACCACAAAGTTCCAGGTGCGATACCAGCCCTCGCCTACTCAGCGTAGGAGTGGCACAAGGATCTGTGTGGTACAGTGATGAGCTGTCTGGCTGATACCAACTTTAGGCCACCTCGACGACTTATATATATACATATATATATATACACACAAGTATACACAGATATATACACACACACACACACACACATATATATATATGTATGTATATTTTAGGAAGGACAGGCTGAAAGAGTATTTTAGTTTTGTTTTGTTTTTGTTTTCTATTTGGTTATTTTACGTACCCCATTCTTTAATTTGAAGAAGAATAAAAAAAATCTTCACTAACAACGATACGATAAAAAAAATAATGTTCCACTCTCCTTATCCTTACGATGAAAATCCTTAATGAAAAAAATGAATACAACTTATTCAATAACTGAATATAAAAAAAGAACGTTGTGTTCTTTAAACAAATAATCCTTCATTCATAATTCTTTAACAATGAATTCATTGTAAAGCGATTATGAAAGAGACAAAAAGAATTATAGAACTAAATGCCAAAATGTTTCCCTTTTTTTCAATGTTTTTTTTTTTCCTTATTCCTACCTTTCAAAATGGGGTCACATTTTTATATACGAGAATATCACAGAAAATAAAATAAACATTTTTGAAACAAAATAAACATTGTTAATTTTTGGTTTGTTTTTGTTTTATTTATTTTTTTATTTATTCATTCATTTTTTTTTTGGGGGGGTGTATATTGTGGCGTCCCTAATAGGGTAAAAAAGAACAGTTTTCTCGTTTATTCCTACCATAAAATAAACTGAACCCTCATTTTATGTCCGTGTTTTTGCAATAAATGTTTTATTTTTCTTGCACCCGTTATTTTACAATACTGAATATATTTTATTTATTTATTTTAATATTCACTTCAATGTGTATATTCTAAAAGCTTTTATTTTGTGAGAATGGTTAGTTTTAAAGTGGGGGTTCATTTTTACACTTCAATCTTTTACTCGTAAATTCCTACCATAAAATGCCCAAGCCTAATTTTATGGTAGGAATTTACGAGTAAACAGTTGAATATTACCTTTTGTTGTTATTTCTTTTCTTTTTGGCTTTGGTACTCTAAAATAAAAACATCAGATTTTAATCATCGTCGACGAAAAAACAAAATTACGGTCATAAAAGGAGGATCCAATTTATGCCTAAATTGTAAAACGAGCCCCCACTTTAAAATTAACCATTCTCACAAAATAAAACTTTTAGAATATACACATTGAAGTAAATATTAAAATAAATAAAGAAAATATATTTAGTATTGTAAAATAATGGGTACAAGAAAAATAAAACATTTATTGCAAAAACACGGACATAAAATGAGGGGTTCAGTTTATTTTATGGTAGGAATAAACGAGAAAACTGTTCTTTTTTACCCCTAATAGATGATCCTAGTTCCCTTGAAACATAGGCATCGTCTTTTGGCGCGTAATTCAAACTCTTCCCTGCAGTCAAGTCTCTGAAGATGAATTGCGTTTATCAACAGCTTTATTCACCGTGGAAAAGCAGGAAAACTTTTTGGTTTGTATTATAAATTTAACTCCAAGAGATGAAATCTATATTCTGTCCAGGAATTCCTGTGATGAAAACTTGTTTAATATGATTTCGAGAAGATGACAAAGTAATAGGTTTTAAAACAAAGATGTTTTACATAATGCAATTTTCAAGATGGCCGACCGACAAACGGGATAAATCTTTGTACAGTTTCTTTACACTGCTCGGGCACTTTCTGTTTATCCCCAGTTATGTGCTTGCTAGGAGAGGACGGGGGTGGGTTTCTGGAAATCCTCCGGACCGGTGTCAATTTAAGGATTAGTCCCACAGCTAAAAAAGGGCCGCTAAGGGAGATAACTCTTAAGATATTATGTGTTACACAACATATATTGAATTATTTGTTACTCTTTGACCAAAATAGATTGAAAACATTGAGAACGGCCATTTACTAAATTGGGTCAGTAAAATACGTCTATTTCTATGTGTGGAGTTTAGAGCGAGGGAACCTATCTGTGATTGGACATAGCAATCACGTGACGCGCTCAGGAGTTTTGACACCTATATTCAACAGACACCTATGGAATAGTACTGTGACAAGTCAACAAGAATTTATCTCCAAGAGGACTGACTCAAATAGAAGATACCAGATATCCTTAATTTCCCTCTCAATCAGACTGGTAGATCTCTCAAACTTGGCTCTCACCAAGATACATGACTTTGTAAAATAAAAACCCTCACATTTCTTAAAATGATTCGACAAGAACAGTTTTAGCAACTCATCTATCTATTAATACACTTGTTCCTAAATCTTCTGCTTGTTATCATCCTGTAACACCCTTTGGTTAAAAATGAGACTGTCCAAATTGTTCAAGATGCAATGCAAAATGTGAATCCAGATTATCTGGTGTCGCTTAATCGCAGATTTCTTATTTGCCCAATTTCACCCAAATGAAATGAAACATTCCAAATGGTTTTGCATCACCCCAAAATTAAAATTAAAAGGAATTGAAAAAAAGAAAAAGAAAAAAAAAAGTTACGTATTTGTAATATTGAAATTGTGAATCATGGAAGATATTTTATTTCTTGATTTTTATTTCATTTTATGGAATTTCCCCAGGTCCTACTAGTTTTCTTACTATTTCTTTTTAGTAAAATAAATATTTTGAATTTAGATACATTAAGCGATTTTGTTTCATTCATGATATACATGTGGATAAATAAATCTTACTATAGAAGTTACAGTATCAGCCCTACCCTTTTATCTTAACCTCTTGCAGACCAAGTGACAAAAGCTATAATTATAATTTTTAATAAAAGTTAGTTTCATTCTAACCTTTTTTTAATCCAACACACACACACACACACACACACACTTATGGGCATGGCCCACACTCACAAGTAATACACACACATACCAAACACACACACATAGCAAACAAGTAGAGGTAATAAAAAAATAAAAAAATAAATTAGCTGTGCCTGGAGAACACACACACACAAACTACTAAGACCTGCTTAATAATAATAAAAAAAAAGGGTAGGCCAAACCTGGAATGATACTAAGACATTGTTAGACAGACACACACACATAAACACAGAGACATACATATACGCAGAGAATTTGGAAGATATAAGGTATAAAACAGAATGGACAATTCCTAGCAACAGCTTCAGACTCTCAGAAATCTGTTGACGAAGAGATTTTTATCTGAAAATATTAAGAATAAATCAAAGATAAATAAAGAACATCATAGTTACTTCATTTTTCTTTACACTTGCATTGTGGGATAGCCTTTAAAACCACTAAACACTTGCATTGTGGGATAGCCTTTAAAACCACTAAACACTTGCTTTGTGGGATAGCCTTTAAAACCACTAAACAAATATTACTATAACAATTAATCAACTTGACAGATTTTGTATGGATCAAAAAAGCGAAAAAGAAGCTCTACATCAAACCATTTTGTTTTATGGCATATCAACCTCGGTGGGTCATTTAATGCCGACAAAGATTTGAAATGAATTAATTCTTAATGGATACTTAATTTTTTTTATAAACACATTTTCTATTTAACCATAGATGGGACCCTAACAGGTACTACCACTCTAGGTCAGAGTTGACCTGCGAGCAATGGTGAAGGGGTGCTCCACATTCCCCAAACCTCCAGAACTGAAACCTCACCATCAGATAGAGTTTAACGTCATACCCAGGACATGAAGACCATTAGCCACCGCCCTCTAGCACATATATGATAAAAAAAGTTTGGGGGGTTGCCATCAGGGCAATAGGGTTGGGACAATCATATAGGTGCTAGGGCTTGATGTGACCAGCCGACTGATTGGAGAGGTGCTCTCCTACTGCCCATCTAGCCTAAGTGAAGACCAAAGTGGAGGGCTTCATGTCATGGACTGCTTAGCAACCAAGATTCCATCCTTAAGTATCATGGGTCACAACCCATGGCCAAAAGGTGGCCTCATTGGGGGGGGGGGTCTAACTCATCTGCAGTGGTACAATCAGTGTATTCTTAAGCCCCCATTTGTCTGTCTATAAATGACAGACAAACTCTTCCTAATTATTAATATAGATAGATACTGACTTATTCCATGAATACCTGATACTGCCAATCTTATTTGAAATTAAAATTCCATTTTGATTTTTAGAAGTGATAGGCAGAATGTTAAGTAAGAGACGGGTCAGTTTTTGACTTGATTGCAAATTTCGATTAATTAGAACCAATCAAAGTGGATTTTTTTTCCAACTCTATCCTAAAAGTAAGGAATAAGTTAGTATAACTTTCATGTCATTAAACTAAACAGTAAAAAAGCCTTTAGGAGACAAAAGTTTATTCAATCAGCTTTAATATATATATATATAGATTGATAGATAGATAAAAGGATATGAAAACACACAATGCTGTTAAAATGAAAATATTTTATATCATTTTAACAGCATTGTGCATTTTCATATCCTTAGGGGTATCTTAGTTTGAGATGGTAATGTGGGCTCGGCTAGTTTCTTTGAATTATTCTATGGATTGGATGTGTTTTAGATCGGGGAAATTTTCTTGGGAAATTAGTTGTAAATGTGTATGTATAAAATGAGTAAATGTACAATAAAAATATAAAAAAATAAACAATAAGGTTTAAAATATCTTATTATAATGGAGATTGTGTGTTTTTCTGTCTGTAACCGAAACTATATTCCTACTCAAGTCACAATTCTCTTTGTTATTGACATCACATTCTCCATGATTTTATTTTTATCTAAACCTCAATTATTAATAAAATTGTCTTACATTATTAATACTGTTAACTATGTCTACATATTGACAACATGCAATTATATTTATATATACAAAAAAATAGCGGTTTACAGTGTAAACGGGAAGGCTAATTTGCATATTAATATTAAAAAAATCGAATTTAATAAATATGTGCTTAGTATTATTGATTTCTAACTGTTTGGTTTTATTTTAATGAATATAAGCAAAAATCTCTTCAATGAATCTTAAATGAAATCCATTAACAAGATAAAATAACTGTCATTTTATTATTCACTTCCTCTTATAACTAAATACTTGAATTAGAAAAAATAACAATGAAAGACGAGAGTGATGGAAGAGTAAGTTTCAGTTGTTCCATTTTTTATTATACTTCCTCTGTTTCAAATCTTTTTATCTGTATTCTTATTTAGTTTCATTAGCCTTTCTAATTTAATAAAATATCTTATTACATTAAAACTTAAATACTTGCACCCGGAGGGTGCATATATTTGCTAGTAAAAATAAAAATGAAATAAGAAATAAGAAATAAGAAAAACAAAAACAAAAAAAGGAATCAAAAATTAAGCATAAAAGTAAAAATAAATATAACTAAAACTTAAAAAATTCAAAAAATTAAAGAATTAAAATTAGAAATTAAAAATTTAAGAAAATAAAGAAATTAAAGAAATTTTTTAAAATTTAAAAATTAGAAAATTTAAAATTTACAAAAAATATATATATAAAAAGTAAAAAGGAAAAAGTGAAAAATGACAATAAAATTAGAGAAAAAAATAAAAAAATAAAAAGTAAAAGTAGGAAATCATGAGTATCTAAAGGCGAAATATCAAGTTAAATTAAAGGATAAAAAACAAAAGCAAAAACAGAACAACCAGCAGATCACCTGGAACCTCCACAGGGGGGGGGGGTGACTCTTTAACATTCATTTCCTATGGGGGATTAAATTTCTTTGGTTTGGTTTGTTTTACGGCATATCAACCTCAGTGGGTCATTTAATGCCGACAAAGTTGTGAAATAAATTTATTCTTAATGCATAATACAATTTTGTTTATAAACTCATGTCTTTCTATTTAACCCATAGATGGGACCCTAACAGGTACTACCGCTCCGGGTCAGAGTGGACCAGGGAGCAATGGTGATGAAGGGGTACTCCAAACCTCCAGAACTGGAACCTCACCATCAGATAGAGTTTAACGTAATTCCCAGGACATGTAGACCGAGGCCACTGATATAGAAGGCCCGTTCTTTGGGTGTGTGACGTCACAAAAGTGGGCCCAACTTAGAGCAAGCGAAATAGATACCGTTGTCTCGTAAAGACAGTAAATAAACAAGTGTTATGTTTCATTAAACTTTAATAACTGAAATTCGTTCATAATTTTATTTATTTCAGATTTGAAAACAACTTTTATAAATGATAACAAACATTGTTTTGATTTGCATGTTTTTTATTTTAATTTTAAAAAAACTTGTAAAGGCAACGTTGAGGTACATAAAAAAAACAAATACCATTACATTAAACTTTAATAACTGAAATTCGTTCATAATATATTTTTTTTTTTAAATTGAAAACATTTTTTTATAAATGATAAGCAACATTGTTTTGATTTGCATGTTTTTTTTATTTCAAATTTGAAAACAACTTTTATAAATGATAACAAACATTGTTTTGATTTGCATGTTTTTTATTTTAATTTTAAAAAAACTTGTAAAGGCAACGTTGAGGTACATAAAAAAAAACAAATACCATTACATTAAACTTTAATAACTGAAATTCGTTCATAATATATATTTTTTTTAAATTGAAAACATTTTTTTTATAAATGATAAGCAACATTGTTTTGATTTGCATGTTTTTTTTTATTTTAATTTAAAAAAACTGTAAACTGAATTATGAATAAATGAACAATCAATTATTAGATAAACAAACAAACAAATATAAATAAATATACTAAATATAAATTTGATAAAGTTTAGGTAAATTATAATCAGCATGGTTTTGATTTGCTTTTTTTTTAAATTTCATGATTATTCTGTAAATTTACAATATTGTAATTATCAAGTGATAATTACTTAATACAGGAACAACTGAATTATGAATAAATGAACAATCAATAATTAGATATAAACAGACAAACAAATTACAATAAATATAAATAAATATATTAAATATGAATTATAATCAGCATTGTTTTGATTTGCTTTTTTTTCAATTTTAATGATTATTCTGTATTTTTACAATATTATATTATATATAAACAGACAGATTACAATAAATATATTAAATATAAATTTGAAACCAAGTTTAGATAAATTATAATCAGCATTGTTTTGATTTGCTTTTTTTTTTCAATTTTAATGATTATTCTGTAAATTTACAATATATACTGAATTATGAATAAATGAACAATCAATAATTAGATATAAACAGACAAACAAATTACAAAAATCAAATAATACTTATTGAAAAATAGGTTATAGATATAAAATTCAGCTGAATGTCTGAAGTTTTCTTTTTTTGCTTAACTTATTAATGATGTTATCATTTTCTCTAGAACAAAAATTATTTAAAAGAGCATTTGTAGAGCTTAAGATAAACATCTTTTCTATTTTTTCAATATTATGACCTTCATCACAAGTGTCAACATTAAAAAGTAGCTCATGGTCTGCCAATACATTCAATGTTATATGCATGGCTAATTTCCTTTGATTTACTGAATGAAGAAAAGAATGATTTTTTATCAGCTTACCAATGACTACATAATTATATAGAACAAAATTAGTAGTTGTATCATTAGGATATAAAGAGAAACCTCTATTAATCCCTTGAAAATAGCGGTTTATTTCAGGTGTTTCTTCCACGTTAACTCTCCCAGATAATAGGTTTTTGCAATTACTGCATTTAGTTTTCTTAAAAACAGCATAACAGCAATAACCGGCTAAATATAATATTACAGGAAGAACTTCTCGACATTTATTAACATCATCCTCTTTGACATCAATTGTAAATTTATAAATATCTAACTTTTGCTGCTCTGTCACTTCATCCCAATTTGGTTCTTGTAAATTATTTAAATCAATTTTAAAGCATTGCTGATTAAATGATAAGCTCAATTTTAAAACTGATAGCATTCTAATTTTTTGTTCACACTCAAAGACTTGCCGTATTGAGATATTATACTGATCACCACTAAGTCGCCGGTATTGCCCAAACCTTGCCTCAAGGTGATCAGTCTGAAATTTGCCAGGTAATATGTATAGCATTTTCAATTCTTCCATGCAATACTTAGTCAGTTCTAGAAATGCATAGGTTGTATGATGCAAAGCAGTGAAGGTTTCTTTTGTTAATTTGCCATTTTTTCCAGAAATGCTATTCCAAGATTCTAACCAGTCACAGAATACAGAAAGAAATCTAAAATTTTCTTCATTTACTCTAAGTGGATTGCAGTATTTATTTCTAAGGCGACAACCTTTATATGGTGTTTTTACATTCATTATTGTCCACCAAATATAAAATATGTTTATATATTCTGCAACTTCTGCAAAATTAGGCAAACATTCCTGTTTTCCTAACGTCAATAATCCCTGAATAGTGTATTCATTGAAAATTTGCAGAACTAAATTAACATTTTGCCTTTCAAGACTAGTAGGATAAAGAGCTTTTGAGGTCAATTTATAACAATATTTCAAAATTGACTGAGATTCCAGGGCATGAAGTTTCTGTAAGGTACAAAATGGGGCACTTTGGATACTATTTAATTCATGATTTCCATTATGACAAAATTTTGGAAAGAGCATGCATTTAGTTGCATCTTTTTGACCAAGCCAATTGTTTCTAATGCATTTTAATATATGGACTGAGTCAAATAGAAAGAAAAGAGGTCGAGACTTAACAAATGGGTGTGGATATACAATCGAAAGCTTTGGTGGATTGCAAAAGTAAGATATAGCCTTTTTATTTATTGCATTATTATCTGTTATGATTGATAATACTTGAAAGCCTATCTCCTCTAAACCAATTATAATACGTTTAACAATATTAAATAAATTTTCAGCTTTAAGACATTTAGTTGGCATAACATGCACAACATCCTTATATGGTGAGAATACACTGCTAAGCATAAAAGCAAATGCACTTGTTGCAGCTTCATTTCTATTGTCAGATAAGCCATGCGCAAACTGAAGCTCATATAGTGGCCAGTGCAAAAAAATGCTTGATCCCTTCAGCCTTTCCCCTTTTGGGGTGTCTTGGGCACCGGCCAATAAACCCCGCCCAGCTACTTTTAGGTGCTGCTTGGGGGAATCATAGGATCTGGACACAGAGCATAAAATTGGAGAGTAAAGGTAATTCAATCAAAAAATGACAAAAATTATTATATACACTTTATGAGAAAATTTATATATATATCAGGATGTGACAAGATCAATTTCTTAAGCAGAGTTTAACAGGTTTGAATTCAGAATTTTCCTTCTCTAGACTGGTTGCCTAACCAAAGTTAAAAAAAGCCCATTATGCCCTACCATTTACCCATACCTGGTGGGAGAATAGTGATTATATAGCTGCTGCTTTGTGGGGTGCTCCTTCCAGCAAAAGCACACAGCATCTTTGTGTAGTTCCCATCTAGTTTTTTCTACAAGTGTTTTGTAAAAGTATACACACACACACATACAATTTTTTACAAACACACACACACACACACAATTTTTTACAAACACACACACACACACACAATTTTTTACAAACACACACACACACACACACACACACATATATATACACACACTAGCTCTGCTATATTATTTGGTAACCTGTTCATGATTCTTATGAATCATATGAAGATTATTTTAAAAGAGCAATTTATCATAAGATTACAAGTCAATTTCTACTTGCAATTAAATAAGTCTGCTTTTAAAGTTTATAAAAACAAAACAATCAGTAGTTGGAAAGAAATTAATCATGAGGAAGGCAACAGTGGAGGGGAGGTGATTTGTAGATTTCATAGACTTTTCTGACAAGAGTAAAATGTCTGGTGGCAGTCATCCAGAAGCATAGCAACACTTTGGTGGTTGCACCATGATAAAGTGAAATACACACACACACACACACACACACACACACACTAGTGCCATTCTTTACCAAACCCGCCTCATGAGCACAATATCCTGATGCCACCTCACCCCCATCTTCTGATCCCCACCCACCCGAACATGATGAATATTCAGACTGATGTTTTAGCACCCTGAAATGGATGGATGGGAAAGGTGAATGAATAGAGAAGGTTTGATTGTGAAGAGAAAGTCTTTACCCACTTCCATATTGTGTCAAATGAATTCATGATAAAGATTAAAAAATTAAATATTTATATATAATTAAATAAAATAAAAAATTATTAGTGACAAATCTATGTACAAATAAAGAGAGAATTTTTAACATTTATATATTTTTTGAATTAGAATAATGAATAATTATTTTTTGGATAAAATGATTTTGAAAATTTTGATAGATTTTAATCCTTTTTAATCCTTTAATTTTAATCCTAAATTTCAATTGAATTACAATTGTGAATTACAAAGACATGAGATTAATTTAATTACTATTAGAATTATTTTATTATCAATAATTTTGTTATTATTATTATTATTATTATTATTTTTTTTTACTCCTTTTGAGTTTTCACATCAGCATTAGCTGATGGTCTTTCCAATGGAGTCTGAGTGACAGCAAGTCTCCTCAGGTCTCCAGGACTCTTCTGAGTATTCAGGCAGATTGCAGCAGTTCAGTGTTCTGAATGGTTTCAATACTTCCTCTGATTTCCAAGCTTTCCAAACCTTCATTATTAGAATCATTATTATTACTATTACTATTACTATTATTATTATTATTATTATTAGAATCAGTATTTTTATGATAATAATAATTTAAATAACAATGATAACAATAATAACTTCAGGGAAATACCATCAGCTGGTGTGAAAAACTAATAATAATGATAGCAATAATTTATAACGATTGATACCATCCAGAACACTGTACTGCTGCAATCTGCCAGAATACTCAGAAGAGTCCTGGAGACAAAGGCTAAATTTGCAAATTGTCCTCAATATTTCAAGATTCGTTAAAATAAATGAAATTAACTAACCTGACTTACCCCCCCCAAAAAAAAAAAGCCAAGTAGGAAAAAAATAGATAAATAAAGTAAATAAAAAAAAAAAGAAAGATTTTTTTATTGATGAAATAAAACAATTACTTACCAAAAAAAAAAGTATTTTCCAACTTTAGTTCAATAATAATAATGATAACGATAATAATAATGATATCAATAATAATAATAATATCCCTTTTTTATTTGAATAAATTTATATCAAAGTAATTGTGGGATTATTAGACATTAGACAAATATTTACTTTCTCGGCATTTAAGACTAACCAAAATAGTCAATTTAATTTAATAGACTCTTTATTTTATGAATAAAACTATTCAAAAATATTGTAAGGATTATCAGAATTATTTCTTTATGTTTATAAAAATATCCCTTTACGAATTTAATGAATTAATATCGAGAATTTCTTTAGAGTTTATTTCTAAAATATGAGTTTTTACAACACTTTTTACTTTACGCTCTTATGTGAAAAAAATTGTTAACTTAAGACAGAGCTTTTAATGTCTTAAACTTGATTTTGTGAATTACAAAGACTTTAAAATACTTCAATTATTGAAGTTTAAATTAAATTTATTTAGTTTTAATACAAAAAAATTACTCACTTTGGAATTCTTTGTAGGTAAAAAATTGTTCTCGTCTGATAGTATAAATCCATTTATCGCACAAAATTTTATCACGAGGGAAAGAAAAACACTAACTTTTGGTCCATTCCTATAGTTTCCATTACAAAAAGGCGCAACACACTTAAGGGCATTTTTGTTTATAAATTAAAATAAAATAAAAATAATTGACTGAATAATTACAAGAAAAAGTCGTTGACTATTTGCAAAAACTTCGAGGTGACTATTTGCAAAAAACTTCGAGGTTAGCCACGTGTGGCAAGTCTCGTTTTGCTTCGGTTTGTGTGAAAACAAACTTGGGACTAGATATGATGATATCGCAGTGACGTCAGACTCGATCCATCTGGCCTAGTAATTCTAGTTGGTCTTGTGTAGACCCTCAGCCACCGCCTTCTAGCACCCATATGATAAAAAGGGGTTGGGGCTTGCCATCAGGGCAATAGGGTTGGGAAAATCATATAGGTGCTAGGGCTTGACAGGGCCAGCCGATTGATCGGAAGGGGCCTCTCCGACCGCCCGTCTAGCCCAAGAAAAGCTTAAAGTGGAATATTGCAAGTCATGGGTTCTATCCTTAAGTATCACGGGTCGCCACCCACGGCCAACAGGTAGCCCCATTGGGGGAATCATACCCCTCTGCAGAGGTGCATTCTAAACCCCAGCCGACAGGGCGGTAAATTTCTTTTCGGCTAAGGTTTTTATTGCCCCTTGTCATTCCTATCCCTCAAACTTTCTCTGGAAGATTTTACAATTTAATAGTTAGCCCTTATTCATCTGACGGTTATTTATCTACTATTTATTTAAGCCCTGTGTATCTCATTTGAGGGTCAGTGTGTCATCGTCTCTCTCTCTCTCTCTTTATATTTGAACATATTTATACAGATGGTCACCTATTTATTTACTATTGGAAATTTCGCATGTGGAACGCAGATCACACAGGTTCCAAGTAGCATTCTCATTTTCAACATCCACACGTGTTCATGCGCATATTATACGTACACAAAACATGCAGATCAAATAGTTGCATGTACACATATGCAATCTTACACACACACACACACACACACACACACACACACACCTATATGTATATATATCCATATCTTATATATATGAAATAAATATTTTTAGAAAAAACAAACGATGTTATAATTCGCTGACAGAAATCTGTTTCGACCTTTTATTAAAGCGATCTTCATCAAGAGCGAAATATTTGTGATGGAAAGACGGTGTGAGTAAACTGTTACAAACAAAAGTAGTACAAACGAACGTTCATGTTCGGAGCCGGAATTTTTTTTTTAATTTTGAAAATGTATATTCTGTTTTAAAAAATAAAATAAATTTTTTTTTTTTTTTTTTTTTTTTTTTTTTTTTAATCAGAAGCATTATAATCCACAAAGAAAACTCAAAAGAGTTTGATGTAAATATATATAAAAAATGTATAAAAAAGTATAAAAAAAAGTTTATGATTCCAGCCACTGCAGACCACATTAGTCTCCGGAAAGATGTAGAAATCCAAAAGACAGTATGAAAAGTGAATGGAAGTGAATCGGACAGTATGAAATAAATATTTTTAGAAAAAACAAACAAATGAGGTCTTTCTATCACAAACATTTCGCTCTTGATGAAGACCGCTTTAATAAAAGGTCGAAACAGATTTTTGTCAGCGAACTATAACAGCATTTGTTTGTTTTTTCTAAAAATATTTATTTCATACTGTCGGATTCACTTCCATTCACTTTTCATAAATATATATATATATATATATATATATACACACACACACACATGCATTCGCTTGCCCATCCCTATTGTAGTTATCTAGGCACTCATACCTATAGGCCTACACACACACACACATACCTAACACACACACCTACAAGTATGTGCATATATATATATATATATATATATATACACACACACACACACATATACGTACATCTATATGTATCATAATCATTATGTCGCGCAAGCAGCACGGATATCCATGACAATCTCTCACCAACCTTCCCTATCACTCATTGCCCCCGGTAGGTCTTCTGTGTAGCAACCAGCATCCTCGCGTAGTTGGTCAATGTAGGTTCTAGCTGGGCGCCCCACACTTGGCTTCCACAGAACATTGCTTATGAGCTCATCCTTGCTTCTCCAACAGTGTCTTGCATGCCTAGTATGTCTCACTCAGATGGTTTGTGAGATGGGGGGCAGGTGGCCATATAGCTGCTTCCTTGTGGGGTGTTGTTTCCAGGACTTGTTCAAGGCTGCACACAGCATTCTTGTACAGCTCCCATCCAGCTTATTCTCAAGGCGCCTCATTAGGGTCCAAGTGGTGCAGCCATACAGCATACATACATTTACGTATACCCATACATCCATGTGTACACACACTTACACATACATATATCTACTCATACTTCTTCCGTCCTCATAAGGCTGCATATATTTCCATATAGATACATATACATACATACACATATATACATATACATACATACATACACATATATACACACATTCGCACTAGGCATATTGAGCTCTCGTTACGGTTTACCTGCATCAGCTTGGTTAAATCACACATGGAAAGATCCTAACCACAGGAACAAAATATATATATATATATATATATGTAAACAACTTTTAGCTATTTTCAGCCGACAGTATATTTGGGAGAATATGTGCTTTTTAATTTTAGTCAGACCTAATTTTTGAAAGTTAATCCATTTTATGTTTAATTAGGCGGGATTTAAACTACTTAAATGTGAGGCTAAACAAATCGAGAAAAATCAATCTCTGAATATATATTTCGACCTATTAGGTCTCATCAGCAGAGTTGGTCCTCGTATCTATAACTCTGCTGATGAGACCTAATAGGTCGAAATATATATTCAGAGATTGATTTTTCTCGATTTGTTTAGCCTCACATTTAAGTAGTTTAAATCCCGCCTAATTAAACATAAAATGGATTAACTTTCAAAAATTAGGTCTGACTAAAATTAAAAAGCACATATTCTCCCAAATATATATATATATATATATATATATATATATAGTTAGTTATTAAAAAAAAATTTTAAATTGACTTTAATTTAAAAAAATTCTTTATTCTGTTATTTACAGCTTATCTTGTTTTCTAATCAAGATTTTCTTAACTTGATGATACACACACTGTTTTTGGCTTCTTTTATTCTCCACCAACGTCCAAGTTTATGTTCTTGGCCAATTGCAGCTACAAGAAAAGATCCGTCTTTGGAAAATTGCAATGAGTTAACAAAGCCAACCTGAAATGGAAAAAAAGAGAAATGGTCATTAAATTTCAATTAAAACTGTTTTTCAATAAGTTGACAGAAGAATTAATTGAATTATTTTAATGAATATCAAATTAATTGAATTTCAGTGGAAAAGAGAAATGGTCATGAATTTCCATGAATAAATCGATGGGAGAATTATACAACATACTGGGAGATTAGAAGAATTGTTTTGCAAAACGCAGGCAGAACAGATAGTCAAAAACAGGAACATATGATTTAATGAATAATTAAAAACTAAAAAATGTATGTAATTTTTTAACAAAAATAATAATACAGAAAGTTTTATGAGGAAAAGGAAGATTAGGTAAATGAAAGAAAAAGAATTGTAATATAAAATAAAAATAAAAAATTTTATTATAAAATGAAAATTGAAATTGAAACAAATGAAAATATTAAAAAAAGATACATGGTGTTAACGATATATCAAGAGTTGCTTCCCTTGATGGAAAAGACAGAGTTATACCCCCTTACGGATAGACTATCTATCTCAGTTTATTCATATCTAAGTATAATCTCATTCTAAAGACTTTGTCATTAGAAGAAAAAAAAAAAAGGTAATGAAAGAACTTACCACACGAATTGAAAATAAGGGTATAAGTGACTTAAGATTAGGACCACACTTCCATAGGCGAATACATCCATCTTTGGAACCTGCTGAGACAAAAGTAACATTGTAACTAGAATTTAAAGAGAAAAAGAAAAAAAACTACCCCCCCCACCCCAAAAAAAAAAGAATTTTTTTTAAGTCTTCATTTAGGAGGCTTGATATGAATAATTTTGATATTTCAACTGTTGTCCTAATCTTTATTGTGGTATGTATAAACACAATGTTCAGGTGGTGTTTTTTGGTGCTTTTTTTTAATTACTTTAAAATAAATCATCACCAGACGCTAACTTTGCATACAAACTTGGTTTCGGAGCTGAAATCGTTACCACTAGTTCAAGGGACTCCAAGCAACATAAATGCCACCAGACTTATTGACAGAAATGTGATTAGATATAGAAAAAAACAATTCTATTTTAGAATATGAATTTTCTTCTATTTATTACA
Organism: Doryteuthis pealeii; assembly: GCA_023376005.1. Taxonomy (NCBI): domain Eukaryota; kingdom Metazoa; phylum Mollusca; class Cephalopoda; order Myopsida; family Loliginidae; genus Doryteuthis; species Doryteuthis pealeii. The sequence goes on along the minus strand of CM042147.1, from coordinate 23,129,181 downwards.
AGTGTTGCATGTCATGGACTGCTCAAGCCATTAGGATTCCGTCCTTAAGCATCATGGGTCACCACCCACAGCTAACAGGTGGCCCCATTAGGAGGGAGGGTTCTTATCCCTCTGCAGAGGTGCAGTCGGTGTATTGAACAGTCCCAGCCGCCTGGGCTACTAAAAGTTTGGACAGCCCTATTTTAGAAGAACAACTGTTATATACACCTTTTGTATCGGTTATGTAAATGGTGAGAAGAGAGTTCTTAGGAGAGTCCTATTTCGCCAGCAGGCCATTTTTTTTTGGGGGGGGGATTTCTTCCTCCCGTTGATACAGACTTATGTTGTTCTGAGCTTCGGTTGTCTGTACTCATTCTCTTTGTTTTTAAATGATGAAAGCAAGACTTAGTTTATTTTCCCCCAAACGTCTTTAATAAAACCGAAGCCCAAAACAGTCCAACCGTGCAGTGAGAAGATTGCTTACCTGGGAACAGACGACAATCACGTCTACCCCCTTCGATTAACTGCCAAAATATAAATACTCAACACAATTCCCTTTACACGCTTCTTTGCCTTTAGCCAATGAGAAATCAACAGCTAGGTCAGTGAAAGGGGAGCTGTTTGTCAATCACTTCTATAATGGTCTTGCTATAATGCTAACAATACAGTTATTTAAATTTTACTACATTAAAGTCATAATTCGTAGGCAACCCACGAATTATGTAACACAACTAATATATCTTACCTGAAGCGATTAAATCTGAGAATTGAAGGGAGGTAACTGCGGAAATCCAATTCTCTTCATCCGATGAATTTGAGTTCGTTTCTCCATTGTGAGCATTTTTGTAAGTTGTTGATGGTTTCTTTTTCATAACACTCCAAAGACAAAGGGAGCTGCAAAAACAAACAATAATTACTAAGAAAAATTAGGACATTTCTGTTTTATCATCACGCAAATTTGGTTTCGTTCCCATCAAATGAGTGAGAAACACAGATTGGAAATCATCTTCAAGTTGGTTGGTTGGGTTTTATGGCATGTCAACCATTGTTGGGTTATTTTATGCCAAAGACATTTTCTTGATGGGTATTCAGATTTTTAACTTGTTTTATGATCTATTTAACCCATAGATGGGACCTAAACAGGTACAACCACTCCGAGTCAGAGTATATGAGTGTGTATATATACATCTATATACATACACTAATATATGAACAGATATTCTTCTCCCAATTGAAAGAAGGAAATCAAACTAAAAGTGTACAATGTTTTAAGGACATCTTGAAAGCAAATCTAAAGAAATGCAAAAATCAACGTCAAAACCTGGAAGACAACAGCAAAAGACAGAACACGCTGGAGAATCACTATCAGGGATGGCACTGGTACTTTCGAATGCAAGCAGAGATGGGGGGGCAAAGGCAACAAAGAGAGTAATCTCGACCAGCACTGCTCCGAGGAACAACATGTCTGCACTATAGCCAAAGTTTTAGAGCTAAAATCGGCCTTATCAGTCATCTAAGGACCCATGGACAAGATTGTGACTAGAAGACCATCAGTCTGAATTATCCTGAAGAATGGGTGAAACCTAGGTAGATAGTGTCCGACTCATGTAGATCCTTATAATCATGTTCTACTTAGCATATTGAGCATTTTTTACATGTATAATTTAGAAAAATTGAGTTACCTGGCTTTTTTCCACAACGGTAGAGTTTAGAAGTAAAAAAAACAAAATTATATATAATAGACATATGTGAGAAAAAATCATGTGTGTGTATATATATATATATATATATATATATATATATATATATATATATATCTTTCTGGTAGTTAAGATCTTTCCATGTGTGGTTTAACCAAAATGGTGCAGGTAAACCATAATGAGGGCTCAATGTGCCTAGTACCAGTGAGTGGACGGACAGAGCAAAATTAAATTATTGTAATGAAGCAAATTAAAAATTTTTCCTTCATTTATTATGTGTGTGTGTGTGTGTGTATATAAAGCCAGACACATGAGAAAATATTTACTTACTTATCATCACCACCAGATACAAAAGATGATTCATTAATGAGAGCTACACAATCAATGGAGCCACTGTGAAAAAAAAAAGAAAAGAAAAGAAAATTTTAAATATTAATATCAAATTCATTTTGTGTTTGCACTGGAATTACAGCAATCTAGAAATCTATATATATAAGTTTATATAATCAAATTTAAATTTCAACTTTACTAAAAGAATATATATTGAAAAATAATTTTTTTTTTCTTTTTCAGTAAACAAATTTAGTATTTAGTTATGATTAGTCAGTTGGATTTTATGGCATGCAACCCTTGTTGGGTTATTTTATGCCAACAACATTTTGATTTACTCATACTTGATATGTACTCATTTTTTTTTTAACTCCTTTTTTTATTTAAAAAAAAACCTTACTTTTTTTTCTTTTTGAATAAAGAGATTTAGTATTTAGTTATGATGTTTGGTCAGTTGGATTTTATGGCATGTCAACCCTTGTTGGGTTATTTTATGCTGAAGACGTTTTGTTTTACTCATTCTTGAAGAGTACTCAATTTATTTTTTAAAAAAATTTTTTAAACTCATTTTTTCTAATTAACTCATAGATAGGACCCTAACAGGTACTACCACTCCAAACTCATTTTTTCTAATTAACTCATAGATAGGACCATAACAGGTACTACCACTCCAAACTCACGTATAACTAAATATTTTGGTGCATTTTCAACTAAATATGAGGGTAATACCAAAGGTAAGGTCCGTTTAAGAAATTGACCATGTGTCACATTGTACTGAGGGGTTGGTAAATCTATATTGTAGTAGTTCAAATATAGTAACTTACGTATGTCCATGAAAAACCAATTGTGACTCTTCAATAATTTTCCATATACGTAAAGATCCATCTCGTCCACCGGCCGTTAATGCTCGTTCTCTTGTCAGACTGTCAATGCCTGTGATAGAATCCTGATGACCAAATCTGAAATAAATAAATATATATATCTTATTATAATGGAGATTCAGTGTTTGTCTATCTGTAACTGAAACTATGTCACTGTTTGCGTCACACTACCCCCAGGAATGTGTATTCATGAGTATTTCATTTATAGTCAGGATCATTAATACATAGAATAAATCTTATTTATTAACAATGTCTCCATGAAAATCTGAGTTAAATTTGCCTCAAAACAGCCCATGTTATTAGTGCATTTAAAAACCTGCAATGTGTCTTATATATCACTAAGAAATAAAGGTTTACATAATATATGGTGTGGTTAATTTGCATACTGTTTTTTTTAAAAACTGGGTTTAATAAATAATTACTTGGTGTTATTGATCTCTGATATTATTTTATTCTCCAATGTAATAAAATCAATCCTATGAATGATTTTATATAGAAACCAATTAAAATGTAATTAAAATAAGTGTAATCTTTTTATATGCATTCTTATTTAATTTCATTACTCTTTCTAATTCAATATATTTCATTACATTAAAACTTAAATATTTATGCCTGGAGGGTGCATATTCTTGCTAATACATATAAATATTATTAATACAAATAATTTGCACACAGTTATATGGTTTCAAGTATTCCTACCTAATACTAATAATTCTCAAATAGATCTCTATTTGATCCATAAATGGGTAACTAACAGGTACTGCCACTATATGAGAGTGGACCTGGGAGTAATGGTAAGGAAGAGATACTCCTCAGAGCTCCAGTTTAGCATCATAGTAAGAACACTCATTTGGGTAGGGAGTTCTTATTAATTATCAGGAAACACATTGTATTGTAATGCCAATTAAAATATAATTCATTTTTTTTATATACGTTCTTTATATATTTAATTTAGTCAGCCTTTCTAATTTGATATATTTCCTTACATTAAAACATAACTACTTATGTCCAGACAGCACATATTCCTTCTAGTACTTATAATCTATACACAATTCAACGTTTCTATTTAATGATAATCATCTGTTTGTGCATAATTATATGGTTTCAAGTATTCCTATCTAATACTATAAATTTTTATACAATTCTATGGTTTCGGAAATTATTTTCTATTTAATAATAATCATTTGTTTGCACAAGGAAACATGGTTACAAGTAACTTGGTAAACAATCATAGCTTTAAATAAATATTCTTAATTTAAATAATTTGCACAGTTATATGGCATCAAGTATTCCTATAGAATATTAATCATTTTTAAACACATCTATTTGACCCATATATGAGACCCTAACAAGTATTACCACTCTGGGTGGGCCTGGGAGTGATGGCAATGAAAGGGTGTACCACATTCCTCAGAGCTCAAGAACTGAAGCCTCACCACCAGATGTAATTTACTTTGATATGGATACCTGGAACATCTGGAATGGGAACCTCACCACCAGATGTAATTTACTTTGATACCTGGAATCTGGAATGGGAACCTCACCACCAGATGTAATTTACTTTGATACCTGGAACATCTGGAATGGGAACCTCACCACCAGATGTAATTTAGTATCATACCTGTAACATCTGGAATGGGAACCTCACCACCAGATGTAATTTAGTATCATACAAGAAAGCAAAGAAAAAAAAAGAAATTAAATTTGCACAATGCTGGCACTGAAATGGGATTACCACGCATATTACAACAGCCAACCTATAGAGTATTCAATATATAGTTTATCAAAAAAAAAAAAAAAAAAAAAAAATCTATATATGTTGAAAGGAAAAATAAATAAAGGAAAGAAAATTCTCTGTATTTTGACCGTTTTAACTCCAAATACCAAACATTTTATTCTAATGAAGGCCGTTATTCTTTGTATGCTTAAAGATTTTATAATTTTCTATTATTATTATTTCATTTTATATTTAAAATATAATAATAGAATATATGTGTACATGAACAAACTCCTGGTCGAAACCCGTGTTAGTAAATCTATTTTATCCATTCAACATTTTCTTTCCTTTATTTATTTTTCCTTTCAACATACCGTTGGATTCATTTCCATTTTCAACTTACATATATATATATAAGAAAATAAAGAAAAAAAACAAAGAAATAAAATTCACACAATACTTACAGTGTTTCAACATAACTCATTTGATCTAAATCCCAAACTTTGACTGATCTGTCATTTGAGCAGCTGAATAATTGATGGGAATTTTTACGGAACGCTAAACCCTAAAATAAATAAATAAAAAAAACAAAACATATACAATATATTTTAAGTATAAAATAAGATGATAAAACAGGTGTGTTACATAATTAATTAATGCCACCAAACACTGACCAGATGTTCAGCTTCAGACAGACACTGCAACTGTGCCTGCCTGTCATGCATAAGCCTTATCAGTCACAAACATACCTGCAGTCAATGTGGAACACCCCCTTAATCTTTGTTCATAAAGTCAAGCCATGACAAAATTATCATAAAATGTGTTCTTATTTGTGCTTGCACATGATTTGAAATTAACTTAATTGTTATTAGGAACACATTTTATGATATTTTCGTGTTAAAACATGTAGCTGTATTGATTCGAACAAATTTGTATTTTCAGTGTAGATTTATGGTGAAATGGAAATGGCCGACCAAAACACACAGCTTCCTCAAAGTGAAACAAACAAGGGGGAGATTACTCTCATTTATGTAACTAATATTCAGATTACCTGAATTAGAAAATAAACAGGAAGAAATTTGTGATGAGATTTTTACAGTGAAATGAAAATGGGTGACCAAAACATACGGCTTCCTCAAAGTGAAATAAACAAAGGGAGGTTACTTTCATTTATGTAACTCATGTTTAGATTACCTTTATCGATTTAACCCATAGATGGAACCCTAACAGGTACTACCACTCCGGATCAGAGTGGATCTGGGAGTAATGGCAATGAAGGGGTACTCCACACTTCCCAGAGCTCCAGAATTGGAATCGCACTACTAGATGCTGTTTAACCTCATACCCAGGACACTAAAATCCTCACAGCCATTGTGCTTCCAACAGGATCAGCTGAGTCTAGTCTTAATTTTGGGCCCTTCCTGCCCAAAAATAGATATGCCCCATTCCTGAAAATGTGTCTTTATCCACACGTGTAAGGCTTAATCAATATCTCATACAAATACAGTGTCCACTTTAAAATTTTTAATTCTTTAAAGTGCACACCGTTTTTATGGACACCTTGTATATCCTCACTTGAATTTTAATTTCTAATACTTACTGTAATGGCATCCTTATGTCCCTTAAACGTATGAATCAACTGACAGGTCGAAGGGTCCCATACATGAATGAGGCGTTTCTGTTCTCCTGATACCTTAAAAAATAAAAAATAAATAAAAGTTATAAACGTTGAGTTATGCCCCTTTTTCTTTTAAATATATAAAGGAATAAAGGAATAAAGGAATATTGTCGATTCAGGCAGAGTTATGTTAGCCTACATGTGTAAAACTTTCCAACAAAAAAGTTACACGGTGTAGCCAAAACACGTAAAAAAGATTTTTAAAACAACACAACAAGGATACGTACACTGAGCAGTTGTTCAGACTCCAGAGTAAAAATCCAGATTTTTTTTTAAAAGAAAGGGAGAATTAGTCTTTCGCAAAGAAAAAGGACCATTGTTAGTAAAAAAAAGATATATAAAAATCTCAGAAAATGTTGCACAAAATTGTGCATTTTTAAACTTACATTTTCAGATAGATTAGATAGATAAAATATTGAATTTTAAAAGAAATTTATTACCTCCTCTTACGGAGATTGCCCATCCCCTATTACACAACATGAAAAGAAAATAAGTTGTTCAGGCCCCAGAGTAAAAATCCAGAAATTTTGAAAAGAAAAAAAAAAGGGGGGGGGCCGCAAAGAAAAAGAACAATTGTTAGTAATAATTTTTTAGATATATAAAAATCTCTGAAAATATCTTGTGCAAAATTGTGCATTTTTAGATAGATTAAATAGGGCTTAGCAAAAATATTGACTTTTTTAAAAATATTGAACCGTTAAAAAATGTTTTTATTAACCCCCCCCCCTTACGGAGAGTGCCCATCCCTATTATACAAGATAAAAAGAAAAAATGAAATCGGTACTTACAAGGAATTTATTATCTGTTGATAAGGCAAGTGCCAATATGTGTGATGAGTGACCAACTTGTTCACCCTTATTTCCCTTCTTCACCCCAGGAATGACCTTCACCTTTCGACCTTCTTGGACATTCCCTGAAAATAAAACAATGACATCAAATTTACCAAAAAATACCAAAACTTATAAACATTTACCAACACCTACTATTCATCTAATTTAGCTCAGACGGTAGGAATTGCAAGGTTCTGGGTTCAATACCAGTTTCTGCCAACTCAGCACATGAGTAGCACAGTTTAGCAAATCTGATCAGTGCAATAAAGCATCTGGGAGCTGACGGCAGATGTGGCGCTCCACCTAAGCAAAAATAATCTCCCTGGTTAAGCACTAGTGAAAAGGGGGATAGACTCCCTCACAGTTTGGCTGATACCAACAATCAGCCACTCCATCGACTTACTACAACCAACATCTCCACATGAGTAGGATGTGACACAAAGTCAATTTCTTGAGCGGAGTTTACCAGGTTTTGAATTCAGACTTTTCCTTCTTCTAGATAGGTTGCCTAACCAAGGTTAAAGAGCCCAGTCTGCCCTACAATTTGCCCATAGCTGAAGGAAGAACAGTTGGATGCATACCTTTCCCAACGGTATTAGCACTATATGAAATGCAAACCGCCTCATCTATGATTTGAACTCAGGTTGCCCAGTCTATTTCCTATGTCAATAACCATTGCCCTACAAGCACCTCCACATTTTTACATATAAGAAATATTTATACCAATCTGAGATTGTGTATACATAATTTTTGGAAGGCGCCAATGCTAATTATTAAAAAGTTTTTAAAAATTTTCTTTTTTTTAAGACATGTCCCACAGATAGAAATATAGGTAATTTTCACCTTTAGTTAGCTAAATTCCTAGCAAATAAGGCAATTAGAGTAACCTCCCTTGACTTTCACTTTGAAACAAGCCGGTAGACATTTTGAAAGTCTCCATGCGAAATAAACAAATCTTAAAAACTTTTTTCGAAAACAATACAACTGCATGCTTTAACACAAAAATATCATAAAATGTGTTCTTAATCACAATTAAGTTAATTTCAGATAATGCGCACGCACAATTTTATGCTAGGAATTTAGCCAACTAAAGGTGAAAATTACCAAAATATATTCATATTGTTACATGAACAAGCAGTATGTGGAAAGGGTACACAGATGGAATAATGTTAACTTGATGAAGGAAAGTAAAATAGCTATGAGGTTTTTCTGTTCCCTGGCAGATTCTGAGACATGCCTCTCCTGTTCAAAGAACAAAGGAAAAAAAGATCGAGAATGAGTTTCTAATTGTCATATGACAATCCACAGGTCCTCAAATGAATACACCTAAAAAATTTTTTAAAAAACATTTGATGAGTGGAAAATAAGATAGCCATGTGTCTTAGTAAAAAGTTTTAAAATTTTCTCTTGAATAATTCCAGCTGTTACCATTGTGCAGCAAGCTTGAAAGATGGTATTGGCAAACTGGCATGTTATCATCGATGAGGTAACTGGTTCTCGGAATATTGGTCATGGTTCTGCGTATTAAATCATCTACGATGACCTTGGCTTCCATAAAAATAGAGTGCAGATCATTTTTGAATGCCCCTTGTAAATTGATACAAATTTTGTCCGATGAGCCCTTAGGCCTTCTTTAGGTGTTTCTTATGAAACTTCATGTCATAATCGGGAGCCTTCACGGAACTTTGAACCGAACCATTTAATTAATCCATTGGGGTAGATTGTTCTCATTCCATTAACCATGACAGGGGACAAGTGTTAAGCTATGTTAAGTGCTCTATTTTATTTTCGTCCATGGTCAGGATTGAACCTGCATCCTACAGATGATTGTCACTTAGAACTATTAGCTGAACCATGTGTCCAACTGGACAAAATAAAGGATTTGGTTTAAAGTTCTATGAAATCTCCCAATTACAACATGAAAGGTTCCTGAGTTCAACAAGAAACCCAGAGGACAAATTGGCTGAAACATTATGTAGATAATAATAATAAGGATGAGAACAACAGTCAAAACAAATCTCAATAACACAATTCATCAAGCCTTATCACAAAAATTCAAACAAATAATAGTTTTCTCTGAATTTTTGAGATGAGGTTTGATAATTTCTATTATTTTGATTATCTGGACTATTGTCAGCCAAAACGTGTATATAAACAATAAAGATAAGGACAATAATCCAAATAACATTTTCTTCATTTGTTCAAAATTAGAATTTTTTTTTTTTTTTAAAGTGAAATTCTTTGAAATTTACATTTGATTATAGAGGAATCTTTAGAAGCACTAAAGATAAATTTGTCATCAGAAGAAACGACCACACAGGTAACGGGCAGTTTGTGACCTCTTAGGACGGTTACATCAGAAGATTCAGGAGCAATATACTGAAGAGAAAAAAAACAAAAAAACATTCAATAAAAAAAAGAAGAAATTAATAGGCAGAAAAGTTTTTAAAATTATTAAAAAAATTTTTTTTTTTTTTAAACCCAGCTCAAGACAATTAACAGATGAAGTACAAGGATAATCCCAAAAGTAAGGTCTCCAGAATATTTAGAAATCACAGAAACGTTTATTGTTTATTGTCATGATATTTATATTATTTTAAAGTTTTTTCTATATAATTGTTATTTTGTTCAATGCCTTTTTGTAGGTGCTGTGGTAGTTTTTATATGCCCATGTCATACCAGCTCGCCATTATGTTGTTGAGGAGGCATTGAACCTTAACATTACTGCAAATTCCCTATATACCATTTGTGGACGTTTTTGACATCCATGCAGGAGTTGCCATACACTTCTACTAATTGGCGATGAATTTAAATTGGTTCAATACCTTTCGTGTTCAGAAACAACTGCGCAAACTTTATAATTGGCGGTAGCATCAGTCAGAAGCTCCATCAGAAACAACTGCCAAGCCAAGACTGAGTGTGGCAGGGAGACATGCACAACAAACACAACAGTGCTGCCAACAGCCGCACAAACAGTTTCCCTGCAATCTCAGCACTTTGGACACCTTACTTTTGGAATTACCATTGTATATAATATACATTTTTTTCCAATATATAATCTGCTACATAAAATAATAATGAAATTATTGTGTTCAGTGCTCAGGTGCACTACAACTCATCAAAGGTGTATGTATAGTATATAGAATAATGTACAAATGTCAGGAAAATGAACAGTGTACGAGTCATGATATATATGTGTGCGTGTGTATGGAGAGAGAATATCAGGTATCGTGCTGGAGAATTTCACGAAGGGGGTTTTAAAGTATGCAGTGTCTTGGCAGCTAACAACTGATGCAGGTAGTTTGTTCCAGAGTAATAGCAATGAAGGGGTACCTCCACACTCATGATAAAAAGGGTTTGGGGTTTGCTATAAGAGCAATACGGTTGGGACAATCATATGGGTACTAGGGCTTGACATGACCAGATGATTGATCAGAGTGGGTCTCTCCAACCACCTGTCTAGCCTAAGTAAAGGCTAAAGTGGAGTGTTACATGTCATGAACTGCTCAGCCACCAGGATTCCGTCATTAAGCATCACAGGTCACCACCTACAGCCAACATTCATTCACTCCCACTCTTTCTATCTATACCCCACTCTCTTTTCTCTTTTTTATATATTTTTTTCTGATGTGTAGCATGTCTTTTTCTTCCCTTTCTTCCCAATGAAAATGTAATGGTCTGTTATTTACCTAAGGTGACGACACCCACCTCCCTACCCACTCCCCAACTACGAAGCTTCTTCAGATTGGGGGTAGGGTGTTAAAGTTAGCTGGTTGGATTTTATGGCATGTCAACTCTTGTTGGGTTATTTTATACCAAAGACATTCATTTTTTTAAAGTAATTTTCTTCTATTTAACACATAGATGGGACCCTAAATAATACTAACACTCCATGTCAGAGTGGACCTGGGAGTAATGGCAATGAAGGGGTACTCCACACTCTCCAGAGCTCAAGAATTGGAACTTTACCATAAGATGCAGTTTAATGTCATACCCTGGACAATAAGATCCTCAGCCACTGATTTCTAGCACTTATATGATAAAAAGGGGTTGGGGCAATCATATAGGTAATAAGGCTTGACATGACCAGCCAACTGATCAAAGGGAGCCTCTTCAACTGCCCATCTACCCTGAGTAAAGGCCAAAGTGGAGTGTTGCAAGTCATGGAGTGCTCAGGCACAAGGGTTCCATCCTTAAGCATCACAGCTTGCCACTCACAGTTAACAGGTGGCTCCATTGTAGGGGGATATTACCCCTCTGCAGAGGTGTAGTTGGTGTATTTTTCTGCTCCAGCCCAAAGGGTAAGGTGTTAAAGTGAGGCACGTAGGTAGGTTCTAGCATATTAATATATATATATATATATATATATATATATATATAGTTTAGTGAAGAAATTTGTAAGACAAATTCAGTGAGAGTAAATCATAAAAGAAAATTAACTTACCTGGTCGGCAACTTCAAAGTGCAATTTTCCTTTTTGTTCCAACTAGAAAATAAATAAAAAATAATTTTGGTGATAATTCAATAATCAACAGGTAAAAATATATAAAAATCATTTTTATTCATTATCAAACTTTTTTTTAAATAGTAAAAATTCATCGAACAAAACTAAAAAAAAAAATTTTTTTTTTTTAAATAAAAAAAAAAATCAAACAAAAATAAAAATTTTATAAAATGAATTTAGACAGTTAGAAAGGATTGAACAAACCTCGTCAGACAAGAACTGTCTGTTGAGTTCAACAAAACATATCTATTTATAAATATATGATATATATATTTTATATATTTATTTACTATTATTAGTATCACTCACAGATATTGAACATTATCCTAATAATACTGTATATATTGACTTACTACTGTCTCATCAAGTGAGGTAGTGTAAACCATACACTGTGGTTATATATATATATATATAAGGTAAAAATGGATATTGAATCCGACAATATGTAAGAAAGTTTTATAGAAAAACAACAAGATGTTAAACATTTTTGCTGACAGATATCTTTTTCGACATTATGTCGAAACAGATATCTGTCAGCAAAAATGTTTAACATCTTGTTTTTCTATAAAACTTTCTTATATATATATATATATATATATATATATATATATATATATTTTTCCTAAGGTGAATTAATAGTCAGTGATTCTGAAAACTTTTTTTTAACTTAGTGTCTCTTGGGATGCAGGGATTTAATTTGAATGAGTCCCCCATGAAATTTTCCCAACTAAAGTTTCTTATTAAATTGTAGGGTTTAAAGTAGATGGGAAAGTTTTCTTTCATATAACAACTAACGCCGTTTAACTTCCACCTTGTACCCCATCCCATGTAATTTGTTTCTAAGAAAATACTGAAATGTATTTATAGTTAACTTGAAATGGTGAAATAATAACTAAAATTCATAGAACAAAAAAATTACAAAAATTTATCAAACAAAATTTATTTTTTACATTTAAAGATTAACTTTCCTAAAGTAAATTAGTAGTCTGTGATACTGATAACTTTTTAATTTAGCAAGTCCTAGGATGCACAGATTTAATTTGAATGAGTCCCCAAGACATTTGATGGGTGTTAAAATCCTGGTCACCATTTTAGGCATTTAGTTCTTCTGTTGTTCACAGATCCAGTTGGTAAATCCAAGTCTGTATGTCTCGTAAATATGTAAGTCCAAGTCTGTATTGGGGTTCAATTCTTAGCAGAATCCAGTTGGTTTCCTCAACATGATCCAAAAAAAGAGTTCTTCCTCACAGAAAGTTAGAAACTTAGCAATTGATTTGAGGACAGTTGCAAATGATCTTAAATGCTTTTTGTCTTTGTTTTTCATTGACCAATTTTTACTGGAAGTACCTGCAGCTGTTGGGAAAGTTCATAAATAGGAGTGGCAATTTGGCATACTACCAGATAAGTCTCAATCAATGGGTTCCAACTAAAGTTTCTTAATAAATTGTAGGGTTTTAGTTATGAATTGGGAAAAGGGGATGGGAAAGTTTTCTATGATGAAAAAACTAAAACTGTCTAACCCCTATCTTATATCAGATCTCGTGTAATTCGTTACTAAAAAAAAAAAAATATTTGAATTTATTTACAATTAGCTTGAAATGGTGGGGAAAGAAAAGAAAAACCCAAGAGTATTAACAGCAGCGTCAAGCTGTACCTGATTTAGTCAGATGGTGAGAAATTCTCTCATGATGTTGGCATTGGAAATTTCCTGTTAAAAACAAAGCTACTTTCTGCCAATTAACAAGGAACTCACATCCCTGAACTGTTACAGGTTGGTTGTGTGCAATGGATCAGGAATTTTATATAATTTTTATTACATATTTTCAGATTTTTATACATCAGATGCATAACTATCAACATCTCTAACAATTACTATTTGATTAGTATAAAGTAACTAATTCAAAATTTACTTTTTTTTAATTCTAAATGGTGATAACTAAAATAGTACAAAATATTGTGATGTAAATAAAAAATAAAAAAAAGGTTTGAATAAATATTATACTTCACATTTAGATGATTAATTCACATCATTTGGACTATGAATTTTGCCAGAAAAAAAAGAAAAGAATACTCACAAAGTCATGTTTTAAACGATCAGCAACAGAATCCCTATCTCCAGTAGGAGCAGTGGCAGCAGCCTCATCATTATCATCATCATCACCAGCTACATCTGAAGTGGAAAAAATACAATGCAAAAGATATGCAAGTTAAAAAAAAAATTAGGTCATAGTTGACCTGGGAGTAATCACAACAATTTCAAATGATTTTTACAGCATGTCAACACACTTAGGGTTATTATATGCCAAGAGGTAATGGAATTGCATTCATATTTATATTTTTTGTGTAGTTTTTCTCTTTTTTCAAATGGTAGGAACCGATTTAGCTCTGTAGAGTATCCACCAAGGTTCCGGGTTCAATACCAGCCCTTACCAAGTCAGCACCCTAGTAGCAAAGTTTGGGTCTGTGATATATTTTAATTGGTTTCAATATAAAATCATTCATATTTTAATACATTGGAGAATAAAAACTATAATATTAGAGATCAATAACACCAAGTAATTATTTATTGAATCTGGTTTTGTTAAAACCAGTATGCAAATTAACCACACCATATATTATGTAAACCTTTGTTTCTTAGTGATATATAACACACATTGCGTTTTAAACAAAGTAATGACATTGTCTGTTTTGATGCAAATCTAACTCAGATTTTTATAGAGACCACGTTAATGAATAAGATTTATTCTATGTATTAATGATTTTGACAATAAATTAAATACTCATTAATAAATTTATACAATTTCTGAGAGTAGTGTGAGGTGAGTAGTGATGTAGTTTCAGTTACAGACAGATGCTGAATCTCCATTATAAGATGTATTTCTCCCTTTTACCCTCTCTCACTGAAACATCATCTCTTTCTTCCTCTGTTGCAAAGATGTACCTATGGGTTCCATTATTGATTTTTATTGAAATCCAATTAGCCAGCCCTGTTCCTGAATATTAGCTTAACATGTGTGTAAACTTTCATCATGACCTGATCAGTGGTGTAGATGTTAACTATTTATACACAGACAGACAAAAATAGCCATTTATGTAGTAGATGTGCAGCAGTCATCATAATGAATAAAGACAAATTCCGTTTTGATTTTTTAAATAATTCCTCTCACCGTTACTCGATTCAAGCGTACTATTGCTCCCCCCCTTTCTCTCACTGAAACATCGCTTTCCTGCTCTATTGTAAAGATGTACCTAGGGCTTCCATCATTGACCTTTATTGAAATCCAATTAGCCAGCCCTGTTCTTGAATATTAGCTTAACATGTTCGGATCACACAGATAATAAATGCTATTTATGTCAAAACAGAGAAGAATATCTAATCAATATGAGAAAACCTTCAATTCTGCATTTGAAATGCCATCATCATCATCATCATCAGGTCACACTAGTAGCACTGATATCCATGACAATCCCTCGCCAACCATCCCTATTATTAATTGCTCTCGGGAGGTCCTCTGCACAGCATCCAGTATCTACGCAGGTCAATTTAGGTCTTTGCTGGACACCCCGCAGTGGCGTGCTCATGTGCTGGTTTCCACAGGAGAACATCACTTATAAGTTCGTCCTTGCTTCTCCAGCAGTGTCCAACATGTCTCACTCAGATGGTTTGTATAAGAGGAGGCAGGTGGCTGTATAGCTGCCTTCCTTGTGGGGTGTTGTTTCCATAATTTGTTTAAGATCATACGCAGTATTCTCATGTAGTTCCCATCTAGCTTATTCTCTAGGTGCTTCGTTAGGGTCCAAGTGGTGCAACCATACAGTAGCACTGATACAACTACGGCTTAAACATAGATATTCAAGCAAACATAAAAAAAATAATCCAACATACCCTGTTCAGCTTTTAGTTGTTCCAAATATTTCTTAGCCAATCGGATCTTTTTTTCTTGTGCAGTTTCTTCATCAGAAGAATATTCTTCAACATCTTTTTCTTCAAGATCACTAGAAAATAAACATCAACTCTCATTTAAGAAAAATAGAAATGATTAAAACAAATAATAACTATATTATAACACTGGTAATACAAATACATTCATATAAAAATTCAAAGGGTATTTTTGTTTTTTTATTAATAGTTACTTGCAGGGCTGCACCTCCGACTTCTCTTATTTAATTAAGTGATTACAAATCATAATAAATATAAAACTATGATTTTTTATAATCTATTTCTACGGAGTGTGCACTATAACTTTACAGACTAAACTAAATATATATATATATATATATATATATATATATATATATTTACCAACCCCTCCGCACGAGCTGGATATGACACAAGGTCAATTTCTTAAGCGGAGTTCAACAGGTTTGAATTCAGAGTTTTCCTTCTCCTAGACCGGTTGCCTAACCAAGGTTAAAGAGCCCAGACTGCCCTACTATTTACCCATAGCTGGAGGTAGAATAGGATTCATACCTTTCCCAAGGGTATTAGCGTTAAGTGAAATGCAACATCCAGGATTTGAACTCGGGGTGACGAGTCCATTTCCCATGACTTTAACCATTACACCACGCGCTTCATATATATATATATATATATATATATATATATATATATATATATATATATATATTATTATAATGGAGATTGTGGGTTTGTCTGTCTGTAACCAAAACTATATCACTACTCAAGTCACAATTCCCTTAGTTATTTACGTCACATTCTGCATGATTTTATTTTTTATTCAAACCTCAATTATTAATAAAATTGTTTTACATTATTAATACTGTTGACCATATCTACCTATTAAAAACATGCAATTGTATTTATATATACAACAAAATAGTGGTTTACAGTGTGAATGGGAAGGGTAATTTGCATATTGATCTTAAAAATTTGATTTTAATAAATATATGCTAAGTATTATTGATTTCTAATTGTTTGGTTTTATCTTATTGAATATGAGCAAAAATCTCGGATATAAATCTTAAAAGAAATCCATTAACAAGAAGAAATAACTGTAATATTATTCTTTTCTTCCTATTTTAACTAAATAGCTGAATTAGGAAAATTTACCAATGAAAGAGGGGAGTAATGGAAATTGATGGAATAGTTAGTTTCAAAGTTGTTCTATTTTTTGATTATACCCCCTCTGTTCCAAATCTTTTTATCTGCATTCTTATTAAGTTTCATTAGCCTTTCTAATTTAATATGATATCTTATTATATTAAAACTGAAATACTTGCACCTGGAGGGTGCATATATTTGCTAGTATATATAATCAATGGTAATATTATGGGTTTACACTCATAACTTGAAGTTTCATGGTAATCCAATCATCAGATGAGTTCAATGGTTGAGATCTTAAAAACCAGTCGTGAAAAAACAAAACAAATTTATATATATATATATATATATATATATATATATATACACACACACGATATATGAGTATGTATAAAATGTGTGAATATATATATATTATATATATATACACACTAGCAAAAGTACCCAGTCCATGACTGGACGAAAACATCTTTTTAAATAAATTTTTTTTAAATCACCGAAAATTTATATATTACAATATTTAATTTATGGATTTTTTTTTTAAACATTGAAAATATTTCTTTTAAATGTAATCCTGATTTTTTGAGTGTTTTGAAATAATTTTATGTCATAATATTGACATTTTTTAGGTAGAATTCAGAATTCATGTTTCTTTTTACTCAAAAAAAAAAATCCCATATAGAAACTTATAAAAATCTTCTGATATAATTATTCAGACTATTATCTTTATAGAAAAAATAAAAATCGTTTTTTTATCTGTTTATTTTTTTCAGATTTCATAAAACAGGGGGAGGGGCAGACCTCATAAAAAATATTTCCCTTAACATACTTTAAGAAAAAAAAAAACTATTTGAAACATATTTTCATTTTTCATAGAATTTGTTAAAAAAGCAGATAGTCATAACTTGTTTTTGGTTACTTTAAATTTCAGTTGATTTAACGGTATGAAAATGTAAACATTGTTTTCGTTCATAATTTTCATCATTTCCATAAGCTGAATTAAAAAAAAAAAAAATCATCAGGAGTTTTATTTAAATGTTTATTCTTTTGAATGGCCCAAAAATTTTGAAGATAATGATAACCTTTATTCATGTTTCATTGTTGTAAATAGAATATTGTTTGTTGACTACGAAAAGTTTCACAGAAAATCCAGTTTGAAAATAATAATAGTATTTGGGGACAATTTTAAATTCAGTTTTTAATTGCTTGATGAGTTAGAAATACATTGTAATTTATTTCTTTCAATTTTCTGTACATGACAATTCAAATCCAGTTCTTAACGATAAAAAGATGCTGAGAATCGAAAATTTAAATTCTTCGTATTGCAATATCTATTTTTGCTTAAATTCAAGATAGTATTTTAAAAACATATCGTTTTAAAACATTTTCATTAGTTCTCTGAAAAATTCAGACTTTTTTTTACCATTAGTATTAATTACAAAACAACTCGTTTTATCATTTTTTGTATTTACATTTAATATATATATATATATATATATATATATACACACAACCCTATACTGGTGAATATTTTAAAACATTTTCTTAATATTTTTATTTACATTTACATTTTTTTTTTTAATGTAACCGTAAGCTTGGGTTTTGAAACAATTTTAATTTTTCTACAATGTTTTGTGCATGACAACAATTTAATTTAAGTGAGTGTACAATTTAAGAATATGGACAAAGATTTGATTTTACGTTAAAAGTTAGTCTGAAAACATACGAAGTATGATTTTACTTTGTATAATCGGCTCTCCAAAGTAAAATATTTTTAACATCCTGAAAAAAATAAATCAATGGATAAAAACTCATACAAATTACATATTTAGAAATATTATTTTATTTTCTTTCTAACCAAATAAATATTTTAAAGATTGCCCCCCCCCCCAAAAAAAAACGAATTTTATTTTACGTTAAAATTTAGTCATAGTTGTAGTGGATATTTTGAATGACTGGCAGCTGATATTCTTTCTTTATTATTACTATTATTCTTCTTTGGACAGCTGAAAAAAGCAGCAGTCAAGCTTCTGCTGATACAAGCAGCACGAGCAGCTTACGATACTTTCCGAAAATCATTTGATTTTTGTTTAATTAATTAATTATATCCCTTAATTAGTAAAAATCAATAACCAAATTTGGTGTGTTTCTTAGTTAGAAGGATATCAAGATTTATGCAAGATTTTGAATCTGAGTGACCTCCCACTTTGGAGTTATACGTCGACACGTACATACCAAACTTCCTTTTATCTATATAGATATATTATGTGAGAGTGTATATACACATATATATACATGAGAGTTATTCTAAAAGTAAGGTCTCCAAAGCACTAGGTTCACAGGGAAACTGTTTGAATAGCTATTAGCAACACTGTTGTGTTTGTTGTGCATGCCCCAGGGCGCACCTCACTGCCACACTCAGTCTTGGCTTGGCAGTCATTTCTGATGGAACTCCTGACCGACATTATCACTAAGTTTGAAGTTCAGTTATTCATTTTAGAACACAAAAGCCATTAAACTGATTGAAATGTATCACCAATAACAAAAGTGTATGGAGAGTCATAAATGGATGTCAAAAATGTCCGCAATTTGTGTGGAGAGTTTGCAACAATGACAAGGTTCAACACTTTCGCAGCGAGCTGGTATGACATGAGCATAAAAAAACTGCCACAGTGGCTACAAAACTGCATCGACCGAAATGGCAATAATTAGGTATGGGCAATTTGCAGACTTCTCAAAAGCGCGCGATTTTTTAAAAAATATTTTAAAACGTCAATAAAAAAAATGGAAAATTAACTTTTTATTGTTTTCTTAATCTTTGTTGACATAGTTATCGCATCTTGACATGTGCATTTTGATCCAACTATTTTTTTTATGGATGATCATAGATAAATTTTTTTTTTTTTTTTTTTCCCCCCGAAGCAAAAACAAATTACTAATTTAGCATTTCCTTGATGCCTCACAATTTAACTCTTGATATTATTGAGAAAAGAAAAAAAAAAAAGGAGTTGGGAAAATCAAAATTAGAATGTTAGAAATTATTTACAATAAAATTCTATCATAAATATTATAAAAAGCAAGACTTTTTTTTCGATACATTTATTAAATGGGAGAATTATTTGTATTTATTAAATGGGAGAATTATTTGTTTCCAAATAAAATAATAAATTTCTTCAAACAAACACTGTTTGAGCTCTACAGAGTAGAATTATCCAAGCGTCACTGATTTTAACCAATTTGAACTTATGTACCCCAGCTGCCAGCGCTTCAACAACAACAACAGTTTTCCTAAAAAAAGGAAGAGGATATTATTTCCCTTAGACCCCTTCAATTAATAAGAATTATGACAATTTTTAATTCAAACAGTATTTTCAATATTTTTTAAAATAAAGACCGAACTATATTATGTCATTATTTTTAGCTAGATATTTTTAATACAATATTTCTTTGATTAAATAAATACGATTTTGCTAGACACTAAACAAAAGTATTTATTTTACATTTTTATAAATTTTAAAAATCCCTCAAAAAAAAAAAAAAAAAAAAAAAAAAAATATTTAAAAAGTAGACAACAGGAACTTTTATTATAAAATTCTTTAGAAAAATATTTAACAATTTAGAAAAAAAAAAAAAGAAAAAAAAAAAAAGTACATATTTTTTTCTTATTTACGAGATTTAAGTTTCAAATGTTTAAGACGCCTATTACCAAACACAAACTAGTAGCGTTTTTTTTTTGTGTTTTTAACTATGTTCCGTCATTAAATTATCTTTCCAAAAATGTAAAATTTATTTATATCCAAAAAAAAAAAAAAAAATTACAAAGATATTTGTACAGGGGATGAATGCATGAAACAAAAACTAACAAAAAAAATTATTAGCCTTTTGAATTTAGTAAACATTTATTTACAATAAAAGTTTGTTTTTATTACTTCATATACTGAAAGTTTTATTAAAATCGGATAGTTAGTTTATTTTATATGATTTTTAGAATAATTTCCTGTGATCACCCTTTTTAGAGTCATCGAGAAATTGCACATACCTAGCAATTATATAGAAAAATAGATACAGGATCAAACTTTAAGTAAAGTCGTCAGGGTGGCCTCAAGTCGGTATCAGCCAATCAGCGAGGGACTCTTTTTCACTAGCACTAGACCAACGAGATTGTTTTTGCTTCTAAGGTGGAGCACCACACCTACCATCAGCTCCTTTACTTTACCGCACAGATACCTGAGCTACTCATACACTGAGTTGGCGAAGGCCGGTATTGAACTAGGAACGATTCTGTGATTTCTAAATATTTTGGAAACCTTACTTTTGGGATTACCCTCATAGATCATTAACCTGTTACTTCAGTACATCAACAAGTTCAGTTTTTTCTTTTCAAATGAAAATAATAAAAACCAATTCACTACTCACCTGTCGGATTCTATTTCTTCATCTTTAGATGCTTTTTTGTTGTTCTGAAAAATAACAATTTTTTTTTAATTAACTAGAAGAAAAAGAAAAAAAAACCTCCAGGCAGTGTAAAATTCAATTTTTGAAAGATTTTGCTTGAGAATAGTGTACTATGGATGACGTTAAACTGCATCTAGTGGTGAGGTTCCAAGTCTGGAGCTCTGGGGAGTGTGGAGTCAAGACTCGGTGGAGTACCCCTTCATCACCATTACTCCCCGGTAAACCCTAATTCCTCTTATTTTGGGGGTGCAATATATGATTGATACTAATTTCTGGATAGATAAAAAGACAAAAGACCAAAGGTGTGAATAGAAGAAAAAAAAATCTTTTTAAGGATTATACTCTAGTAGAAAATAAGTACAAAAAATCAGAAAATAAATGAAAATAAAAACTAAAAAAATAATGATTTTTTTTTTTTTTACTCATTTCGATAATTATTTCTTTAATATATTTTAAAAGAAAAAAATATACATCAATATTTGTTCTGTTTAAGGGGGGGGGGGGTGTCGCTAAATTTCAATACAGTTTTCGACAAAAAATTATTAGAGATTGATACTAAAGTAAAGTAGTTATTAAATAAATATGCTTTTAGAATCTAAATAATATGACATTTTGAACTTAACATCATGATACTCATATTTTAAATCAATTTTATATATTAATTTATCATAGCAGAAATACCTAATTAAATCAGAAAGTTTTGAAATAAAATAACTGATGCATTATAAAATTCATTCATTGATAAATCAACACTGAAAATTTCCTTAAAATTGGATAATTCACTGATTTTTGGTAATTTTGTTTTCAATCGGGAGGGTTATTTTGTAAACACGGATTTTAAGTCTATTTCTCTGAATGTCTGAGATGAGGCTTGAAGATTAGTATTATCTGCATTATTCGGACTATTGTCCCTATCTTCATTGTTATTTGTACAACATTTCGGCCGATATGCCCTCCGGCCTTCTTAAGGTATTTCTTTTCGAAATCGGGAACTTTCTTGTCGTAATCGGGAGCCATCACGGAACTTTGAACCTAACCCTTTACTTAATCCACGGGGGTATCCTGTTCTCATTCCGCTAACCATAGCTGGGGTAGGAGTTGTGTTAATTATTTTTCTAACTGCCTTCACTCAGGATTGAACTCAGGTTCCAGAGATAACTGTCAGTTAGAACTGTCTTAACCTAACTACCTTATCCACTAGGCCATGTGTCCAATTGAGAAGGTTCCCGTGTCCGACAAGAAATACCTGAAGAAGGCCGGAGGGCATATCGGCCAAAACGTTGTACAAATAACAATGAAGATGGGGACAATAGTCCGAATAACGCGGATTTTAAGTCATCTTTAGACAGCGTTTATGTCCATATTGGATCAAAATTGACCGAAAAAATCGTTTTAAATGTATTAAAAATAAATTATGTGTGTAATATTATTTTGCTTTTTTTTTTATTGATGCTCATTATGTTACTACTTTTACGACAAAAATTAGACCTTGAATAATCGATCTAATTAATTTTAATTCGTTTTTAAAATGAAAAGGTAAACGGAAATTAGGGTATACACCTAATTTTACGGCATGTCAATCCTTGTTGGGTTATTTTGTGCCAAAAACATTTTGTCCAATTCATGCTTGATGGGTATTCAAATTTTTATAACACGTTATTTTTAAACTCATTTTTTCCTATTTAACCCATAGATGGGACCCCAACAACAGGTACTACCACTCAGCAGAGTCAGAATGCATCTGGGAGCAATGACGATTAAGGGGGGGGGGGGACTCCACACGCCCCAGAGCTTCAAAATTTAAATTTGATCATTAAATGCAGTTTAACGTCATACCCTGGACACGTCTCATTTGAATCGGATTTATTAATTGTTTTACATTAGATTCCTTTAGTTATTGATCAGTGGTTATAACGTTGGGTTCGTGCAAAAAAGGTTTGTTAAAGGTTCGAGATCATTGCTATATAGACGATATCACGATTAGTAAAATATATATAAAGTAGTCAATAGATATATAGTTTTATATACAACAAAAAAGAAAAGAAAAAAAGACAACTATAAAGAAATTCAGACCATTTACATTTAAACAAGCCAAATGATAGAACTTTTTTTTTTAGTTGTTCGCGGTAAAACTTTTAAATGTTTAGTTAGTCGCATAGTTAGAATATCAACTAATTTTCAAGTAAATTTCATTAACTACAACGGTAGTTTTTTTCCTCCCGAGAAAAATGTTCGAGGAATTGAAAATTTATTGTAAATCTTAATATAAGGGATAAGTTTTAAAAGTACTATACAATCGGCTAAAGTGGTTTGGAACACGTGGGTAACGACAGATAGAAAAAGACATTTTAAAAAAACGTAAAAAAAAAAATTAAAAATTATTGGGTTGCCTGTATGTCACTTACTTTAGTGGAAGATGGTTTTATCTTTCCACGTTGTGAACCATTGAATTTTCTTTTTTGTGGTTTATCGCTGCGAATAAAGAAAGACATTATTTACTCCTCCAAATCACACGTTTACTACCCGGAAGTAGGAGATCAACTGAACGACATACGCATGCGCAGTAATTACCGACAATTTCTTTTCACTTTTTTTTCCTCGCACTGATTATTTTAAGTTAGATGTTCTGTGTACAGAACTAGCGATGGTTATTTTAGATTTTTCGAGGAGCAAACGAAAATAATTAGCATTCTATAACAATGAATTCATTGAAAATTTATGATTACCTAAGTAAGACTGTTTTAGTGTAATATCTTTTATGCCTGGAGACAATTTTATATTAAAAACTGATTTTTTTTTAATTAAAAAGAAAAAAAGTTTACTAACTAATTACTAAATTGATTTTTCTTTTTGGTAGACCCTAACTAAAACTACTAAACTTTAGTAGTTTTAGATAGGGTCTGCCAAAATATCTTCTGCTTTTCATTTTAAAAACGAATTAAAATCGATTTTTTAAGGTCAAATCTTTGTCAAAATCGAAAAGTAGTAACATAATGAGCATCAGTGAAAAAAAAGCAAAATAATATTACAGTATGATTTATTCTTAATACATTTTAAACTATTTTTCAGACAGCTTTGATCAAATAAAACTTAACATAGCCGCCAAGTTCCAGTAAAATCCGTGTTTACAAAATGAATTTCCCCTCCCCCTGATTGAAAAAAAAAATTACCAAAAATCAGGGAATTATCCGATTTTAATAAATTTTCAATGTTGATTTATCAATAAATGAATTTTATAATGCATCAGTTTTTTATATTTCAAAACTTTCTGATTTAATTAGGTATTTCTGCTAACCCCACCGATATTTTGCGCCCAAAAAATAGGAGGGGGGGGGGTCAAAGTTAAGTGATCTGAAAAAAATCAGAAAGTTTTGAAATGAAATAACTGATGCATTATAAAATTCATTCATTGATAAATCAGCACTGAAAATTTCATTAAAATCTAATAATTCCCTGATTTTTTTGATTTTTTTTTTGGGGGGGGGTCAATTGCGAGGGTTGAATTTATTTTTTAAAATACGGATTTGATGGCAACTTTGGCAGTGCTTATAGTACAGTGTTCAGAGTTGGACTTAACTTAAATAAGCTTAAGTTTAAGGCCACACACAACGTTGAGGCAGGGCCGGATTTAGGCTTTAAGAGTTTCCTAGGATGATAGAATTTTTGAGGTCGCTTTTTTAAGTATGTTTTCAGGTTCACCAACTACCATAGTGTCTATAGATTTTTAGATGGGATAAAACAGGGGTTACCAATTTTTTTTTGCCATGCCCCACCTAATCACCTCAAAAATTTCAATGTCCCCCCGCCCATGTGGTTATATCACTGTTGAAGAGAGGGGGGGGTCAACAATGTCGTCGTCGTCGTAACAAAATCTGTCGCCGTCGCAAAACCACCAACTCAAACATCTCCAGCAGCTGAAAATCGCAACTGCTGCTGTCGTCACCCCACTTCTACTTATACTAATTTTCTTTCAACATCCGGGTGTCTGCACCTCACGCACGAGATTCTCGAGCCAAACCCGACCGCCGGAATCATCATAGCCATCATCCGGTCACCTGGCGCTTACATCCGGGACTGTAGCTTCTAGACTTCGGTGACAATGTTTGCATTCTGAAGGAAGCGGGTTCGATTCTACAGTCCGACATGTCAGGCAAAGCCTAGCCCACTTCCTTCGAGAATACGGCAGGCCCTGACGCTCGCCACTCACCTCGTGTTCTCTGTCACACTCCCCCCTGATCTCAGGATCACACACTGTGCATGGTGCGGGTGGCCTTTTTGTTCTCACGCTCCTTCTAAGCGGTACGTGCACCGCGGTTTCTGCCTCTGAATCGTCCGACGGGCTAGCGGTTGTGTCTTCGGGGGGATCATTGTCGACATTCAATAACAACTCGTCGTCAGATGGCTCATCATGATTTGTGGCGCCACATTCAAGCCGAAGCCATCTGACGACGAGTTGTTATTGAATGTCGACAATGATCCCCCCGAAGACACAACCGCTAGCCCGTCGGACGATTCAGAGGCAGAAACCGCAGTGTTCTCTGTCACAATCACTTATACAACTACAGTTTGGAAGAATTGTCACTTTAATTTGTCAGTGAGATCAGATTTCCATATGACTGATAATCTGTCTATGCCAGACCATGTCTTCCCTATACATGTATTAACATCGCTGTGGATGAGATATTACTACCTAGGTATAGGAATTCTTCCACCAATTTTAGAGGCTTACCGTCAAGAGTGGAGAAGATGCTGCCTTCATTTTAAAACACATGAACTCAGTTTTATTGGCAACTTCAATTATTTCAATTGTGTATGGAATCAAATGTCTTGGAAAAATCTATAACTAGTTGCATTGCTTCAAGATTCTTTGCTCAAATCCCTTCTATGTTTTGATGAATAGTCAGGATCTGAGAGATTATAGATCAATTTCTGCCGAATCTGTTTTGGTTTTTCCTAAGGATTTTATCTATTTCAGGTTGGATGTGATTAAGAAGAAGGGCATTATATATCTTAGCAGCTATAGAAGTACGAGTTATGCCTCTGTAGTTCTTAGTGATACTGAGGTTGCCTTTTTTGTGGAATGGGAGGATACAGCCTTTTGTCCATTTTTCTATCATATTTTGTTTATATACTGCATTGCATAATCTAAGAAGTATATCATTGAATTTTCTTATTTTCCCTTACCCCAGGGGGTACTTCATCAAGGCCTGCAGCTTTTCTATTTTTTAGTTTTCTTAGGACTTTGTTAAGTTCTTCTATTGTAAAGTTTCCTAGTTTAATGTCTAGTTGGTTATTCACTATTTTTTAGATATTATTTTCTATGATTTTAGGGAAGTTCCTAACAGTTTCTGGAAGTGGTCTTTCCACTTCTAGAGTCTATTTTTTAGTCTGGTTGCTTTTAATTTTGCTATCGAGGTACTTTTCCTACCACTAATTTCATTTATAATCTGCCATGTTAATCATGATGATCTGTTTTCTACTAAATGTCTGATTTTATTTATTTGCCCTTAGATGAATTCTATTTGGTGTTTTTTGTATGTTTTAGTCAGTTCTACCTGGGCTTTCTTATAATTTTCTATGCTAGTATTAGTTGGGTTAGTTTTATTATGTTAGGATGCTTTTTTAATATCATTTATCTTTATTCTAACAGCTTCTGTCTCTTAGGGGATAGTGTGTTTGGCTTTTAATTTGGTCTGTATGCACTCAGCTGCTGCTTCTAGGTGGGCACTGACAAAGTTTTTTATATTCCTCATTCGGAGTGTACCTTGCTGATGTCTCCTGGAGGATGTCAAACTTGTTCTTTACTGTTACCAAATAGTGATTGCATATATCACTGTTGGCAAGTGAGGACCAATCGTATCGTACTGGTTAGCCTTTGTTTCTAGGTGTGGTTTTGCTGTGACTATTCTGTGATCGAATAATACTCCTTCGAAAGAGGAGTACACTTCACAGTTCATAACACTTGTTATCCACTTTTTATCTATTAGGATGTAGTCTAGTCGTGTTTTTGTGCTAGTTGGGTAGGTGTAGGTTTATAGTTTGCCCTTTTATTTTTGGAATTTAGTGTTTAAGCATACAAGCCTGTTCCCGAGAGAACTCAGCTAGGAGTTCACCGTTTCTATTTGGAGGTTTGTGTAAGCAGAATCAGTTCAAGTCTCCAATAAGCACCCCAAATCATTCCATTAATAAAAGATTTGCTTTTGCCTTGTCCCTAGTAACTTCCACTATAGAATATATGGACTATATGACCTTTAGGCACCCCTATTGCATTGCTGATTCATAAGTAAATTTTTTTCATTTACACCGTCAACATCCGGTTGTTTGTTAGGGGTTAGGGTTAGGGGTTAAGGTTAGGGATTAGTTTTATAATTTAAAAAAAAAAACACTCTCGTTAAAATCGTCAGTTAACAAACAACCAGATGTTGATGGTGTAAATGAAAAAAATGTACTTATGAATCAGCAAAGCAAAAGGGGTGCCTAAAGGTCATATGGTCCGAATATATTTGTAAACAAACCAACAGACGATTTTAATCAGAAGTTTATGAAAATTTGCATTTATGATAAATTAAATAAATAGTTTATGTTATTATTAGCAAACAAAAGACATGTTTTTATATTAAAATAGTTTTTGGATACAAATGTAGAATAGTGCACAAGAGATAACAATATCATTAGAATCACATTAAACATATAAATAGCATTAGATTACAGAAACTTCCCAAGTAGCCTAAACCTAACACTGACCCTAACCCTGATCCTAGCATCTCAAAGGTAAAATGTAATGAAATGTAATGGTTTTTATACATAATCTAATGATATTATCTCTTGTGCACTATACTGTATTAGTACACGTTTTTTATTTTAATATAAAAAATTAATTTGGCACTAATGATAAACTAATATTGTTATTGTTGTTCTTTTTTAAATAAACAAATACTTTTATTTAATTTTTGAAAATATTGATTTTTATATTTAAAATATTTAAGTTTGGCCAGATTTATGCCTAACACCATCAAGGAAAAACCTAGCGTAAATAAGGGCAGGAATCCAGGACAACAAAATGTTATTAGCTCCAAAAAATGATTTATCTCTTATCTGTTATTAGTTTATTTACTGCTAAATAAAAATCCCCACGTGAACATCCTCTAAGTATGCTCCCCTCAGCTATGGGTAAATAGTAGGGCAGACTGGGTTCTTTAGCTTTGGTTAGGCAACCAGTCTAGGAGAAGAAAATCTCTGGGTTCAAACCAGATTAAACTACACTTCAAAATTGACCTTGTTGGGTAAATACATACATCACATCAAGATCACAATGTTTGTTTTTTTTTTTAATGGCATATAAACTCCTTATGGGTTATTTAATGCTGAAATTTAATTCATTTGTGAATGATTGATTACAATTATACTATATTTTCAACATTCCACTGTAAGCAACTCCTGTCAATGGGGGCAGTAGAATACACCGATTGAACCTCTGCAGAGGGTTAAATCCCTCCAATGGGTCCACCTGTAGGCAAATCGTGATGCTTAAGGATGAAATCCTGGTGGCTGAGCAGTCCATTTTGGACCTTTCTTAGGCTAGACGGGCAGTTGGAGAGACCCTCCTCCAATCAATCGGCAATCACATCAAAGCATTAGCACCTGATTGTCCTGACCCTATTGCCCTTATCGCAAACCCCCAACCCTCTTTATCATATAGATGCTAGAAGGTGGTGGCTGAGGGTCTTCATGTCCTGGGAATGATGTTAAACTCTATCTGATGGTGAAGTTCCAGTTCTGAAGGTCTGGAGAATATGGAGTACCCCTTCATCACCATTGCTCCCTGGTTCACTCTGACCCAGAGTGGTAGTACTTGTTAGAGTCCCATCTATGGGTTAAATAGAAAATTTGTTTATAAAAAAAAATTAAGTTTGAATAATTTTCTACCAAACTATAGCCAGAAATCTTTCAAAAGTTTGCCAGTATTAAATAACCCTCCAAGGTTTGATATGCCATAAAACAAAACAAGCAAAACAAATAAATAAACATGAACAAGAAAATAAAAATAAAAAAAATAATTTATTTATGTTTCTCTTTAAGAATGTTTAAGATTGTATTTTTGAATTCTTCATCCTTTTTCTCTTTGTCTTTCATTTCATTTCTTTGAATGTATATCAAAGTAGCTAATTGTTGGTTCGTCTCCCGTACAAGCCCTAGAAGTGAATCCTGAAATTCTTTCATCCGTTTCTCCTGCTCGGCAGCATGTTGCCTCTGTTCTTTCATAAACTGCTGAAACCAAGTTGAAATATCTTCGTTTCTATCCACTGAACTTCCTACAACAACCATATTTGAAGAGACAGATTCCTGAAACACAGCATCAACCGTGTTACCCTTTTCAGTAGTCCCAGCTCGTCTCAAGGGGGATAACTCTTCTTCGACCGTATTTTTGTTGGCATGTCTATTCGATTGGCTGGTGGTTACTATAGAAACGTTGCCATTTTCATTGTCTTCCTTTGACGAAGTTACCACGCTTGCTTGTTGGTCTTCAGAGAAAGAGAAGGAATTATTTCCCGGTTCGTGTTCAGGACTGAGGTACGTTAGATCCACGGTATTCAAGTCATGGCTACTGCTACTTGTACCTTGGATATTATTGTTCAATTTATTCTCGCTTGGGCTGGCTACCATTTCTAAGCATAGAACATCCTGATCGGTAAACATGCTTCTCGTTCTATTTGCGTGCATCATGTCTGAACCAGTTTTCGAGCTAGTCGTCTGAACCTGCAAATTTTCTAGATTTTCTTCAGGCTCCATTTTAAAAGTGATGACGTCGAGTTTCGGAGGGTTGTCTATGTAGATGTTGTTCTCGTGTCCCGATGTAGGTGGTGCCGGTGGGAATGAAATAGTCTGGATAAGGTCGGTTCCCTCTTGTTTAATTTCTTGCTGCAATTCAGAAGCTGTGATCGCGTCAACAGTCATGTTAAAATCTGCAGCAAGCGGCAGTATCAGGTTAGACACGGAATTATCTACATTCGGGGCCAATTCGAATGAATCGTGCGATATCGTGTGCATCTGGTCAGCATTCCAGTACTGTCGATCGGATGGCGCTTTCAAGCTGGGATCAAACCCATCAAAGTTATTTTTCTGTTCTCTGACGACCATTGGATTACTTTCGCATATTTCTTTGGATTCGTGGTTTTGATCCTGATTGGCTAGATCTGCTTGGTTGTCTTGCATCGAAGAATTATGATATACGTTCTGGTATATACCCATGGGGAAATTACTCTGATCAATTTGGGAGTCGCTTGTTAGGTTTGAATTATTCAAAGTGTCGAGGCAGGCTTCAGTTGGATCGAAAATAGAAGTGAACGGAAACTTAGGTTGCATATTGGTCTCGGTCGTAAGAGTCTGAAAAGCTTTGTATATCATGTCTATGATATTGTATAGGGACCAACATGGAGATGAACTGGGTGGGCATTTGGTCCCTGTCTTTAATTGTATGTATAATTTCTTCATCTCTTGCCACTTTAACTTACAGGTGGCTGCTGAGATATTAGCACCATGGAGATTAACGGCTTTTGCTATTTTGGTCCAGAGTTCAAGTTCTGTCTGAATTTGGAGGGATCGTCTGCCAAAAATCTCAGCAACTGCCTGCAACAGAAACTTGATAGATTCTTTCGACCAGGAGCCACTATTACCTGTAATTTAAAAAAAAAAAGAATTAAATATATAAAAAAGTATCTTTATATATATATATATATATATATATATATATATATATATATATATATATGAGAAGTAAATACACAAACAATGTGTTTTTTTTTATATGGCTTTTTTTAGCTGACAATTTTTGGGAGAATATGTGCTTAATTGAAGTCGTACCTAATTTTGGAAGTTAATTAATTAATAACTAATTAATTAGGCGGGCATACCTATTCAAATGTAAGGCTAAACAAATCGAGAAAAATCAATCTCTGTATGTACATTTCGGCCTATTAGGCCTTATCAGCAGAGCTATAGATAGGAAGACCGCCTTGTGCGTGATTCGAACCCTGACTGTCAAGCTGACAGGCGAGGACCGTATCCCCTACACCAACCGGACTTTCTTAGATTTTTTGTTTTGTTTAGAAGTAGGTATCATTCCTCTTATAGTGACTTTTTCTACACGACAGTATGAGAAGTAAATACACAAACGATGTGTTTTTTTTTTTATATGGCTTTTTTAGCCGACAATTTTTGGGAGAATATGTGCTTAATTGAAGTCGTACCTAATTTTGGAAGTTAATTAATTAATAATTAATTAATTAGGCGGGCATACCTATTCAAATGTAAAGCTAAGGTATGCTCGCCTAATTAATTAATTATCATTTTATTAACTTCCAAAATTAGGTACGACTTCAATTAAGCACATATTCTCCCCCCCCCAAAATATATATATATATATATATATATATATAATATATATATATATATATATATATGGAGAAATGTAGACAAACATGGGATGTTACACTGGATGGAAATTTATTATTGGTCGTAGTGTTGATGTTCAAACATTTTGGTTTACATAGAAACCTTCTTCAGGACACTAAGGATTCTATATAAACTGAAATGTTTGAACATTGACACTACAACAAATAATAAATTTCCATCCAGTGTAATATCCCATGTTTGTCTACATTTCTC
Source organism: Doryteuthis pealeii (assembly GCA_023376005.1). Classification (NCBI taxonomy): domain Eukaryota; kingdom Metazoa; phylum Mollusca; class Cephalopoda; order Myopsida; family Loliginidae; genus Doryteuthis; species Doryteuthis pealeii. The sequence goes on along the minus strand of CM042147.1, from coordinate 23,097,380 downwards.
TACATACTGTCAGATTAATTTACTCATTTTACTCCCTTATATATATATATATATATATATATATATATATATACACACACATATATATTTCCTGTTTTTCAGTGTGTATGTGTAAGCACCTCTACAAAAACAAAATAAGCAAACAAATTCGATCTGATAGAAGAAATCTGACTAACCATCCATTTCAGATGTTGCAGGTTGCCAGGATGTAGAGCCATCTGACTGTGAGACCTAGAATTAGAAAAAAATATCCATATATACAAAATGCAATGAATATATAAATCTTATTATAATGGAGATTGTGTGTTTTTCTGTCTGTAACCAAAACTAAATCCCTACGCAAGTCACAATTTTACGTCACATTCTCCATGATTTTATTTTTATTTAAACCTCAGTTATTAATAAAATGGCTTTACATTATTAATACTGTCAGCTTTATCTACATTCTAATAACATACAATTGTATTTATATATACTATTACACCTACGGCAGCCGGGGAGGGCCATTTGCACGTCTTTACTGCATCACACTTGCATTCGCTGCACTTATCTCATGCCGAAAGGTGAACAAACAAATATTACAAAGAGAGAAAGAGAGGAACAAACAAACAAAGACAAAACTGAGTCAGGGTTAACATTCAAAATGGCAAGAGATGAGGCATATAGTACTTGCATTCATTCTGTCTTCTCTTCCAATCTCCTACTCAGTACTATACAGATGGTGTGTGGGTAGGTTAGAGTAACCTCCCTTGATTAAAAGTAGCTTTGAGTGATCGTTCTTAGTATTATGCAGATGTTGGTAGCAGGGCGTCGATAGGAACTACTTAAAGACGAGTGGAAGCCGCCATTTGCATTCTAGACCACCCACGTCGCATATCACTCCTCTTATAGATGGGAGGGGGGGAACCCCACCTCCCTATTCCTTTAAAGTCCTCAGCTAAAGTTCACTTCTACCGGACAAGTCTAAAGTTGATTTGTCTCCAAGAGAAGAAAAGCAGAGAGATCCACAAATTCAAAAAAGTATACAATGAGTACTCACCATATTTTTCTTTGTTGACTGAGTTTCACAGATTTTACAATCAGATACCTGGGATAAAAATAAAGAAATAAATAGATAATCAAAGACTGTTGAAAATTTATTTTTAATTTTGCTATGCCTTAAAATAAACAGTTCAGTGTCATTCCATGTCAAAACACCAGTAAAAAGTTGAAATCTGCACTCACCGACACTGAATTACTTGAAATTTGGCACAAATGTTCCCCTTCGTGAGTTAGGAAAGTGTGCCAAATTAATTTGTGTTAAACCTTAACGTTTCAATTTTAGAAGTGAGGTTAAAATTTTCCTATTTGACAATACCTTCATAGCACAGTGTTGATGACCCCCATGTTGTAATAATCTGTGCTGGCTGATTCGAAAGGCACAAGCTAGAGACAGATTGACAAGGACAAGAAAAATATGGCAACACAAAGTTTGAAGACAGGACGTTAATAGAGGAGGAAGGTGTGACACTTTGTGTAGTTTGTGGTGGAGCAGAGGGCACTTAAATCTATGTTGTCACCTGGCAAGAAGTTCTCTAATGTCAGCTGCTAGAATAAACTATAAGTTTGCCTGACTTCCTATCATGTGGGGGATTTTACTTATTTTCTATCAATCAACTGCCCACTGGATGAGCTCCCACTTCAAACAGCTGGTCTGGATCTATGTTTTAGAGGCTTAAGCTGGTTGAATATATGCAGAATTCTCCTCAACATGACCCAATTTATTTGACCACATAGAAACTGGTACTAACTTTTTTGGCCAGACTTCATGGCTGCAATTTCACCTAAAATTGCACACATTACTTTATTTCTAGACTGATGGATGCCAATTTTCCAACCATTAACTTTTCGAGACCCATTTTCTCTTAAAACTAGCTACATAAAGATTATCTTTAAGTGGCTTCACTTCAAGGTAGTCATACATCTTTTATGGTTCTCCTGAACTTTATGGACATAACTCATGTAGTGAATCTTTGTTCTTTTAAGGACACACACACTATAGGACAAACTCCTATATTCTATAACCAATAAAAAAGAAAACGTAAAAGACATGTCAAACGTGACTCCTATCCAAATTCAAAAATTTCTACAATTTTGTACAAATAAGATTTTTTTTAAATAATTAAGTAATCTCTAGTATTTGATTGGATAAGGCAAGTCACGAGTGGTACCCACACATACCTCTGTGCTTTGGAGTTTCTGAAGGTTCGTAAATTATTACCGCCAAAAAAAAGAAAAATACCCAAATCGGAGCCAGTCGGCATGTATATAAATGGGAACAATTCATTTGGTCCTTTCCCCACTATGAGAGAAGGCTTATAGCGGTACCCAGCAGACGACTTTTGATGAATAACAGCTTTCACGGCAACCCAGCCCATTGATGAGAAGATCAGACTTATACAACTTAACTTCCAATGAACAACCAAGGATGACCCCGACTGTCTCGGCTAGTAAGTATGATTCTGCCCGTAAGAGTTATGCCCCTTAGATCCCTTAAAGTATTTTCGTAAATAGTATACTTTTTCGCTATTACATCGACCATTTCTGGCATTGTGAGTCAGTGGGAAATTTCAAGTCTCTTTTCCACTTCTGCTCGACCACAACAGACGTGTTCGTCATCCTCTGGGCCCTATCCATTTCAGAAGATTATTTTAGGCAACATGGTAAGAGAGTAAACATTATCTTTCTTTTCCTAATTTACTCGCTACATAGCTACTATGTCTACTGCTATTTCTAGCCTTATTTCTTATTGAAGCTCCCTTTGATATTTTGTATTATATAGTCTATTGCAAATACACTCATTCCCGTAGCCTTGCCGTTTCCTTATGTTAAGACCTTGTCTTTTAGTATTGTTTCTCTACCGTTGCCTTACTCTTAGTAAGTTATGTTTGTATTCACAAGCCCATGTTGAAATAGCATTATTCTGAGAAATACGTGCTACTTTCACTGCGCTCTCAGCCTAAATATGTCTGTCTGACCTCGGCCATTACTTAGACCTTTTCCGTGGACATTTATCTCATAACCCTTGCCTTCATGTATTCTCCTTAGCGTTGTTTCCTACTCCCTGTTAGAATTATTGTCTCCTCTCACTCATGTTTTAAATGGCATTATTCTGAGTGATGCGTGCCACCGCCTCTTCTAGGACCTTAAGTTTACTGCTAAAACCCCTCTGCCCGCTGCCTGCCTACCCCTTCCTCTCTTGCTACCTGTTTCTATTCCCTGTGTCTCTGAGCTCTGTCACTGCTGCTATTGTCATTACTGATGTTATTATCATTGCTCTACGCTACCTGCCTATTACCTTATGTCCCTTATCCATTCTCTGTAATTCTTATAATTACCTTGCCTTTTAAATCCTTGATTTGCCTTGTTATTTGCTGTCTCTGTCACATGTTTCTTTTCTTATTTCAGCTTTTTACCTTTTCCTTCTGAATAAAGACCCTTTTAACTTCACCCATGGTTATTTGTTCTATTGTTGCAGGGGTTTAACTGCACACAACTAGACTGTCTCAATTGCACCTGGTAATAGGACAAGACATCATATTAGGAGGCGTGACAACGACAGATAGACACCGAAACGCTGATAAAATCTAGCGACACGACAATTCAACCCAGCTACTGAATACTATCTGAATCTGATACCTTACCCTGCCATTTCGACCAACAAACTAGACATTCGTCTTCAGGTTGTGAGTAATCAACATTTTCCTGATTTATCCAGTTTTCTATCGACCAACGACCTAGGAATAAATTTCTTTGTTATTTTTAAACATATACCTCTGTGTTTGTTATTCCTCTATATTTTCTGTCTAAACTGTGTCTTTTCATTTATCGTCATTTTAAATATTATTTGTAAGATCAGAACATGTTTTCACCGGCCGCTACAACACACGCATGGACTTAACATATTCTATTTTCCTTCTTGTTTTTTTTTACCATATGCTCACTCAACCATTATGTTACACCACTTTGAGGTAGGTAGTTTCTTTCACTACAATATGCACACTTAATAAAGAGATAACAAAATATATACTTACCCATTTTCTTATATCTTCTCTCATTGTGGGCCAGTAATACTGAACAGATATTTGGGTTAACGTTTGTGCATATTTCAGGTGGATACCACTGGACAATATATGAAACATCTTGAATATTCTTATTTGGTGTGACAATTTGTCAAGGACAATTTTGGGTTCATCTGCTTTTTCTGAAGAAAAATCTGCAAAAGACAAAAAATGACGGCACGTAAACAAAAAAAATGTGAAGACGCTTGCAGTGTAATGGTTATACAGACATAAAAATAAGTACAACGTCTGCCTTGTGAATTCGGATAGGGGAGTAAGGATGGGTGGGTAAAAACAACAACAACAAGGAAAACTCTGAATTCAAACCTGTTAAACTCCGCTTAAGAAATTGACCTTGTGCAGAGGGTTTGGTAAATATATATATGTATTGTGACATTATATTCATATGTCCACTAGTATACATATCGCTGAAATCGACAGTCGAGCTCAGTTTGCCAAGTATTTCATGGGGTGCCGTGGTGCGGCAAACGGCCGCGCCGTCTCTTAGCCTTATGCACGGTAGTACTAAGAATGCAAGGGTTTAATAGATTTTTAAGTTTTTTTTCTGGTTTGCTTACCGCCCACGCACGCCATGAACTTACTGGCAAACTGAGTCGACTTGTCGTATTTCAGCGATATGTATACACTAGTGGACATATGAATATAATTTCACAAATACATATATATAATTTACCACCCCTCTTGCACAACGGTCAATTTTTCTTAAGCGGAGTTTAACAGGTTTGAATTGCAGAGTTTTCCTTGTTTGTTGTTGTTTTTACGCCACCCATACATTACTCCCCTATCCGAATTCACAGCAGACGTTGTACTTTATTTTTATGTCTGTATAACCATTAAGCACTGCAAGCGTCTTCACATTTTTTTTTTTGTTAAGCGTGCCGTATTTTTTTGTCTTTTTGCAGATTTTTCTTCAAGAAAAAGCAGATGAACGGCCAAAATTGTCCTTGACAAATTGTCACACCATAATAAGAAATATTCAAAGATGTTTCATATATTGTCCAGTGGTAATCCACCTGAATATCGCACAAACGTAACCCAAATATCTGTTCAGTATTACGCCACAATGAGAGAAGATATAAGAAATGGGTAAGTATATATTTTGTTTCTCTTTATTAAGTGTGGCATAATTGTAGTGAAAAGAAACTACCCTACGCTCAAAGTGGTGTAACATATGGTTGAGTGAGCATATGTAAAAAAACAAGAAGGAAAATAGAATATGTTAAGTCATGCGTGTGTTGTAGCGGCCGGTGAAAAACATGTTTCTGATCTTAAAACAAATAATATTTAAAATGACGATAAATGAAAGACACAGTTTAAGACAGAAAATATAGAGGAATATAACAAACCAGAGGTAATATGTTTAAAAATAACAAAGAAATTTATTCCTAGGTCGTTGGTCGATAGAAAAACTGGATAACATCAGGAAAATGTTGAATTACTCACAACCTGAAGACGAATGTCTAGTTTTGTTGGTGCGAAATGGCAAGGGTAAGGTTCAGATTCCAGAATAGTATTCAGTAGCTGGGTTGAATTGTCGTCGTCGCCTAGAATTTATCAGCGTTTACGGTGTCATATCTGTCGTTGTCAACGCCTCCTAATATGATGTCTTGTCCTATTACCAGGTGCAATTGAGACAGTCTAGTTGTGTGCAGTTTAACCCTGCAACAATAGAACAAATAACCATGGGTGAAGTTAAGGGTTTTATTCAGAAAGGAAAGGTAAAGTGAAATAGAAAGAAACATGTGACAGAGACCAGCAAAATAAAGGCAATCAAGGAATTTAAAAAGCAAGGTAATTAAATAAGAATTAACAGAGAATGGATAAGGGAACATAAGGTAAAATAGGCCAGGTAGCGTAGAGCAATGATAATAACATCCAGTAATTGACTAATAGCAGCCAAGTGACAGAGCTCAGAGAACACAGGGAATAGAAACAGGTAGCAAGAGGAGGAAGGGGTAGGCAGGCCAGCGGGCAAGAGGGGTTTTAGCAGTAAACTTAGGTCCTAGAGAGAGGCGGTGGCTACGCGATGCACTCAGAATATGCATTTAAAAACATGAAGTGAGGGAGAAATAATTCTAACCAGGGAGTAGGAAACAACGCTAAGGAAGAAATACATGAAGGCAGGGTTATGAAGATAAATGTCCACGGAAACAGGTCTAAGTAATGGCCTGGAGGTCAGACAGACATAATTTAGGCTGAGCCGCCCGCTACGTAATGATATGATCAGCGCATGAAAGTAGCACGTATTTCTCAGAATAATGCTATTTCAACATGGCTTGTGATACAAAACATAACTTACTAAGAGTAAAGGCACGTAGAGAAACAATACTAAAAGACAAGGTCCCTTAACATAAGGAACGGAGGCTAGGGATGAGTGTATTTGCAATAGACTTATAATACAAAATATAGGGAGGCTTCAATATAAGAAATAGGCTAGAATAGCAGTAGACATAGTAGCTAATGTAGCGAGTAAATTAGGAAAAGAAATGATAATGGTTTTACTCTCTTAACCATGTTGCTAAAAAATCTTCTGAATGGATAGGGCCCAGAGGAGACGAACACGTCTGTTGTGGTCGAGCAAGAAGTGGAAAAGAGACTTGAAATTTCCCACGACTGCCACAATGCCAGAAATGGTCGATGTAGATAGCGAAAAAAGGTTACTATTTACGAAAATACTTTAAGGGATCTAAAGGGGCATAACTCTTACGGCAGAATCATACTTACTAGCCAGAGACAGTCCGGGGTTCATCCTTGGTTGTTCATTGGAGTTAGTTGTTAAGTCTGATCTTCTGCATCAATGGGCTGGGTTGGCGGTGAAAAGCTGTTTTATTCATCAAAAGTCGTCTGCTTGGTACCGCTATATAGCCTTCTCTCATAAGTGGGAGAAAGGACAAATGAATTGTTTCCCATTTATATACATGCCGACTGGCTCCGATTGGGTATTTTTCTTTTTTGGCGGTAATAATTTACGAACCTTCAGGAAACTCGCCAAAAGCACAGAGGTATGGTGTGGGTACACTCGTGACTTGCCTTATCCAATCATACTAGAGATTA
>CM042147.1:22941843-23090105 GCA_023376005.1 Doryteuthis pealeii | reverse complement strand
AGAGAAGAGATGGAAAGAAAAGAAAAACCCAAGAGTATTAACAGCAGCATCAAGCTGTACCTGATTTAGTCAGATGGTGAGAAATTCTCTCATGATGTTGGCATTGGAAATTTCCTGTTAAAAACAAAGCTACTTTCTGCCAATTAACAAGGAACTCACATCCCTGAACTGTTACAGGTTGGTTGTGTGCAATGGATCAGGAATTTTATATAATTTTTATTCATCAGATATGCATAACTATCAACATCTCTAACAATTACTATTTGATTAGTATAAAGTAACTAATTCAAAATTTACTTTTTTTTTAAATTCTAAATGGTGATAACTAAAATAGTACAAATATTGTGATGTAATATAAAATAAAAAAAAAGGTTTGAATAAATATTATACTTCACATTTAGATGATTAATTCACATCATTTGGACTAAGAATTTTGCCAGAAAAAAAAGAAAAGAATACTCACAAAGTCATGTTTTAAACGATCAGCAACAGAATCCCTATCTCCAGTAGGAGCAGCGGCAGCAGCCTCATCATTATCATCATCATCACCAGCTACATCTGAAGTGGAAAAAATACAATGCAAAAGATATGCAAGTTAAAAAAAAAATTAGGTCATAGTCGACCTGGGAGTAATCACAACAATTTCAAATGATTTTTACGGCATGTCAACACACTTAGGGTTATTATATGCCAAGAGGTAATGGAATTGCATTCATATTTATATTTTTTGTGTAGTTTTTCTCTTTTTTCAAATGGTAGGAACCAATTTAGCTCTGTAGAGTATCCACCAAGGTTCCGGGTTCAATACCAGCCCTTACCAAGTCAGCACCTGAGTAGCAAAGTTTGGGTCTGTGATATATTTTAATTGGTTTCAATATAAAATCATTCATATTTTAATACATTGGAGAATAAAAACTATAATATTAGAGATCAATAACACCAAGTAATTATTTATTGAATCTGGTTTTGTTAAAACCAGTATGCAAATTAACCACACCATATATTATGTAAACCTTTGTTTCTTAGTGATATATAACACACATTGCGTTTTAAACAAAGTAATGACATTGTCTGTTTTGATGCAAATCTAACTCAGATTTTTATAGAGACCTCGTTAATGAATAAGATTTATTCTATGTATTAATGATTTTGACAATAAATTAAATACTCATTAATAAATTTATACAATTTCTGAGAGTAGTGTGAGGTGAGTAGTGTGAGGTAAGCAGTGATGTAGTTTCAGTTACAGACAGATGCTGAATCTCCATTATAAGATGTATTTCTCCCTTTTACCCTCTCTCACTGAAACATCATCTCTTTCTTCCTCTGTTGCAAAGATGTACCTATGGGTTCCATTATTGATTTTTATTGAAATCCAATTAGCCAGCCCTGTTCCTGAATATTAGCTTAACATGTGTGTAAACTTTCATCATGACCTGATCAGTGGTGTAGATGTTAACTATTTATACACAGACAGACAAAAATAGCCATTTATGTAGTAGATGCGCAGCAGTCATCATAATGAATAAAGACAAATTCCGTTTTGATTTTTTAAAATTCCTCTCACCGTTACTCGATTCAAGTGTACTATTGCCCCCCCCCCTTTCTCTCACTGAAACATTGCTTTCCTGCTCTATTGTAAAGATGTACCTAGGGCTTCCATCATTGACCTTTATTGAAATCCAATTAGCCAGCCCTGTTCCTGAATATTAGCTTAACATGTTCGGATCACACAGATAATAAATGCTATTTATGTCAAAACAGAGAAGAATATCTAATCAATATGAGAAAACCTTCAATTCTGCATTTGAAATGCCATCATCATCATCAGGTCACACTAGTAGCACTGATATCCATGACAATCCCTCGCCAACCATCCCTATTATTAATTGCTCTCGGGAGGTCCTCTGCACAGCATCCAGTATCTACGCAGGTCAATTTAGGTCTTTGCTGGACACCCCGCAGTGGCGTGCTCATGTGCTGGTTTCCACAGGAGAACATCACTTATAAGTTCGTCCTTGCTTCTCCAGCAGTGTCCAACATGTCTCACTCAGATGGTTTGTATAAGAGGAGGCAGGTGGCTGTATAGCTGCCTTCCTTGTGGGGTGTTGTTTCCATAATTTGTTTAAGATCATACGCAATATTCTCATGTAGTTCCCATCAAGCTTATTTTTTAGGTGCTTCGTTAGTGTTCAAGTGGTGCAACCATACAGTAGCACGGATACAACTACGGCTTGGAAGAATTGTTACACGGACAAGTTAAAGTGACAATATCAATATGTGCTGATTTCCACAGGAGGACATCGCTTATCAGTTTGTCCATGCTTCTCTAGCAGTGTCCAGTATGTCTTGTTCATCTCACTTGGATGGTTTGTGTGATAGGGGGCAAGTGGCTGTACAGCTGCTTTCTTGTGAGGTGTTGTTTCCATGATTTGTTTAAGATTGCAAACAGTATTCTTGTGCAGCTCCCATCTAGCTTATTCTCTAGGGGGCTTCATTAGTGTTCAAGTGGTGGCACCATACAGTAGCACTGATACAACTACGGCTTAAACATAGATATTCAAGCAAACATAAAAAATAATCCAACATACCCTGTTCAGCTTTTAGTTGTTCCAAATATTTCTTAGCCAATCGGATCTTTTTTTCTTGTGCAGTTTCTTCATCAGAAGAATATTCTTCAACATCTTTTTCTTCAGATCACTAGAAAATAAAACATCAACTCTCATTTAAGAAAATAGAAATGATTAAAACAAATAATAACTATATTATAACACTGGTAATACAAATACATTCATATAAAAATTCAAAGGGTATTTCTTGTTTTTTTTATTAATAGTTACTTGCAGGGCTGCACCTCCGACTTCTCTTATTTAATTAAGTGATTACAAATCATAATAAATATAAAACTATGATTTTTATAATCTATTTAGCATTCCCAGTTGATTTTTTTTTATTTGAGGTTATTGCTGTTTAATCACATTAGTTATATAGAGTTGTGTAAATGGAGTTCAGAACCGTTTGAATTATGCAAATATTCCCAGTGGTTCAAAAGTTATGAGAATTTAAAGCCCCGAAATTGGGGTACAAATGTGGACATGATTTTGTTTCAAAATATGTCAAATCACGGACCATTAAAAAAAAAAGAAATTCAGTGATTTCTTCACCGTTTCTTATTTTTGGAGCAAATTTTGATAGAATTTGGTATTCTTATGTAAAATTGTATGTTCTTTCTGATTATGCACTCAAATTGTATGTATCTCTATGCTTTAACCCATTATTTAGAGAATAAGAGATACAGATAGCAGCAATTTTGGGTTTTTTAAAAAAGTTTAACACCAATTATTCAACATTTTCATTATAATACTGCATGTATATACATGTATAGTATTAATTCAAATAAATAACATCACTTTGAAGAAAAATAAAACATTTATTGCAAAAACACAGACATAAAATGGGGGTTCAGTTTATTTTATGGTAGGAATTTACAAGGAAAAAGTTAAGGATTACTGACTTTAAGACATAACTAAAAAAAGTTCAGGAAAAAAAATAGTTTTTGAAATGTACGATTGAAAAGTACATTGTACGTTTACGAAGTTTGCACAGGATGATTTTCCAGACGTAAATATATGTATAGTGTATATATATATATATATATAATATTAATTTAAATATGTTACATCACTTTGAATGTAAAAATACATTTCTAAATGCTTATGTTGAATTACATAAAAGAAATAGATTATCTATTTACATGTTTTCACACAAACCTGGTTTGTTTACATTTTTCGTAATTTCAATTTTTTTTTCCAAAATTGAAACGGACGTAAAAAATAATTAAATTATTAAAAACACATAAAAGTTAAATATTTAGAAAGATTGTTATTTTATTTTAAAATATATTATAAAATTTGATATTAAATATTTTAAAAATTGGACGAGAAATAAGCGAATTTAAACTTTGTGTGCATAAACAATTCTTCGCTGATGAAACACGCCTGTTTAACTGAGGAGTCGTACGTGTGTCGGACAAATAAATTTGAGATTTTTTTTTCAAAATACAAATTTTTGAATAAAAAGCCGAAGAACTTAACATTCTTCAAATTTTACAATTTAAAAATAATTCTGAAACTTTGTAATATCATGGACAGAGTGCGTCTTTTTCGTTTATCATGCTCATTTTGAACAAATAGTCTTGGAGTTTGCACTATTGTAATTTTACTTCCACGGGTCCTAGAAACAAAAAAAAAGCTCCCTTTTGTACTTCCAGGTGTTTTCTAATTGAATGCAAAATTTCAAGAATATTGATAAAGATTAGCCACTTAGATTTTCCAAAGAAATGTAGAGTGTAAAATGTATTCTCGGAAAAAAATTCCTATCACGCATTTTCATTTTTTTTAAGCAAAATACGTTTTTAACTCGCTGTAAAAAAATATTCAATAAATAAAAACACATACAAATTACATATTTAGAGAGATTATTTTCTTTTTCTTTTCAACCATATGAATATTTTTTAAGATTGAACAATAAATATACAAGAAATTGTGATTTTAAATCAATATGGTCCTATTTACGACGTCAGTTGACAGGCTGTTTTTACAACTCAAAGTAACGTAAATTCGAGGTTTTTCTTCAAAATCAAAACTTTCAAAATCCCGAAGCACTTGGCCATCTTTAAATTTCACAAATTTTATAGGAAATAATTTTGAAAGCCTCTAAAATTACAGACCGTGTGCGTCTTTTTTGCGTCTTTCATATTTTTTAAGCAAATAACCTTTAACTTTGCCCTCTCATATTTTTTATTTCCACGGGTCCTAGAAACAAAAAAAATACCCCCCGTTGTACTTCCAGGTGTCTTCTATTTGAGTGCAAAATTTCAAGAATATTGATAAAGATTAACTACTTTGATTTTGAAAAAAAACAGCGTGTAAAATTTATCCTTAAAAAAAAAAAAAAACGGTCACATTTTTGTTTTCAGCTGTTCGACCGAAAATACGGTTTTAACTCGCTGTAAAAAAATAATTCAATTGATGAAAAACCGATAAAAGTTATATATTTAGAAAGATTACTCTATTCTCTTTCCAACCATATAAATCTTTTTAAGATTGGTTAAGAAATACTCGAGAAATTGCAAACCGAACTGATTAAGGTCGCAAATTTGAAAATGTCAGCGTTTTTTCAGCTAAATGCTTGTAATGCTAATCTATTTCTACGGAGTGTGCACTATAACTTTACAGACTAATATATATATATATAATATATATATATATATATATATATATATATATAATATATATATACAACCCCTCCGCATGAGCTGGATATGACACAAGGTCAATTTCTTAAGCGGAGTTCAACAGGTTTGAATTCAGAGTTTTCCTTCTCCTAGACCGGTTGCCTAACCAAGGTTAAAGAGTGCAGACTGCCCTACTATTTACCCATAGCTGGAGGTAGAATAGGATTCATACCTTTCCCAAGGGTATTAGCGTTAAGTGAAATGCAACGTCCAGGATTTGAACTCGGGGTGACGAGTCCATTTCCCATGACTTTAACCATTACACCACGCACTTCATATATATATATATATATATATATATATATATATATATATATATATATATCTTATTATAATGGAGATTGTGGGTTTGTCTGTCTGTAACCAAAACTATATCACTACTCAAGTCACAATTCCCTTAGTTATTTACGTCACATTCTGCATGATTTTATTTTTATTCAAACCTCAATTATTAATAAAATTGTTTTACATTATTAATACTGTTGACCATATCTACCTATTAAAAACATGCAATTGTATTTATATATACAACAAAATAGCGGTTTACAGTGTGAATGGGAAGGCTAATTTGCATATTGATCTTAAAAATTTGATTTTAATAAATATATGCTAAGTATTATTGATTTCTAATTGTTTGGTTTTATCTTATTGAATATGAGCAAAAATCTCGGATATAAATCTTAAAAGAAATCCATTACAAGAAGAAATAACTGTAATATTATTCTTTTCTTCCTATTTTAACTAAATAGTTGAATTAGGAAAATTTACCAATGAAAGATGGGAGTAATGGAAATTGATGGAAGAGTTAGTTTCAAAGTTGTTCTATTTTCCGATTATACCCCCTCTGTTCCAAATCTTTTTATCTGCATTCTTATTAAGTTTCATTAGCCTTTCTAATTTAATATGATATTTTATTATATTAAAACTGAAATACTTGCACCCGGAGGGTGCATATATTTGCTAGTATATATAATCAATGGTAATATTATGGGTTTACACTCATAACTTGAAGTTTCATGGTAATCCAATCATCAGATGAGTTCAATGGTTGAGATCTTAAAAACCAGTCGTGAAAAAAAAAAAAAACAAATTTATATATATATATATATATATATATATATATACACACACACACACGATATATGAGTATGTATAGATGTGTGAATATATATATATATATATATATACACTAGCAAAAGTACCCAGTCCATGACTGGACGAAAACATTTTTTTTTAAATAAATTTTTTTAAATCACCGAAAATTTATATATTACAATATTTAATTTATGGATTTTTTTTTAAACATTGAAAATATTTCTTTTAAATGTAATCCTGATTTTTTGAGTGTTTTGAAATAATTTTATGTCATAATATTGACATTTTTTAGGTAGAATTCAGAATTCATGTTTCTTTTTACTCAAAAAAAAATCCTATATAGAAACTTATAAAAATCTTCTGATATAATTATCCAGACTATTATCTTTATAGAAAAAATAAAAATCGTTTTTTTATCTGTTTATTTTTTTCAGATTTCATAAAAGGCAGACCTCATAAAAAATATTTCCCTTAACATACTTTAAGAAAAAAAAACCTATTTGAAACATATTTTCATTTTTCATAGAATTTGTTAAAAAAGCAGATAGTCATAACTTGTTTTTGGTTACTTTAAATTTCAGTTGATTTAACTATACAAAAATGTAAACATTGTTTTCGTTCATAATTTCCGTAAGCTGAATTAAAAAAAAAATCATCAGGAGTTTTTTAAAAATGTTTCTTCTTTTGAATGGTCCAAAAATTTTGAAGATAATGATAACCTTTATTCATGTTTCATTGTTGTAAATAGAATATTGTTTGTTGCCTACGAAAAGTTTCACAGAAAATCCAGTTTGAAAATAATAATAGTATTTGGGGACAATTTTAAATTCAGTTTTTAATTGCTTGATGAGTTAGAAATACATTGTAATTTATTTATTTCAATTTTCTGTACATGACAATTCAAATCCAGTTTTTAACGATAAAAAGATGCTGAGAATCGAAAATTTAAATTCTTCGTATTGCAATATCTATTTTTGCTTAAATTCAAGATAGTATTTTAAAAACATATCGTTTTAAAACATTTTCATTAGTTCTCTGAAAAATTCAGACTTTTTTTTACCATTAGTATTAATTACAAAACAACTCGTTTTATCATTTTTTGTATTTACATTTAATATATATATATATATATATATATATATATATATATATATACACAACCCTATACTGGTGAATATTTTAAAACATTTTCTTAATATTTTTATTTACATTTACATTTTTTTTTTTAATGTAACCATAAGCTTGGGTTTTGAAACAATTTTAATTTTTCTACAATGTTTTGTGCATGACAACAATTTAATTTAAGTGAGTGTACAATTTAAGAATATGGACAAAGATTTGATTTTACGTTAAAAGTTAGTCTGAAAACATACGAAGTATGATTTTACTTTGTATAATCGGCTCTCCAAAGTAAAATATTTTTAACATCCTGAAAAAAATAAATCAATGGATAAAAACTCATACAAATTACATATTTAGAAATATTATTTTATTTTCTTTCTAACCAAATAAATATTTTAAAGATTGCCCCCCCCCCAAAAAAAAAAACGAATTTTATTTTACGTTAAAATTTAGTCATAGTTGTAGTGGATATTTTGAATGACTGGCAGCTGATATTCTTTCTTTATTATTATTCTTCTTCTTCTTCTTTGGACAGCTGAAAAAAGCAGCAGCCAAGCTTCTGCTGATACAAGCAGCAGGAGCAGCTTACGATACTTTCCGAAAATCATTTGATTTTTGTTTAATTAATTAATTATATCCCTTAATTAGTAAAAATCAATAACCAAATTTGGTGTGTTTCTTAGTTAGAAGGATATCAAGGTTTATGCAAGATTTCGAATCTGAGTGACCTCCCACTTTGGAGTTATACGTCGACACGTACATACCAAACTTCCTTTTATCTATATAGATATATTATGTGAGAGTGTATATACACATATATATACATGAGAGTTATTCTAAAAGTAAGGTCTCCAAAGCACTAGGTTCACAGGGAAACTGTTTGAATAGCTATTAGCAACACTGTTGTGTTTGTTGTGCATGCCCCAGGGCGCACCTCACTGCCACACTCAGTCTTGGCTTGGCAGTCATTTCTGATGGAACTCCTGACCGACATTATCACTAAGTTTGAAGTTCAGTTATTCATTTTAGAACACAAAAGCCATTAAACTGATTGAAATGTATCACCAATAACAAAAGTGTATGGCGAGTCATAAATGGATGTCAAAAATGTCCGCAACTTGTGTGGAGAGTTTGCAACAATGACAAGGTTCAACACTTTCGCAGCGAGCTGGTATGACATGAGCATAAAAAAACTGCCACAGTGGCTACAAAACTGCATCGACCGAAATGGCAATAATTAGGTATGGGCAATTTGCAGACTTCTCAAAACCGCGCGATTTTTAAAAAAATATTTTAAAACGTCAATAAAAAAAAATGGAAAATAACTTTTTAATGTTTTCTTAATCTTTGTTGACATAGTTATCGCATTTTGACATGTGCATTTTGATCAGACTATTTTTTTTATGGATGATCATACATAAATTTTTTTTTTTTTTTTTTCCTAAGCAAAAACAAATTACTAATTTAGCATTTCCTTGATGCCTCACAATTTAACTCTTGATATTATTGAGAAAAAGAAAAAAAAAGAGTTGGGAAAATCAAAATTAGAATGTTAGAAATTATTTACAATAAAATTCTATCATAAATATTATAAAAAGCAAGACTTTTTTTTCGATACATTTATTAAATGGGAGAATTATTTGTTTCCAAATAAAATAATAAATTTCTTCAAACAAACACTGTTTGAGCTCTACAGAGTAGAATTATCCAAGCGTCACTGATTTTAAACTATTTGAACTTATGTACCCCAGCTGCCAGCGCTTCAACAACAACAACAGTTTTCCTAAAAAAAGGAAGAGGATATTATTTCCCTTAGACCCCTTCAATTAATAAGAATGATGACAATTTTTAATTCAAACAGTATTTTCAATATTTTTTAAAATAAAGACCGAACTATATTATGTCATTATTTTTAGCTAGATATTTTTAATACAATATTTTCTTTAATTAAATAAATACGATTTTGCTAGACACTAAACAAAAGTATTTATTTTACATTTTATAAATTTTTAAAAATCCCTGAAAAAAAAAAAAAAAAAATTAAAAAGTAGACACAGGAACTTTTATTATAAAATTCTTTAGAAAATAATTTAACAATTTAGAAAAGAAAAAAAAAGTACATATTTTTTTCTTATTAATGAGATTTAAGTTTCAAATGTTTAAGACGCCCTATTACCAAACACAAACTAGTAGCGTTTTTTTTTGTTTTTTTTTAACTATGTTCCGTCATTAAATTATCTTTCCAAAAATGTAAAATTTATTTATATCCAAAAAAAAAAAAAAAAAATTACAAAGATATTTGTACAGGGGATGAATGCATGAAACAAAAACTAACAAAAAAATTATTAGCCTTTTGAATTTAGTAAACATTTATTTACAATAAAAGTTTGTTTTTATTACTTCATATACTGAAAGTTTTATTAAAATCGGATAGTTAGTTTATTTTATATGATTTTTAGAATAATTTCCTGTGATCCCCCTTTTTAGAGTCATCGAGAAATTGCGCATACCTAGCAATTATATAGAAAAATAGATACAGGATCAAACTTTAAGTAAAGTCGTCAGGGTGGCCTCAAGTCGGTATCAGCCAATCAGCGAGGGACTCTTTTTCACTAGCGCTAGACCAACGAGATTGTTTTTGCGTCTAAGGTGGAGCACTACACCTACCATCAGCTCCTTTACTTTACCGCACAGATACCTGTGCTACTCATACACTGAGTTGGCAAAGGCCGGTATTGAACTAGGAACCTTGTGGTCTCTTGCCGAACGCTCTACCGACTGAACTTTAAAATGATTAACATTAAACGATTCTGTGATTTCTAAATATTTTGGAAACCTTACTTTTGGGATTACCCTCATAGATCATTAACCTGTTACTTCAGTACATCAACAAGTTCAGTTTTTTCTTTTCAAATGAAAATAATAAAAACCAATTCACTACTCACCTGTCGGATTCTATTTCTTCATCTTTAGATGCTTTTTTGTTGTTCTGAAAAATAACAAATTTTTTTTAATTAACTAGAAGAAAAAAAAACAAAACCTCCAGGCAGTGTAAAATTCAATTTTTGAAAGATTTTGCTTGAGAATAGTGTACTATGGATGACGTTAAACTGCATCTAGTGGTGAGGTTCCAAGTCTGGAGCTCTGGGGAGTGTGGAGTACCCCTTCATCACCATTACTCCCCGGTAAACCCTAATTCCTCTTATTTTGGGGGTGCAATATATGATTGATACTAATTTCTGGATAGATAAAAAGACAAAAGACCGAAGGTGTGAATAGAAGAAAAAAAAAATCTTTTTAAGGATTATACTCTAGTAGAAAATAAGTACAAAAAATCGGAAAATAAAATGAAAATAAAATCTAAAAAAATAATGATTTTTTTTTTTTTTTACTCATTTCGATAATTATTTCTTTAATATATTTTAAAAGAAAAAAATATACATCAATATTTGTTCTGTTTAAGGGGGGGGGGGGGGGGTCGCTAAATTTTCAATACAGTTTTCGACAAAAAATTATTAGAGATTGATACTAAAGTAAAGTAGTTATTAAATAAATATGCTTTTAGAATCTAAATAATATGACATTTTGAACTTAACATCATGATACTCATATTTTAAATCAATTTTATATATTAATTTATCATAGCAGAAATACCTAATTAAATCAGAAAGTTTTGAAATAAAATAACTGATGCGTTATAAAATTCATTCATTGATAAATCAACACTGAAAATTTCCTTAAAATTCACTGATTTTTGGTAATTTTGTTTTCAATCAGGAGGGTTATTTTGTAAACACGGATTTTAAGTCTATTTCTCTGAATGTCTGAGACGAGGCTTGAAGATTAGTATTATCTGCATTATTCGGACTATTGTCCCTATCTTCATTGTTATTTGTACAACATTTCGGCCGATATGCCCTCCGGCCTTCTTCAGGTATTTCTTTTCGAAATCGGGAACTTTCTTGTCGTAATCGGGAGCCATCACGGAACTTTGAACCTAACCCTTTACTTAGTCCACGGGGGTATCCTGTTCTCATTCTGCTAACCATAGCTGGGGTAGGAGTTGTGTTAATTATTTTTCTAACTGCCTTCACTCAGGATTGAACTCAGGTTCCAGAGATAACTGTCAGAACTGTCTTAACCTAACTACCTTATCCACTAGGCCATGTGTCCAATTGAGAAGGTTCCCGAGTCCGACAAGAAATACCTGAAGAAGGCCGGAGGGCATATCGGCCGAAACGTTGTACAAATAACAATGAAGATGGGGACAATAGTCCGAATAACGCGGATTTTAAGTCATCTTTAGACAGCGTTTATGTCCATATTGGATCAAAATTGACCGAAAAAATCGTTTTAAATGTATTAAAAATAAATTATGTGTGTAATATTATTTTGCTTTTTTTTTTTATTGATGCTCATTATGTTACTACTTTTACGACAAAAATTAGACCTTGAATAATCGATCTAATTAATTTTAATTCGTTTTTAAAATGAAAAGGCAAACGGAAATTAGAGTATACCTAATTTTACGGCATGTCAATCCTTGTTGGGTTATTTTGTGCCAAAAACATTTTGTCCAATTCATGCTTGATGGGTATTCAAATTTTTTTAACGTTATTTTTAAACTCATTTTTTCCTATTTAACCCATAGATGGGACCCCAACAACAGGTACTACCACTCAGCAGAGTCAGAATGCATCTGGGAGCAATGACGATTAAGGGGGGGGGGGACTCCACACGCCCCAGAGCTTCAAAATTTAAATTTGATCATTAAATGCAGTTTAACGTCATACCCTGGACACGTCTCATTTGAATCGGATTCATTAATTGTTTTACATTAGATTCCTTTAGTTTATTGATCAGTGGTTATAACGTTGGGTTCGTGCAAAAAAGGTTTGTTAAAGGTTCGAGATCATTGCTATATAGACGATATCACGATTAGTAAAATATATATAAAGTAGTCAATAGATATATAGTTTTATATACAACAAAAAAAAGAAAAAAAAAGACAACTATAAAGAAATTCAGACCATTTACATTTAAACAAGCCAAATGATAGAACTTTTTTTTTTAGTTGTTCGCGGTAAAACTTTTAAATGTTTAGTTAGTCGCATAGTTAGAATATCAACTAATTTTCAAGTAAATTTCATTAACTACAACGGTAGTTTTTTTCCTCCCGAGAAAAATGTTCGAGGAATTGAAAATTTATTGTAAATCTTAATATAAGGGATAAGTTTTAAAAGTACTATACAATCGGCTAAAGTGGTTTGGAACACGTGGGTAACGACAGATAGAAAAAGACATTTTAAAAAAACGTAAAAAAAAAGAAATTAAAAATTATTGGGTTGCCTGTTTGTCACTTACTTTAGTGGAAGATGGTTTTATCTTTCCACGTTGTGAACCATTGAATTTTCTTTTTTGTGGTTTATCGCTGCGAATAAAGAAAGACATTATTTACTCTCCTCCAAATCACACGTTTACTACCCGGAAGTAGGAGATCACATACGCATGCGCAGTAATTACCGACAATTTCTTTTCACTTTTTTTTCCTCGCACTGATTATTTTAAGTTAGATGTTCTGTGTACAGAACTAGCGATGGTTATTTTAGATTCTTCGAGGAGCAAACGAAAATAATTAGCATTCTATAACAATAAATTCATTGAAAATTTATGATTACCTAAGTAAGACTGTTTTAGTGTAATATCTTTTATGCCTGGGGACAATTTTATATTAAAAACTGATTTTTTTTTAATTAAAAAGAAAAAAAGTTTACTAACTAATTACTAAATTGATTTTTCTTTTTGGTAGACCCTAACTAAAACTACTAAACTTTAGTAGTTTTAGATAGGGTCTGCCAAAATATCTTCTGCTTTTCATTTTAAAAACGAATTAAAATCGATTTTTTAAGGTCAAATCTTTGTCAAAATCGAAAAGTAGTAACATAATGAGCATCAGTGAAAAAAAAGCAAAATAATATTACAGTATGATTTATTCTTAATACATTTTAAACTATTTTTCAGACAGCTTTGATCAAATAAAACTTAACATAGCCGCCAAGTTCCAGTAAAATCCGTGTTTACAAAATGAATTTCCCCTCCCCCTGATTGAAAAAAAAATTACCAAAAATCAGGGAATTATCCGATTTTAATAAATTTTCAATGTTGATTTATCAATGAATTAATTTTATAATGCATCAGTTTTTTATATTTCAAAACTTTCTGATTTAATTAGCTAACCCCACCGATATTTTGCGCCCAAAAAATAGGAGGGGGGGGGTCAAAGTTAAGTGATCTGAAAAAAATCAGAAAGTTTTGAAATGAAATAACTGATGCATTATAAAATTCATTCATTGATAAATCAGCACTGAAAATTTCATTAAAATCTAATAATTCCCTGATTTTTTTTTTTTTTGGGGGGGGGGGGTCAATTACGAGGGTTGAATTTATTTTTTAAAATACGGATTTGATGGCAAGTGCTTATAGTACAGTTTTCAGAGTTGGACTTAACTTAAATAAGCTTAAGTTTAAGGCCACACACAACGTTGAGGCAGGGCCGGATTTAGGCTTTAAGAGTTTCCTAGGATGATAGAATTTTTGAGGTCGCTTTTTTAAGTATGTTTTCAGGTTCACCAACTACCATAGTGTCTATAGATTTTTAGATGGGATAAAACAGGGGTTACCAATTTTTTTTTGCCATGCCCCACCTAATCACCTCAAAAATTTCAATGTCCCCCCCCACCCATGTGGTTATATCACTTATACAACTACAGTTTGGAAGAATTGTCACTTTAATTTGTCAGTGAGATCAGATTTCCATATGACTGATAATCTGTCTATGCCAGACCATGTCTTCCCTATACATGTATTAACATCGCTGTGGATGAGATATTACTACCTAGGTACGGGAATTCTTCCACCAATTTTAGAGGCTTACCGTCAAGAGTGGAGAAGATGCTGCCTTCATTTTAAAACACATGAACTCAGTTTTATTGGCAACTTCAATTATTTCAACTGTGTATGGAATCAAATGTCTTGGAAAAATCTATAACTAGTTGCATTGCTTCAAGATTCTTTGCTCAAATCCCTTCTATGTTTTGATGAATAGTCAGGATCTGAGAGATTATAGATCAATTTCTGCCGAATCTGTTTTGGTTTTTCCTAAGGATTTTATCTATTTCAGGTTGGATGTGATTAAGAAGGGCATTATATATCTTAGCAGCTATAGAAGTACGAGTTATGCCTCTGTAGTTCTTAGTGATACTGAGGTTGCCTTTTTTGTGGAATGGGAGGATACAGCCTTTTGTCCATTTTTTCTATCATATTTTGTTTATATACTGCATTGCATAATCTAAGAAGTATATCATTGAATTTTCTTATTTTCCCCTTACCCCAGGGGGTACTTCATCAAGGCCTGCAGCTTTTCTATTTTTTAGTTTTCTTAGGACTTTGTTAAGTTCTTCTATTGTAAAGTTTCCTAGTTTAATGTCTAGTTGGTTATTCACTATTTTTTAGATATTATTTTCTATGATTTTAGGGAAGTTCCTAACAGTTTCTGGAAGTGGTCTTTCCACTTCTAGAGTCTATTTTTTAGTCTGGTTGCTTTTAATTTTGCTATCGAGGTACTTTTCCTACCACTAATTTCATTTATAATCTGCCATGTTAATCATGATGATCTGTTTTCTACTAAATGTCTGATTTTATTTATTTGCCCTTAGATGAATTCTATTTGGTGTTTTTTGTATGTTTTAGTCAGTTCTACCTGGGCTTTCTTATAATTTTCTATGCTAGTATTAGTTGGGTTAGTTTTATTATGTTAGGATGCTTTTTTAATATCATTTATCTTTACTCTAACAGCTTCTGTCTCTTAGGGGACAGTGTGTTTGGCTTTTAATTTGGTCTGTATGCACTCAGCTGCTGCTTCTAGGTGGGCACTGACAAAGTTTTTTATATTCCTCATTCGGAGTGTACCTTGCTGATGTCTCCTGGAGGATGTCAAACTTGTTCTTTACTGTTACCGAATAGTGATTGCATATATCACTGTTGGCAAGTGAGGACCAATCGTATCGTACTAGTTAGCCTTTGTTTCTAGGTGTGGTTTTACTGTGACTATTCTGTGATCGAATAATACTCCTTCGAAAGAGGAGTACACTTCACAGTTCATAACACTTGTTATCCACTTTTTATCTATTAGGATGTAGTCTAGTCGTGTTTTTGTGCTAGTTGGGTAGGTGTAGGTTTATAGTTTGCCCTTTTATTTTTGGAATTTAGTGTTTAAGCATACAAGCCTGTTCCCGAGAGAACTCAGCTAGGAGTTCACCGTTTCTATTTGGAGGTTTGTGTAAGCAGAATCAGTTCAAGTCTCCAATAAGCACCCCAAATCATTCCATTAATAAAAGATTTGCTTTTGCCTTGTCCCTAGTAACTTCCACTATAGAATATATGGACCATATGACCTTTAGGCACCCCTTTTGCTTTGCTGATTCATAAGTAAATTTTTTTCATTTACACCGTCAACATCCGGTTGTTTGTTAGGGGTTAGGGTTAGGGGTTAAGGTTAGGGATTAGTTTTATGATTTAAAAAAAAAAACACTCTCGTTAAAATCGTCAGTTAACAAACAACCAGATGTTGATGGTGTAAATGAAAAAAATGTACTTATGAATCAGCAAAGCAAAAGGGGTGCCTAAAGGTCATATGGTCCGAATATATTTGTAAACAAACCAACAGACGATTTTAATCAGAAGTTTATGAAAATTTGCATTTACGATAAATTAAATAAATAGTTTATGTTATTATTAGCAAACAAAAGACATGTTTTTATATTAAAATAGTTTTTGGATACAAATGTAGAATAGTGCACAAGAGATAACAATATCATTAGAATCACATTAAACATATAAATAGCATTAGATTACAGAAACTTCCCAAGTAGCCTAAACCTAACACTGACCCTAACCCTGATCCTAGCATCTCAAAGGTAAAATGTAATGAAATGTAATGGTTTTTATACATAATCTAATGATATTATCTCTTGTGCACTATACTGTATTAGTACACGTTTTTTATTTTAATATAAAAAATTAATTTGGCACTAATGATAAACTAATATTGTTATTGTTGTTCTTTTTTAAATAAACAAATACTTTTATTTAATTTTTGAAAATATTGATTTTTATATTTAAAATATTTAAGTTTGGCCAGATTTATGCCTAACACCATCAAGGAAAAACCTAGCGTAAATAAGGGCAGGAATCCAGGACAACAAAATGTTATTAGCTCCAAAAAATGATTTATCTCTTATCTGTTATTAGTTTATTTACTGCTAAATAAAAATCCCCACGTGAACATCCTCTAAGTATGCTCCCCTCAGCTATGGGTAAATAGTAGGGCAGACTGGGTTCTTTAGCTTTGGTTAGGCAACCAGTCTAGGAGAAGAAAATCTCTGGGTTCAAACCAGATTAAACTACACTTCAAAATTGACCTTGTTGGGTAAATACATACATCACATCAAGATCACAATGTTTGTTTTTTTTATTTAATGGCATATAAACTCCTTATGGGTTATTTAATGCTGAAATTTAATTCATTTGTGAATGATTGATTACAATTATAACTATATTTTCAACATTCCACTGTAAGCAACTCCTGTCAATGGGGGCAGTAGAATATACCGATTGAACCTCTGCAGAGGGTTTAAATCCCTCCCAATGGGTCCACCTGTAGGCAAATCGTGATGCTTAAGGATGAAATCCTGGTGGCTGAGCAGTCCATTTTGGACCTTTCTTAGGCTAGACGGGCAGTTGGAGAGACCCTCCTCCAATCAATCGGCAATCACATCAAAGCATTAGCACCTGATTGTCCTGACCCTATTGCCCTTATCGCAAACCCCCAACCCTCTTTATCATATAGGTGCTAGAAGGTGGTGGCTGAGGGTCTTCATGTCCTGGGAATGATGTTAAACTCTATCTGATGGTGAAGTTCCAGTTCTGAAGGTCTGGAGAATATGGAGTACCCCTTCATCACCATTGCTCCCTGGTTCACTCTGACCCAGAGTGGTAGTACTTGTTAGAGTCCCATCTATGGGTTAAATAGAAAATTTGTTTATAAAAAAAAATTAAGTTTGAATAATTTTCTACCAAACTATAGCCAGAAATCTTTCAAAAGTTTGCCAGTATTAAATAACCCTCCAAGGTTTGATATGCCATAAAACAAAACAAGCAAAACAAATAAATAAACATGAACAAGAAAATAAAAATAAAAAAAATAATTTATTTATGTTTCTCTTTAAGAATGTTTAAGATTGTATTTTTGAATTCTTCATCCTTTTTTCTTTTGTCTTTCATTTCATTTCTTTGAATGTATATCAAAGTAGCTAATTGTTGGTTCGTCTCCCGTACAAGCCCTAGAAGTGAATCCTGAAATTCTTTCATCCGTTTCTCCTGCTCGGCAGCATGTTGCCTCTGTTCTTTCATAAACTGCTGAAACCAAGTTGAAATATCTTCGTTTCTATCCACTGAACTTCCTACAACAACCATATTTGAAGAGACAGATTCCTGAAACACAGCATCAACCGTGTTACCCTTTTCAGTAGTCCCAGCTCGTCTCAAGGGGGATAACTCTCTTCGACCGTATTTTTGTTGGCATGTCTATTCGATTGGCTGGTGGTTACTATAGAAACGTTGCCATTTTCATTGTCTTCCTTTGACGAAGTTACCACGCTTGCTTGTTGGTCTTCAGAGAAAGAGAAGGAATTATTTCCCGGTTCGTGTTCAGGACTGAGGTACGTTAGATCCACAGTATTCAAGTCATGGCTACTGCTACTTGTACCTTGGATATTATTGTTCAATTTATTCTCGCTTGGGCTGGCTACCATTTCTAAGCATAGAACATCCTGATCGGTAAACATGCTTCTCGTTCTATTTGCGTGCATCATGTCTGAACCAGTTTTCGAGCTAGTCGTCTGAACCTGCAAATTTTCTAGATTTTCTTCAGGCTCCATTTTAAAAGTGATGACGTCGAGTTTCGGAGGGTTGTCTATGTAGATGTTGTTCTCGTGTCCCGATGTAGGTGGTGCCGGTGGGAATGAAATAGTCTGGATAAGGTCGGTTCCCTCTTGTTTAATTTCTTGCTGCAATTCAGAAGCTGTGATCGCGTCAACAGTCATGTTAAAATCTGCAGCAAGCGGCAGTATCAGGTTAGACACGGAATTATCTACATTCGGGGCCAATTCGAATGAATCGTGCGATATCGTGTGCATCTGGTCAGCATTCCAGTACTGTCGATCGGATGGCGCTTTCAAGCTGGGATCAAACCCATCAAAGTTATTTTTCTGTTCTCTGACGACCATTGGATTACTTTCGCATATTTCTTTGGATTCGTGGTTTTGATCCTGATTGGCTAGATCTGCTTGGTTGTCTTGCATCGAAGAATTATGATATACGTTCTGGTATATACCCATGGGGAAATTACTCTGATCAATTTGGGAGTCGCTTGTTAGGTTTGAATTATTCAAAGTGTCAAGGCAGGCTTCAGTTGGATCGAAAATAGAAGTGAACGGAAACTTAGGTTGCATATTGGTCTCGGTCGTAAGAGTCTGAAAAGCTTTGTATATCATGTCTATGATATTGTATAGGGACCAACATGGAGATGAACTGGGTGGGCATTTGGTCCCTGTCTTTAATTGTATGTATAATTTCTTCATCTCTTGCCACTTTAACTTACAGGTGGCTGCTGAGATATTAGCACCATGGAGATTAACGGCTTTTGCTATTTTGGTCCAGAGTTCAAGTTCTGTCTGAATTTGGAGGGATCGTCTGCCAAAAATCTCAGCAACTGCCTGCAACAGAAACTTGATAGATTCTTTCGACCAGGAGCCACTATTACCTGTAATTTAAAAAAAAAAAGAAATTAAATATATAAAAAGTATCTTTATGTATATATATTATATATATATATATATATATATATATATATATATTATATATGAGAAGTAAATACACAAACAATGTGTTTTTTTTTTATATGGCTTTTTTTAGCTGACAATTTTTGGGAGAATATGTGCTTAATTGAAGTCATACCTAATTTTGGATGTTAATTAATTAATAACTAATTAATTAGGCGGGCATACCTATTCAAATGTAAGGCTAAACAAATCGAGAAAAATCAATCTCTGTATGTACATTTCGGCCTATTAGGCCTTATCAGCAGAGCTATAGATAGGAAGACCGCCTTGTGCGTGATTCGAACCCTGACTGTCAAGCTGACAGGCGAGGACCGTATCCCCTACACCAACCGGACTTTCTTAGATTTTTCGTTTTGTTTAGAAGTAGGTATCATTCCTCTTATAGTGACTTTTTCTACACGACAGTATGAGAAGTAAATACACAAACGATGTGTTTTTTTTTTATATGGCTTTTTTAGCCGACAATTTTTGGGAGAATATGTGCTTAATTGAAGTCGTACCTAATTTTGGAAGTTAATTAATTAATAATTAATTAATTAGGCGGGCATACCTATTCAAATGTAAAGCTAAGGTATGCTCACCTAATTAATTAATTATCATTTTATTAACTTCCAAAATTAGGTACGACTTCAATTAAGCACATATTCTCCCAAATTATATATATATATATATATATATATATATATATATATATATATATATATATATGGAGAAATGTAGACAAACATGGGATGTTACACTGGATGGAAATTTATTATTGGTCGTAGTGTTGATGTTCAAACATTTTGGTTTACATAGAAACCTTCTTCAGGACACTAAGGATTCTATATAAACTGAAATGTTTGAACATTGACACTACGACCAATAATAAATTTCCATCCAGTGTAACATCCCATGTTTGTCTACATTTCTCTACATACTGTCAGATTAATTTACTCATTTTACTCCCTTATATATATATATATATATATATATATACACACATATATATTTCCTGTTTTTCAGTGTGTATGTGTAAGCACCTCTACAAAAACAAAATAAGCAAACAAATTCGATCTGATAGAAGAGATCTGACTAACCATCCATTTCAGATGTTGCAGGTTGCCAGGATGTAGAGCCATCTGACTGTGAGACCTAGAATTAGAAAAAAATATCCATATATACAAAATGCAATGAATATATAAATCTTATTATAATGGAGATTGTGTGTTTTTCTGTCTGTAACCAAAACTAAATCCCTACGCAAGTCACAATTTTACGTCACATTCTCCATGATTTTATTTTTATTTAAACCTCAGTTATTAATAAAATGGCTTTACATTATTAATACTGTCAGCTTTATCTACATTCTAATAACATACAATTGTATTTATATATACTATTACACCTACGGCAGCCGGGAGGGCCATTTGCACGTCTTTACTGCATCACACTTGCATTCGCTGCACTTATCTCATGCCGAAAGGTGAACAAACAAATATTACAAAGAGAGAAAGAGAGGAACAAACAAACAAAGACAAAACTGAATCAGGGTTAACATTCAAAATGGCAAGAGATGAGGCATATAGTACTTGCATTCATTCTGTCTTCTCTTCCAATCTCCTACTCAGTACTATACAGATGGTGTGTGGGTAGGTTAGAGTAACCTCCCTTGATTAAAAGTAGCTTTGAGTGATCGTTCTTAGTATTATGCAGATGTTGGTAGCAGGGCGTCGATAGGAACTACTTAAAGACGAGTGGAAGCCGCCATTTGCATTCTAGACCACCCACGTCGCATATCACTCCTCTTATAGATGGGAGGGGGGGAACCCCACCTCCCTATTCCTTTAAAGTCCTCAGCTAAAGTTCACTTCTACCGGACAAGTCTAAAGTTGATTTGTCTCCAAGAGAAGAAAAGCAGAGAGATCCACAAATTCAAAAAAGTATACAATGAGTACTCACCATATTTTTCTTTGTTGACTGAGTTTCACAGATTTTACAATCAGATACCTGGGATAAAAATAAAGAAATAAATAGATAATCAAAGACTGTTGAAAATTTATTTTTAATTTTGCTATGCCTTAAAATAAACAGTTCAGTGTCATTCCATGTCAAAACACCAGTAAAAAGTTGAAATCTGCACTCACCGACACTGAATTACTTGAAATTTGGCACAAATGTTCCCCTTCGTGAGTTAGGAAAGTGTGCCAAATTAATTTGTGTTAAACCTTAACGTTTCAATTTTAGAAGTGAGGTTAAAATTTTCCTATTTGACAATACCTTCATAGCACAGTGTTGATGACCCCCATGTTGTAATAATCTGTGCTGGCTGATTCGAAAGGCACAAGCTAGAGACAGATTGACAAGGACAAGAAAAATATGGCAACACAAAGTTTGAAGACAGGACGTTAATAGAGGAGGAAGGTGTGACACTTTGTGCAGTTTGTGGTGGAGCAGAGGGCACTTAAATCTATGTTGTCACCTGGCAAGAAGTTCTCTAATGTCAGCTGCTAGAATAAACTATAAGTTTGCCTGACTTCCTATCATGTGGGGGATTTTACTTATTTTCTATCAATCAACTGCCCACTGGATGAGGCTCCCACTCCAACAGCTGGTCTGGATCTATGTTTTAGAGGCTTAAGCTGGTTGAATATATGCAGAATTCTCCTCAACATGACCCAATTTATTTGACCACATAGAAACTGGTACTAACTTTTTTGGCCAGACTTCATGGCTGCAATTTCACCTAAAATTGCACACATTACTTTATTTCTAGACTGATGGATGCCAATTTTCCAACCATTAACTTTTCGAGACCCATTTTCTCTTAAAACTAGCTACATAAAGATTATCTTTAAGTGGCTTCACTTCAAGGTAGTCATACATCTTTTATGGTTCTCCTGAACTTTATGGACATAACTCATGTAGTGAATCTTTGTTCTTTTAAGGACACACACACTATAGGACAAACTCCTATATTCTATAACCAATAAAAAGAAAACGTAAAAGACATGTCAAATGTGACTCCTATCCAAATTCAAAAATTTCTACAATTTTGTACAAATAAGATTTTTTTTTAAATAATTAAGTAATCTCTAGAATTTGATTGGATAAGGCAAGTCACGAGTGGTACCCACACATACCTCTGTGCTTTGGAGTTTCTGAAGGTTCGTAAATTATTACCGCCAAAAAAGAAAAATACCCAAATCGGAGCCAGTCGGCATGTATATAAATGGGAACAATTCATTTGGTCCTTTCCCCACTATGAGAGAAGGCTTATAGCGGTACCCAGCAGACGACTTTTGATGAATAACAGCTTTCACGGCAACCCAGCCCATTGATGAGAAGATCAGACTTATACAACTTAACTTCCAATGAACAACCAAGGATGACCCCGACTGTCTCGGCTAGTAAGTATGATTCTGCCCGTAAGAGTTATGCCCCTTAGATCCCTTAAAGTATTTTCGTAAATAGTATACTTTTTCGCTATTACATCGACCATTTCTGGCATTGTGAGTCAGTGGGAAATTTCAAGTCTCTTTTCCACTTCTGCTCGACCACAACAGACGTGTTCGTCATCCTCTGGGCCCTATCCATTTCAGAAGATTATTCTGGGCAACATGGTAAGAGAGTAAACATTATCTTTCTTTTCCTAATTTACTCGCTACATAGCTACTATGTCTACTGCTATTTCTAGCCTTATTTCTTATTGAAGCTCCCTTTGATATTTTGTATTATATAGTCTATTGCAAATACACTCATTCCCGTAGCCTTGCCATTTCCTTATGTTAAGACCTTGTCTTTTAGTATTGTTTCTCCACCGTTGCCTTACTCTTAGTAAGTTATGTTTCTATTCACTAGCCCATGTTGAAATAGCATTATTCTGAGAAATACATGCTACTTTCACTGCGGTCTCAGCCTAAATATGTCTATCTGACCTCGGCCATTACTTAGACCTTTTCCGTGGACATTTATCTCATAACCCTTGCCTTCACGTATTCTCCTTAGCGTTGTTTCCAACTCCCTGTAAGAATTATTGTCTCCTCTCACTCATGTTTTAAATGGCATTATTCTGAGTGATGCGTGCTACCACCTCTTCTAGGACCTTAAGTTTACTGCTAAAACCCCTCTGCCCGCTACCTGCCAACCCCTTCCTCTCTTGCTACCTGTTTCTATTCCCTGTGTCTCTGAGCTCTGTCACTGCTGCTATTGTCATTACTGATGTTATTATCATTGCTCTACGCTACCTGCCTATTACCTTATGTCCCTTATCCGTTCTCTGTAATTCTTATAATTACCTTGCCTTTTAAATCCTTGATTTGCCTTGTTATTAGCTGTCTCTGTCACATGTTTCTTTTCTTATTTCAGCTTTTTACCTTTTCCTTCTGAATAAAGACCCTTTTAACTTCACCCATGATTATTTGTTCTATTGTTGCAGGGGTTTAACTGCACACAACTAGACTGTCTCAATTGCACCTGGTAATAGGACAAGACATCATATTAGGAGGCGTGACAATGACAGATAGACACCGAAACGCTGATAAAATCTAGCGACACGACAATTGAATACTATCTGAATCTGATACCTTACCCTGCCATTTCGACCAACAAACTAGACATTCGTCTTCAGGTTGTGAGTAATCAACATTTCCCTGATTTATCCAGTTTTCTATCGACCAACGACCTAGGAATAAATTTCTTTGTTATTTTTAAACATATACCTCTGTGTTTGTTATTCCTCCATATTTTCTGTCTAAACTGTGTCTTTTCATTTATCGTCATTTTAAATATTATTTGTAAGATCAGAACATGTTTTCACCGGCCGCTACAACACACGCATGGACTTAACATATTCTATTTTCCTTCTTGTTTTTTTTACCATATGCTCACTCAACCATTATGTTACACCACTTTGAGGTAGGTAGTTTCTTTCGCTACAATATGCACACTTAATAAAGAGATAACAAAATATATACTTACCCATTTTCTTATATCTTCTCTCATTGTGGGCCAGTAATACTGAACAGATATTTGGGTTAACGTTTGTGCATATTTCAGGTGGATACCACTGGACAATATATGAAACATCTTGAATATTCTTATTTGGTGTGACAATTTGTCAAGGACAATTTTGGGTTCATCTGCTTTTTCTGAAGAAAAATCTGCAAAAGACAAAAAATGACGGCACGTAAACAAAAAAAATGTGAAGACGCTTGCAGTGTAATGGTTATACAGACATAAAAATAAGTACAACCTCTGCCTTGTGAATTCGGATAGGGGAGTAAGGATGGGTGGGTAAAAACAACAACAACAAGGAAAACTCTGAATTCAAACCTGTTAAACTCCGCTTAAGAAATTGACCCAATGAGTGCGCAGGTGTAACACTATACATATATAAAGGGCAGTTGGTGTGTATGTATGTCCGGAGGAAACTATAAAAATAAAACAGTTAACAACAAAGTAAATGCATTCACTGTTTCTGAGTCTAGCTTTTTGAGCAAAAAATTATATAGATTTGATTTATATATTTATTTATATTCACAAAAGATATTTAAAAATTAAAATAGCATTAAAATTCTACTTTAAAATGTCTATGAATTTCAAAGTCAAAAAAGTCAATATGGAAGCACAAAACAATCAATTTTTTTTCTTTTTATCCTTTTAATTTTTAAGGTCAGATTAACATGAGGTCTTTTTATGGGGCATCCATCAAGGAGTGAGCTCACTATTCATTACTAATGGATCTGCAAGACTAGCTTGATAACCATTACAAAACTTTTTTTTTTGTTTTTGTTTTTGTTTTGTTTTTGTTGTTTCTCTCCTCTACCCAGGTGATGCTTGGTATCCACTTCTAGTATATATATATATATATATATATATATATATATATAGGATTTTGGGTATGCTTGACATATTTGATGTCAAGGTTAGAAAAAAATTTTTTCATTGCACCCAAAGTTTATCTTCAGTAACTGTTTTGGGTAGAAGCATTTCTCTACCCTGTGCTAAATAAAAACTTTGTTTATTTCCAACATACAGGTTTGCTTTTTTATTTAATTTTTATGATTTATTGGTTGGTTAGTTCGTTGGTTGGATTTTATGGCATATCAACTCTTGTTGGGTTATTCTATGCTAGAGATATTTTGTTTTATTCATTCTTGATGGGTATTCAACATTTTCTTTTATTTAAATTCAATTTTTTTTAACTGATTTTTTTTCTATTTAACCCATAGATGGGACCCTAACAGGCACTGGGAGTAATGGCGATGAATTGGAACTTTACCATTAGATGAAGTTTAATGTCATACCCAGGACACTAAGACCCTCAGCCACCACCTTTTAGCATATATGATAAAAAAAGCTGACAAGGCGGATAATTTATTTGTATGCAAAAATCTAACAGCATCACGGGTCACCACCTACGGCCAACAGGTGGCCTCATTCAAGGGATTATACTCCTCTGCAGAGCCACAGTTGGAGATTTTACAGTCCCAGATGACAGGGCAGATATTTTATTTGTACATAAAAATCTAACAGTAATGTAGGCCTTCACCCATGGCCAATGGGTGGCCTTGTTCGAGGGATTTTATCCCTCTGCAGAGGCACAGTCAGGGTATTTTACAACCCTAGCCTAAAAAGCAGATAATTTATTAGTACGTAAAAATGTAACAGTATGCAAGTTATTCCTATGAATTTTTTAGATGAAGCTTGATAATTTGAATTATTTGGATTTTTCAGACTATTGTCCTCATCTTTATTGTTATCTGCACAATGTTTCAGCCGATGTACTCTCCAGCCTTATTCTGGTATTTCTTGTCAGACACGGGAAATTTCTTAAACTCAGGAACTATCTCTTTGAACTTATATCGTAATCAGATTATGACATGAACACTCTCAAGTCGAAGAGAAGGTTCCCGAGTCTGACGAGAAATACCTGCTGAAGGTCAGATGGCACTTCAGCCAAAACATTGTGTCGATAACAATAAAGATGAGGGCAATAGTTCAAATAATCCAAATAATAAAGTATGCAATTCATTGTTCAGAATCGATGACCTACCATTGTTTGGAAGATTAGACGTCGACTGATTCCTTATTCTTGAGGAATTTCTTTTAAGCATCATTTTCATTTGTCGGTCAAATCTTGTCCCTTTCAGTGAAGGATTTTTTATCATGTTGGTAGCCAACTAAAAGAAAAAGAAAATGAGGCAAAAATGTACATACTTTATAGAAAGATCAATAATTAGAATTAAATTATTGTTGTAATTATCTGAATTAATTAAAATTGTTTATCAATCGACACTAAAAATTTAGAACAGAATTTGGAGAATTAAAGTTGTAAATTTAAGAAGTTTAGTCAAATATTATCATTACCACCAGGCCAAATATAATTATTATTACCAAAAGGTTAAAATATAATTATTATGACCAAAAGGTTAAAATATAATTATTATTACCAAAAGGTTAAAATATAATTATTATTACCAAAAGGTTAAATATAATTATTATTACCAAAAGGTTAAAATATAATTATTATGACCCCAAAAGGTTAAAATATAATTATTATTAAAATATAATTATTATTTACCAAAAGGTTAAAATATGATTATTATGACCAAAAGGTTAAAATATAATTATTATGACCAAAAGATTAAAACAATTATTATAACCAACAGGTTAAAACATAATTATCATGACCAAAAGGTTAAAATATAATTATTATAACCAACAGGTTAAAACATAATTATCATGACCAAAAGGTTAAAATATAATTATTATTACCAAAAGGTTAAAATATAATTATTATTACCAAAGGTTAAAAATATAATTATTATTACCAAAAGGTTAAAATATAATTATTATTACCAAAAGGTTAAAATATAATTATTATAACCAACAGGTTAATTAAAATATATTATTATTATTAAAACATAATTATTATTACCAAAAGGTTAAAAATATTATGACCAAAAGGTTAAAACATAATTATTATTACCAAAAGGTTAAAATATAATTATTATGACCAAAAGATTAAAACATAATTATTATAACCAACAGGTTAAAATATAATTATTATTACTGAAAGGACAAATATAATTATTATTACCAAATATAATTATTATTACCAAAAGGTTAGAATATAATTATTATTACCAAATATAATTATTATTACCAAAAGGTTAGAATATAATTATTATTACCAAAAGCCCAAATATGATCATTATCATAAAAAGCCCTCATATCATTATTATTACTAACAAAAATATTACTGAAAACCCAAATAAACTCATAATTAAAAAAATTCCCAAATATAATTCTGATAACCTTAAGTCCAACTATAACCATTATTAGAAAAAGACCAAATATAATCATCTATACGTATATAAAATGCAGATGGTGTGTATGTTTGTCTGGATGAAACTACAAAAATAAAACAATTAATGATAAAGTAAATATATATACACTAGGATCTGCCAATTTTGTAGTCATATGCATATTTTACAAAATGAATTTACCCCCCCTACTATTTGAAAAACATTTACCAAAAATCAGGGAAATATCCGATTTTAATGAAATTTTCAGTGTTGATTTATCAATGAATGAATTTTATAATGCATCAGTTAAACTCTAAAAGAGTTCAAGAAGGTTTCCAAGTTTGACAGAAACACTTGAAGAAGGCTGGAGGGCACATCGGCCGAAACATTGTGTATATAACAATAAACATGAGGACAATAGTCAGAATAATCCAAATAATATAAACTAAATCTTTGATATTACATAAAAATTGTTATTCACCTTCAATCGGTTTCGGGCCACTTGTGATCTGACTCTCTGCTGCTCCAAGTAGCGTCGGTATTTTTCGGGATCTTTTTCTTTTAATTGGCGCCGCCATAATGTGCTCCTATTTACCTGAAAAAAAAAAAAAGAACATTTGTAGAAAAGTGATAAATAAATAAATGTGAAAAATCAGTTGTGAGGGGTGATTTATTTATTATTAAATCCATATCAAATATAACCTCCATTAGGGCATTCAAATATCGTCTGGTGATGTTGGCGTGTTTGTTTATTAAGTGATATAAGGAACAATGGAATATCTAGATAGTAAGGTTGCTAATACATAGCAAAAACTAGTTATTTTGTTTTTAATTTCTAGAGCTGGCCTTACACACACACACACACACACACACACACACAGGCACGCACGCACGCACACACACACACACACACACACACACACATTCAAAGCCTGTTCAAAAGTATTGAGACTTTTATGGTTAAAGAAATAATTATTAGTTTTGCCTGTTTACATTTTCTTAAACTTGTTATTGAATGAAAGTGTATTGAAAATTATTCTACAAATGTTTGTTTGTTTTTTGTTGGTTTTTTGTTTTGCTATTTATTTATTTTTTGCTATTTATCTATTTAATATTTTTTGTTATTTATTTATATATTTATTTATTTATTCTTTGCTATTTATTCATTAATTTTTTGCTATTTATTTATTCATTTATTTATTAATTTTGTGCGATTTATTTATTCATTTATTTATTAATTTTTTGCAATTTATTTATTGCTATTATTCATTTATTTTTTTGCTATTTATCGGAGAGGTGGGGATTTTCTTTGTTTACGCAGTGTCACCCTTATCCCACCACTTGACTTTTTCTGGTTAAAAGTCATACCTAAATGCTTCTTGTTTTTTCTTTTTTTCTATCTTCAGAAAAGATATGGGTATTTTGATCTTTTGTCGTCCCGGTCCCCTGTCCTATGTCTTATTGAGCAGGTGAATTTCCAACCCAACAGATATTTTCCAAGTCGTGTTTTTTTTAGGGCAAATTAATGTTGATATTCCCCTCATTTTAATCGGCAAATCAATGTAAATATTTTACGCCCCTGCCCTCGTTTAAAAAATGTGTTTTTTTAAATGAATTTGTTCCACTTTTTTTATTGAATTTGTTAAAATTTCAATTGAATTTTTACCAAAAAAACTCAAACTCAAATTTTAAAACAATTTTCATACCGTACGATCTGTCTGTTTTGATTTTACGATGTGGGGGACACACACACACACCATAAATTGGAAAATATCTAAGTTGGGCCGGAAATTCACCTGATGCCGGCACGCTATTTACATAGCGTAAATTAAGGCAGGAGGTTGGGAC
Organism: Doryteuthis pealeii; assembly: GCA_023376005.1. NCBI lineage: Eukaryota > Metazoa > Mollusca > Cephalopoda > Myopsida > Loliginidae > Doryteuthis > Doryteuthis pealeii. The sequence continues at coordinate 23,060,493 of CM042147.1, read as the reverse complement.
GACAAAAGATCAAAATTACCGATAAGATCCTTTTAAAATAGTTGAATTTAATCATAATGAAGACAGTCAATCGAAGAAAAAAGCTGTTAGTATTTATTTAGTAATTCAATTGGGTCACGTGATCAGTTTAGGCCATCTTGAATAAAACGGAAATAAATATTTCCGAACTTTGTTTATCAAAAATCTCGTAAAAGATCATACAGGGTTGTTACAAAGAAAAACAGTTAATTCAAAGATCAAATTATCCGATTGCGAAAAATTACATCTTTATGTTAAAAAAATAAACAAACCTATCCATATTACATGCGAAAGGATAATTTTCAGGCCGCAATTTAGACAGAAAAAAATACATTTTATTTCCCTTTTACGATTATACCACTAAAAGTATGGCTAGCTCTAATTGACATTTTTTTTCTTGCGCATATTCAATAACCGATTATTTGTTTTCAACAATTTTTAAAATATTCTCTTTTTATCTTGAAATATTATCTTGAAATTTTTTTGTGCAATCAAAAGAAACATTTTAAAAATCCTGATGATTTAAAAAAAAAAAAAATTCAGCTTAGGAAATAAAAAACAAACCTGAAAAACTTTATCAAAATTTAGACTAAAGGTGCAAATCTGTCGGAAAATTAGGGTAACCCAGAAAAAACAGAACCCACAAATTTTGTAATAAAACTGTTAATTTTAACTAGGGGGTTTAGGGTTAGGGATTATGGTTAGGGTTAGTTTAATGGGAAAATAAAGAAATAATTTGGGTTCTGTTTTTTCTGGTTTACCCTGTTAATATGTTTTAATTTTCCGAACGATTTGCAAGTTTGGCCAAAATCTACTATTAAAATGAATAAAATCTTTAAAAAATTTAATATTAAAATGTCACCATGAAATTGACGTAAAAAAATGTCTTCGGTTTAGGTATTAATTTTTAAAATTGAATATGAAATGAAATGAAAATTTTAATATTTTTTCTAAGTGAAAAACTGATAAAATAATCAATATATACTTACTTTTTATTCTAATAGCGTAAAAAGTTATTTTATTTAACTTTTTTTACCAAAGAAAAACAAACTTCAGTTACTCAGAAGCATCTTGTCTCTTTGTAAAACAAATATGTCAGTTTTGCTCTTCCGTATATTCTATGACCCATACATTACTATTTAACAATAAAAATTACAAATTCTTTTAAAAATATTAATCAGTTCACCTGAATTCTAAAATTCATATTTTTAAATATCCGTGAAAAATTCGATTTTTTAGTGCAGAAAAAAAAAAATTTAATCACACAAGAGATCTCTTAAAAATTAATTAAAATATTTAATCACACAAAAGATCTCTTAAAAATTAATTTCTTAAAAAAAAAAAATTAATTAAAATATTAATTAAAATATTTAATCACACAAAAGATCTCTTAAAAATTAATTTCTTAAAAAAAAATTTTTTTTTTTGACAATTTAATAGAATATAGTACATACCAATTACAAAAGCAAAAATAGTTTTCAAATATTAATATTATGACATTTTTTTTGCACTTTTTATTTCCGATTTCATTAATTTATCCTAAAAAAACTATAGCTCGGTACGTTATACAATTTCATTGATATAGTTATTCAGACTCTTTTATTAGAAAAAAAAAGTACAAAATTTTTCAAGCGCATCATTTTTTTTTATCTTATAAAATAAAATTGGGGGGGGGGGTAATAGACTTCGTAAAAAAATATTCCCCTAATATATTTTAGAAAAAAACTATTTCAGATGTATTTACATCCAATGGTAAACATTTATGGAAATTTTCGTGAAAATCGGATCATTAATTGATTTTTCATAGAATTTTTTAAAAAATCCTCTTATCATAACTTGTTTTTAGCTACGTTAAATTTCAGTTGATTTAACAGTGAAAAAATGAAAACATTGTTTTTCAATCATAATTTTCATTATTTTCGTAAGCTGAAAAAATTTTTTTTAAATCATCAGGAGTTTGTTTAATGTTTTTTCTTTCGAATGGAAAAAAAATTTTCAAGAAAATATTAATTTTTCTGCAAGTTTCATTGTGTTAAATATAGGCGGGGGGGGGGGGGGCTAAATTTCACAGGGTAAAATTGGTGGTACCTATTCACTCACTAGGTACCACCAATTTTCCTTGTGAAAATTACCCCCCCCTCCTATATTTAACAATGAAACTTGTATAAAAGTTGATATTATCTTGAAAATTTTTTGTCTGTTCAAAAGAAGAAACATTAAAAAAACTCCTGATGATTTTTTTTTTAATTTCAGCTTTCGGAAATAATGAAAATTCTGAACAAAAACAATGTTTACATTTTCGCACCGTTCTAGCTACTGGCATTAATTTCGTCTGCTAGGAGTTTTAAAAGCGAATTAAAAATAATTAAATCTATTATTTAAGGTCAAACTTTGTCTAAATCGATAAGGAGTAACATACTGACCATCATTAAAAAAAGAAAAATATTATTACAATATGCAATTTATTTTTAATACATTTTATACATTAAAAATCGTCCGAATTTTGACAAAAAGTTACGTTTAATTTATTTTGATTTGATTCAATAATGGTTTTAAATATTTTAAAAATACTTATAAACATTTCTTTTTAGAAATAAGTAAAGCGTTACTTTAAATAAATATTTATTAAATATTACTGAAATTTTACTCACTCGTTTTAACTTTTAACCAAGTAAAATCCGTTTTTTTTTGTATGTAAAAAAGTAAAAAATATATTAGTTTCGTTTGAAAATAAAATCTGTGTTCATTTCTGTTTCGTGTATGGTATTCCGTAAGTGCCATAATATTCTAAACTTTTTTGTCTTGTTTGATTGACGTAAAATCCGTTTTTTGACAAAATGAATTTAGCACCCACCCCTCTACAGAAAATAATTTACCAAAAATTAGTGAATTATCGTATTTTTATGAAATTTTAAGTGTTGATTAATCAATGAATGGACTTTATAATGCATTATTTACCGCTAAAAAAATTCCCCGTACAGGGAAATAAGCACCTCTGAAAACTAAAAAAATAAAGAACTTTTAAGAATTAAAAAAAAAAATCTGATAGATTGGTGTGTAATCGATAATAATCCATTGAGGGGAGGGACATTTTTTTAGCGGTTCCGATATGGGGGATTGATTTACGATAAACTTATACCGGGACTGAGCACCCCTGAAAACTCAAAAAATAAAGAACTTTTTAGAATTTAAAAAAAAAATCTGATAGATTGGTGTGCAATCAATAATAATCCATTGAAGGAAAAAAATTTTTTTTTAAATTTTAGATGGGGGGTCCAGATAGTCATGTCCGCCAAGAAAATGACAAGTGTTTGGGAGTGCAATTTTTTTTTTTTTTTTTAATAAAAAAAAATGTTAATTTAAAGATAAAAAGTGAGAAAACATCAATTTAAATATTTTGAATTAAAAATGAATAATTGAATTAAAAATAGTAATAATGAAATGAACTTACCTTTATTAGATATTGAATTATTTCAGTAAACTTACAGACAGAAAGATTAACTCTCTTCTAACCTAAGGGAGGTAATTCACATTTTAAGTATATTTGCTCCCATATAATTAATTTTCGAACATTATGTGAATTATATTGAAAATCAATTTAATTGTTTTAAAATATGCGAATCTTGATATTAGGTTTAAAATGTTATATTTCTAGTTTCTAGAAATAAATATCTATTTATAGGATACAGTCCCAAGCGTCAAAAGAGGCTTAGTTTTCGATTTACGTCGCCGAACATTCTCACAAAATAAAAACTTTTAAAATATAAACATTGAACTGAATATTAAAATAAATAAATAAAATATATTTAATATTGTAAAATAACGAGTGCAAGAAAAATAAAACATATATTGCAAAAACACGGACATAAAATGAGGGTTCAGTTTATTTATGGTAGGAATTTACGAGCAAATAGCCCTTTATTACCCTTTTGTGAACAAATAAAAAATAATAGTATTTCGCATACATGTTACAAGACACACTTCTAAAAAACGTAAATATTTATTGTTTACTAGTGCTTCGATCGCGTAGACGAACTCAACACTATGAAATTGTGTTTTTCAATTTTTTTATATTACATATATAAACAATAAGCATTTACGTTTTTAATATGTGTGACTTGTTGTCACATGTATACGAAATACTATTCATTTTTTTTTTTTTTTTTTTCCTGAAGAAAAAAAAATTGTTTGCTTTAGTAAAGGGATTTTTTGTTTTGTTTTGAGGGTCGCTCTCCAATTACTTTTTTTTATTTCATAAACACAGATAACATCAGCTGATGGTTACATTCCAGAGAAAATCTGTAATCTCATTGGCTAATTTGAATTCGGAGCTATTTCTGTTTTATACGTATTTTACTCACTTAAAACTTATTTAATTAATTCTAGATGCCAGAAATATATGCGCGAAAAAAATGGAATTTTGGGGTGATTTTATTTTACTAATAAAGGACAATTTCTCTGGTGACTTTTTACATCCGACAGAACTGAACGATAATCGGCTTGGGACAGTGGCCTATTAATGCAAACCTTATTTTATACTCATAAAGTTTTGAAGAAAAACTCTATTAAAAATTTAGCCCCCCACAAACACACCTTTTTAAGCAGAAAAAATATCGATGTATGATATTTTTTTTTTTTACATTTTATTTTTCGATTATCGGTACTTATTTTCTCATAGAACAGCAACCGTAAAAAAATAAAATTTGTTTCTATTCATAACTTCGGTCTTTTATCTCTTTATTTATACTGTAATTAGTACAATATAAGACCAACTCGAAACAATTTTACGCCCCCAGCATAAGGGGGGTCAAAATTAAGTGACCTGCAAAAAAATTAGAAAGTTTTGAAATAAAATAAATAATGCATTATAAAGACCATTCTTTGATAAATAAACACTGAAAATTTCATTATAATCTGATAATTCCCTGATTTTTGGTAAATTATTTTCTGTAGGGGGGCTAAAAGTCATTTTGTCAAAAACGCATTTTAGGCTCAGTTTGCCAGTCCCTAGTTAAATCAATTAAAATTTAACGTAATAAATTTTCCTTAAATGAAGTTTTGCGCTAAAATTTGAAAAAAAATGTTTTAAAGAAGTTTAATTAAAATTTTCTTTTATGTAAATTATTGTCAGTGTTTTTTGCTTTCGTCAAAGAAATTTAAGGACAACCCCCACTAAAACTATTAAAACTATTGCAACTACTATTTAATTTTTTCTTCTTTAATTCTTTCTTTCTTTCCTTTTTACAAGTTACAACAAGGTAAGGAAGAAAAAAAAGTTAACTTTCTTTTATTTTTGGATTATTCGGACTATTGTCCTCATTATTGTTATTTGTAACGTTTCTTATATTTATTTATTTATTTTCAATTTTTGTATTTCTGTTCATGAAAATTCTCTTCTTAAAATTTTTGTATTTATACAAAAATTTTAAAAAGAATAAATAAAAGGTAAATGATAAAATAATTTTAATTAAATAAAGACTTTATTTAATTAAAATTATTTATCAAATAAATAATTGTAATAAATTAAAAACAAAAACAAATGAAAAAATGAAAAATAAAATAAGAAATAAATGATAAATAATATTAATCATTTATTTTTTTATTTATTCATTTGTTTGTTTGTTTGTTTTATTTTATTTTATTTTACTTATAAACCGATTATTTTTCTGTTTTTTTTTAACAGAACTTTTATTCATTTATTTTTTAGCTTGTTTCACCTTCATTTGTATTTTTATTTATTTATTTTTATTTTATTTATTTTTACTTGGAAACGGTTTTTAGATAAAATGTTTTGGCTAAACTTGCAAATTGGTCGGAAAATTAAAACATATTACAGGGTAACCCAGAAAAACAGAACCCAAATTATTTATTTATTTTCCCATTAAACTAACCCTAAACCCCAACCCATTTAAGATTAACAGTTTTATAACAAAGTTTGTGGGTTCTGTTTTATCTGGGTCAGCTAATTTTCCGACCGATTTGCAAGTTTTAGCCAGATAGACATAAACAATAACAGTGAAAACGAAATAGATTGCTGTTGTTCATTTGTATTTATTTAATTTAGCTATGCTTATTTTTACGTTCGCAAAAAAGGGGGGGGGTAAAGTAATCAATTTCTTAAATTAAAAAAATTAAAATAATAAATAACTGATTTTTCTTCGTTTTGTTATTTTATCTAATTCATTTCACTAAATATTCCAGCTTAAAGTTATATGGAACGAGTGTTGTTTTTTGTTTTGTGTTGTTTTTTAAGGGAACATTGTGTGTTGAAGTTTTAATAAGGAAAGACTTAAAACTCAAAAAGAAAAACTTTTGGACATAAAATGTTACTTTAAAATAAAAATATAAACCAAATAAATTAAAACCACTTAAGAATCGTGAACATAACAAAAACTTTAAATAAAAATTGATGCGAATTTCACCATTAATATTACAATCAGCAGTTCATAGCATTACTTCGTGTAGTCGTTCACAATCACAACACAATTTTACTTTTACTTTATACGAAATAAGTTAAAACTAATAAAATACTGTACATTAATAAAAAATAAAATTTTTAAAAAAGAAGACTAAGTTCGCCAATATTTTAAAATGCAACAACTATTTACTTTTAAAAGAAGAAAAAAATCGCAACAACACAACAGAAAAGAAAAGGCTGAGTCATTCAAATATTGATTTTGTCTTCCTTTCTGCTCGCATATCAAATAATTCTTAAAAGAAAGCAAAAGAAAGAAAGAATATCGTTAAAATTTCTAACTAATAAGTTATATAGAGAAAAAAAAAAGATATATTACGGCCTTACCCGTAACTTTTCAAATAGATTTGGAATTTGTGGTTGATAACAGCCGGCCATATTTGTTTCGTTGCTATTTCCTCTTTTTCAGTCTCCTTCGTTCACTCTTATTACAGTTTCTTTTTTTCTTTTTTTAAAGCCTCTTCTTCTGAGTGACTCTTGCCTGCTGCTAGCATAGAAGAAGTATCAAGCTCAAATCTTGCTGCTAACGCACACAACTGCTAACTATCATGCTTCACTAGAAAAAGACCATTTAATGTTGCTAACAAATAATAATAATAATAATAATAATAATAATAATAATAATAATAATAATAATTTCTAATCCTTGTTTATACTAGACAAACTTTTAAGAATTTAACAAAAAAAAAAAAAAAATAGAACCAAGTATTTTTTTTTTAAACCCACGCTACTATATACGGTAAGTAAAGTACAAAAACACACACCTGCTAAAGTACGTTTTTTTAAACCCCTCCCCCAAATCAGCTAATTATGAAATTTAATTTTTTTTTAATTCAGTATTCAAAGCAATAAAAGACGAGGTTTCTTTTAAAAGACATTCTTCCTCAAAATGTAGAATAAAACGTTGTCTTTTTAAAAATTGTTTTGTCATCAACAACAGATATGACATCATAATGAATTTTTTGATAAATGCGAATGTTAGTGTGTCATTGCGTCTCATTTTTTAAAGTTTTCTCCTAGAGGTCGTAGTACAACATATCATACCATTTTAGAATCAGACTGATCCTGTGAGCAAACTAAAAACATTCTGGGCTGAATCTGGGCTGCAACCCTGAAATTATGGATTCCTAACTTTTAATTACTGTGGTCGTTTTTTGTCAATTTTTACGTGATTTTCGTGACGAATTTTTTTATTTTTTTCCTTTGACGATAACAATTTTTATAACTTGGAAATAAATTTGGGAATAATCGAAATGAATTGCGAAATCAAGCGAAAGGCACCCTGACACACACACACACACACACACACACACACACACACACACACTATATTATATATATATATATATTATATATATATATATATTAAGAAAATTGAAAAAACACAGGTTTAAATAAGTTGAGTGGACTATCGCTTGCTTTTCTCGTTATTCTGTGATAAAAAAAATTATCACCTTCCATATACCAACAAATGCCCTGAAGATGATCTAATTAATAGATCGAAACACTGCAGCGGCGGACAATAAACTTACCACTTAACTTATTTAAACCTGTGTTTTTTCAATTTTCCTTAATATACTACATACCGTCAGATTCACTTCCATCTCTTCCTTTTTTTTCAACTTACACACACACACACACACACACACACACACACACATATATATATATATATATATATATATATATATATATATATATATATATATATATATATATAGTGTTTTATAATTTTTTGAAGCATTGTGTTTATATTGGTTTGGTGGTTGGTTTTGAAGGCTATCACAATGCAAGTGTAAAGAAAAACAAGGTGACTATGGGGTTGTTTGTTAACTTTAAATTTATTCTTAATATTTCGAGATAGAATCTCTTCGACAGAAGATTTCTGAATCTGAAGCTGTTGTTAGTGATCGACCATTCTGCTTTTGTGCCTTATATCTTCCAAATTTCTGACTGTGGGTGTGTGTTTATGTGTGTGTGTCAGTTCAACAATGTCTGATTATCATTCCAGGTTTGGCCTACCCTTTTTGTTTTATTATCAAGCAGTAGCTTGTTTGTTTATTTGTGTGTATGTGCGTGAGTAATTTCTAGACACATCTGATTCTTTTTATTCTTTTCCTCAATGTTATTACATTCACCTGTTGGTCTTTACTTGTTTGTGTGTGTGTTGGATTTAGAAAATGTTAGAATAAAACTAATTTTTATCAAAAATTATAATTATAGATTCTGCTAAGTTGGCCTGTAAGAGGTAAAGATAAAAGGTAAGGCTAATACTGTAACTTCTATGAGTTCCCCTTATCATATATATATATATTATTCATAGCCTGATCACATGAATTAATTATTAAGAAAATAGCAAGGGGAATTCATAATCTTTTAAGTAAAGGGGGCAGCCGAAAGTCGGTATCAGCCAGTGCGTCTGTCCCCTTTTCAATAGCGCTAGACCAAGGTGATTGTTTTGGCGTCTGAGGTGGAGCGCCACACCTACCATCAGCTCCTTACTTTACCGCACAGATCCCTGTGCTACTCATACGCTGAGTTTGCGGGGACCGGTATCGAACTAGGAACCTTGTGGTTTCTAGCCGAACGCTCTACCGACTGAGCTAATTAGAATTATCTTGTTATAATGTGGGTTCGCTGTTTGTCACCGGAATTAAGTTATGAATTCTATACATTTAACAAAGAGTGTTTAATTTATAGTCAAACTTATTAATATCTAGAGTAAATCTTATTTATTAACGAGGTCCCTATTAAGATCTGAGGTAGTTTTGTCTAAGAACAGCCCAGCTTATTAGTGACTTTTAAAATTCTCCAATGTGTCTAATATACAACTAAAAAGTAAAGGTTTACATAATATATGTAGATGGATATGAACAAAATCAGAGATAGATAGATAGATAGGTGGACTAGTATGCATTGGCTTGTGCGTGCGCGTCAATGGATATGGGGGTGTTTTGTATTTGTCTTCTCGTTGTAGGTTTGTTGCATTATGAATTCTCCATTGTGTGTGAGTGTATGTTCCGTGAGTGTGTGTGTTGGTTGTGATCTAATGTGGGTCTATTGTATTATGATCTCTGCACTAAGTTCGGTTCTGCTATTGATGCCTGGGTGCAATTTAGCTATCAATAGAGTCTCCTTCTAAATTGCGCCCAGGTATCAATAGCAGAACTAAATGTAACATTAAAGATTTTATCTTAAAATCGTTTTTTAGACTAGACTTACAATTAAGTACGTAATCATTTTCTTATGTTGGGAGTTTGATATACATAAACAATAACAGTGAAAACAAAATAGATTGCTGCTTTTATTTCATTTATAGGTACGGCTGTACGCTTACTCTATTCGGTACGGCGAACTACGTCAGCTGATGTAATTCGCCGTAGCTAACCGAGTAAGCATACAGGCGTACCGAATCGAGTAAGCGTACAGGCGTACCGAATCGAGTAAGCGTACAGCCGTACCAAAAAAGTACAATCGTTTTTAGGCATTAATTTTCCCTCTAAAAAATTACAAAATGTATACTTACTCCATTCAACGGGATATTTTTTATTGAGACGGCAAAATGTTAGTATTTTACGGGGTGGGGTGGGTCCAGAACATCTCTCCAAATTTGGAAAAACTTTCGGTTGAGGGTTGTACTTTTTTTTGGTACGGCTAGTACAATGCTATTTATTCTGTCTGTTAATATTATTAATTATTCAATACAAATTAGATATCAAATAGTGCTACTCGGAAAAAAATATCTCGTTGAATTGGCTTTTGGTAAGTATATCCAATTTGTCGAAAGATCCGTGTTTTTTTTGTTTTTGTTTTTGTTTTTTGTTTTTTTTTTCAATACAATGTTGACTCCCCAGTTTGAAATTTTTTTTACAAAAATCAGGGAATTGTCCGATTTTAATGAAATTTTCAGTATTGATTTATCAATGAATGAATGAATTTCATAATGCATTGTTGTATACTGGCTTCGAATTCCGACGCTAAATTCGTGTATGTTAGTAGCGGATATCGTCACTAACCCAAAAGCGGTGTATGGTAGTAGTCGGCTACTGAACTTCAATAACAACAGATACGCGTATACAAAAGATGACTCTTCTTTATTTTCTTCGGTGTGTGGTAGGTGAGGAGCGCAGAGCTTACAATGAGAATGCCGGTGGCTAGCCAAGAGCGCAATGTTCACAATGAGTGCCGGGGGATGTTTTGTTGACGGGAGTCTGAAGTTTGTGGCTGCCAAAGCTCAACTGCCGAACTCTCCGTCTAACCGTCCTTTTTCAATCTTTACCCAGCATGCCCTGGTCTCTTCAAATTACACCGGAACTGTACTGCGTGACCTGCAATCCTAGATGTGTCACCAGTCAATAGGAAGTCCTTTGTCATCCGGCTATTGTTGTTTTTTCTGGACAGCTCGTTTGACCCGGTCAGCAGTAAGCGTCCGATCTTAATCACTTTTCCTCTTTATTTGATCCAGACTTCTGTCTGGAACATCCTTTGTTTTTCAATTCCTTTGTCTATTTGGTTCAACCGGAAATTCCTATTTCCGTTTGTACAATATCCAACAGCATCAGTTATTTTATTTCAAAACTTTCTCATTTTTTTCAGGTCACTTAACTTTGCCACCCCCCTCTTTCTGTTGATGATCCTCACCCACAGAAAACTTGTGCTCCACAAACAAACAAACAAACAAACAAACAAACAAACCAAGGGGTTACAATATATTTATTGATAGATCAAATTCACCCACAAAGTAAAGTAAATAGTCAGTCACTTCATAACTTTTTAAGGTATTTACCTCACATTCCACGTGTGCGGGTATGACTGTGGGATTAAAATAAAACTAAAATAAAATTAGAATAATAATAAAAAAACAACCTCCCATGGGCCTTCACCGGAATAATTCTCCGCCCATGTGCGACAAAAAGGACCGCCCTCCAACCCTCAAGAGAATCTCTCGGCCTTTTTCGAGTTTGGGCCTTAACTGGGTCTGGTTGCTCTTACTAGCCAGGGAGATATCCCCTTGCCACTGGCGACTATGGCCGGCCAATGAAGCCTAAATCATAAAACACCTTCTGTCTCTGTCTCTTTCCTTTTCGTTGCTTAAATTCCTTCTTTTCAGAGCGACCACCAAATGAGATAGGTTAAAGTAAAAAAGAACATGCAGCCAGAATATCCAGCTACATTTAAACCTTAAAACACCCAAACCTCACCCTACCCCATATGACACATTTAACGTGGGACCATCCACGAGCTGAGGCTCATGGGATGGCGGGTGCAAAAAATGCGTCGATCTGGTCGGCATTGCCCTCAAGGAGGGCGCCTCAGGCACTGAGCAATAAACCCAGCCCTGTCCCTTTAAATTAAAAGGACAGGTTTGTCCTGGGTGGGGTGAGCCCCCCTGGGATCACGCCATTAATTTCATTAACAGACCTTGAAGGCTCCGTAACTTTTTAATGTTCATGAAACTTTTCCTTTTTTTTCTTTTTTTTTTTTTTTTTCAAATTACCCATTGTTATTCCTTCCTTTACTGAATCATTAATTGTATAAAATAAATGATAGGAAACTTAAATAAATTTAATTCAGTTATTGTTTCAATAATTGTAGAAAACAGAAGGAAGGAGAGACAACAGTAACTCCAGCAAGCATCACTGCACCAAAGATTGCCATCCAAAAATTGGCCTGTTCAGCCACTCACGAGCTACAGATGAAAAAAAAAAAAAGGTGGACACTACGCCATCGTCTTTAACAACAACAAATTGTAGAAAACAGAGAAAAAAAATTAATTCAGCTTATTATTGAAATATATTTCAGTAATTTGAAATACTGAATTTCTGTAAATTCCGTTAAAATAAACCGAGAAAATAAATGAACATCTCTACCTCCGTTTCGTTTATATAAAGTAAGTAAAGTCGTCGGGGCGGCCTAAAGTCGGTATCAGCCATACAGTGAGGGAGTCTATACCCTTTTCAATAGCGCTAGACCAAGGAGATTGTTTTTTAGCATCTGAGGTGAAGTGTCACACCTACCATCAGCTCCTTACTTTACCGCACAGATCCCTGGCTACTCATACGCTGAGTTGGCGAGGACCGGTATACGAACTAGGAACCTTGTGGTTTCGAGCCGAACGCTCTACTGACTGAGCTAACCATATAACTCAACAGAATATGATGTTTATGTCAGAATCATTCTCAAAATACTTTTCTTTCGAATTATAAAGAACAATTGTTATTTTCCCGTTTTAAAATAACCATAACTTTTGCTGTAGAAGCCCAAAAGCCAATATGTTACAAAATTACAAATTGTATACTCGCCTCGGTGCTATTCGCAGAATTGCGTCCCGGGCACCTGCCTTAAAAAACGCTAGGCGCTGATAGCTGAAAAAACAACCCCACCTAGCTGAAGCAGTGCCTGCTGTATACGAAGAAATCATTTGTCGATTGAAGGCGTTTTTATCGACAAATTATTTTTTTTTAGTGGTTTGAAGGCGTTAAAAGTTTTTATCGATAAGTAGATATAAACATTTAGACCCCTAACATATTTTAAAGAGGGGGAGGGTTAAAATATTTACATTTACTTGTCGATAAAAGACTGGAGGGGGTAAAATATCGCCTTAAGCACTGGTTGTTTTTTTGTTTTTGTTTTTTTTGTTTTTTTTTTCAATATTTTCAAAAATATGGCTTTACTTTTAACGCCTTCAAACCATTAAAAAAATAATTTGTCGATAAAAACGCCTTCAATCGACAAATTATTTTTTTCATATACAGCAGGCACCGCTTCAGTTAGGGACTTCATTCGTAAGTGATACGTGGGGTTGTTTTTTCAGCTATCACCGCCTTGCGTTTTTTAAGGCAGGAGGCCGGGACGCAATTCTGCGAATGGCACGCTCACTTAATTCAACAAGATATTTTTTCCGAGTAGCACTATTTAATATCTAGTTTGTATTGAATAATTAATAATATTAACAGACAGAATAACTAGCATTGTACTAAAAAGTTCAACCCTCAACCGAAAGTTTTTCCAAATTTGGAGAGATGTTTGATGACAAATGGCCCCACATCCATCCCGAAAAATACTAACATTTTGCAGTCTCAATAGAAATAGTCCTACTCGGGGAAAATATCCCGTAGAATACTCCATTCAACGGAATATTTTTCGGAGTAGAACTTATAAATTTTGTAATTTTTTAGAGGGAAAATTAATGCCTAAAAATTAAAGAAAAAATGTGTGTATAGTATAGTATGTAGAGGGAGCTTAAACGTTTTAATGTTTAAGACGGAAGATGGAGGGAGGAGGAGAGAGAGAGAGAGAGAGAGAGAGAGAGAGAGAGAGAGAGAACAAAATTGTAGGCTTCGTAAAACAAGTATTTTTGTATTATTTATTAAAAAGATGATGTCATTTTTCTGTATATTTGTGAAAATTTATGGATTACATTAAATACAAAATAATTTTAACATATCCCACACAATCAGAAATTATAACTACTTTATATACTATTAGATTTTCGCATCAAAATCACAAGTGGCCTTGTGGCGCAACGGTAGCGCGTCTGACTCCAGATCAGAAGGTTGCGTGTTCAAATCACGTCGGGGTCATATGAAGTACTTTTTTTTTAATTCACGAGTCAAATTTTTCAGATTTTTATCATCACTACTTGCCTAATTTAATTATTTGATTTCTGACAATTTTACTTTGTTCGTTATTTCAATTCCTTTTACATATTTTTTTTAACATGAAAAAGAACATTATAATTACAATAAACAGCTTGTCAGTTAAAGTTATATATGTAACTCACGTTCGAGATTCTACGTAAACCTTTCAATCAACTCTCAGATTTTGTTCTTTCTAGAATTTAAGCACCATAAATTTTATGTAGCTTAAAAGGGCAGATAACCCTGAATACCGGAAGTGATAACTTCTTCAGCGGAAGTCTCCTGTTTACTATCTCAAAAGTTGTTAGCCACATGTTACCGTGGTTATTAAACATGTTTCATTGTTGACTTTTTTGTTTCTTAATTAGAAATACTGTTAAGCCCAATTTTATCTGTTAAACCGTTAACATAGAACTCTCTAGTGTTTTCTTATTCGCCTGAAAATGTCAATATCAAAGCATGAAGAGAAGATGCTTAATCTTCAAAAACAGTTGCGAGAGAACAACCTAGAACTTCAGGATTACTTGAGAGAGTTGGATAACTGGGAAGGAGATATAAAGAAAAAAGAGGAAAAATTAAAGAAGAGTGATGATACTGACAGATCTTCAGATGTAAGAAAAACCTGGGGACTTTTTTTTTCTTTAACCCAAAGGACTGTTAATTTAAACTAAGAAAAGAATCAACGTTGAGATTTTGTCTGAAAATTTTTCTTTTTTCTTTTAATCATAAAACATTTAAAAGTTGAGTTGACAAGTAAAAAAAAAAAAGTAAAAAAAAATAATAATTTAAAAGTTTTCGAACAATTCTTACTTGGGAATTAGTTTATTCTTTTAATTTAAAAAAATTCAGAACTAAACTTTTATTTTAAATTTATTGCGTACAGTGCTCACGTGCACCACAACTCATCAAAGTCTCGTGTATATTTGTACATTAAGTTATAATCAAATAAAATTAAGTCTGCTATACGTGCAAAATTTCCAGTTTTCAAAATTAGACATCATTTTCAAAAATGGAAAAGTAAATAAGTTTTGATTTATATACTTTTGTGAACAAAATCGCTTGTGAGAGCAAAGCAAAAATCTTAACTAAATTTGACTGCTACTTAAAACAGGACTATTAAGAATTGCCCCACTGTCTTTCATATGATACATTCCACTATCTGTGCAAGTGAGTCTGTTTTGATTTTAACAAAATGTTAATATTTTGTGGTAATATAATAATAAAATATTTTTAGTTATTGAGATCAGTAGTAGAGCTTTATTTATATTTAGATCAATCATGATATTGTTTTGCTTTTAATTCCATAGCTGAAAATAGCAGATAACAAATTTTCTCATTTTCTTAAATCTTTATCAATAAACTTTTACTTTACAATGACAATCTCATTCAAGTTTTCAATTTCATCTTCTCAATGTGGTACGTACACAGAGCTTAATTCTTATTTCTTTTAATTTTAAAGTCAAAGATTTAGAAAGATTACATTTTATTGTTAAACATTTATTGGGGAAAAACAATAAAACAAGCAAATGAAAACAAAAGTTGTGTTCCTCTCCCAAATGAAGCAAGTATCGACAGGTTAGTTTTTTGGAACGTGAAAAAATTCGAGTCCGAAATAGTTCGGGTAAATTAGAAGGGTGTAGAGGTAGATACAACCAGGACCTAGCCAGTGTCCATCAAATCATTAAAAAGTGGTATGCACTAAAATTTAACATTTAAACCATATAAATATTTTAAAGTTCAAAATTCGATCACCTCCACGCACTTTTAACGAAAACCCAATTTCCAATATTTACTCGTTAAGAAGACTTAATTACTTAAACCAAAACCATGACTAAGAAGAAAAGAAAAGAACAATAACAATAAAGAAAATGTTAATTAAAATATTTCAAAAGCATAGAATAGATTTTAATGGGTTAATTCACCGGAATTTTTCTTTTCAAATTTAATACTTATTCAATAATGCAAATCAAATATATCTATGGAATTAAAAACAAAACAATATCATGATTGATCTAAATGTAAATAAACCTCGACTACTGATCTCAATAACTAAAAAATAGTTTATTAGATTATATTACCACAAAATATTAACATTTTGTTAAAATCAAAACAGACTCGAAAGTTTCATTAAGGGAAGTAATTCTCAATTTTTTTTCATTTTTAAACAATTTATACAAAAATGCTAAATGTATTAATTGGAATATTTTACAAAAATAAATGAGAGTAAAAGACTGAACTGAATGGCTGAACTTGTGTTTAAAAAGAAAAAAACATTAATTTAAAAAAAATTCTAATTAATTTCAAATTTAATTAATTGTTAATTTTTTTTTTTCCAAATTTTAATGTGTGAAAAATTAAGTTTTTTAAAAAAAAATATTTATTTTGATTTAATAGAATTGATTTTTATTACAGAATATCTTGTACTAAAATTTAAAATTCATTTATCAAAAAAAAAAATCTAAGTACTTAAAATATATTTTTTTAAAATGACAAATTAAAAACATTTATTCATTTATTGTATAATTATTTTTCTTCAACCTATGAAACTCAAACTCACTATCATTTGAAAATTGAAAAAAAAAAAAAAAAAAAAAACCCAAAAACTAACACATTAAATAAAAATACACTCTAGTTTTCCATTTAAAAAAAATAGACACAAACATAAAACTAAAAAGCAAAAATACCGTTTTAACTTGCTGTAAAAAATAATTCAATGGATAAAAACACATACAAATTACATATTTAGAAAGATTATTTTCTTTTCTTTCCAACCATATAAATATTTTAAAGTTTTTCTTGTGTTGCGTCTGTGGTAGAGGGGTTGGGTAAATGTATAATTTTTGCTGTGTTTGGTAAAATACATGCGCAAATCATTCTATTATAACATAGAGGATCAACTGCTGGTAATCTGAACATTAGCTACATAAATGAGAGTAACCTCCCCTTGTTTGTTTCCCTTTGAGGAAGCCTTATGTTTTGGTCGGTTATTTTCATTTCACCATAAATCTACACTGAAAATATGAATTTGTTCAAATCAATACATCTGCATGTTTTAACACGAATATATCATAAAATGTGTTCTTAATAACAATGAAGTTCATTTCAAATAATGCACAAGCACAATTAAGAACACATTTTATGATATTTTCGGTTTAAAACATGCATGTTGTATTGATTTGAACAAATTCATATTTTCAGTGTAGATTTACGGTGAAATGAAAATGTCCAACCAAAAAATAAGGCTTCCTCAAAGTGAAACAAACAAGGGGAGGTTACACTCATTTATGTAGCTAATGTTCAGATTACTCAACTGTTACCTCCTGTTCAATCATTATCATTACTATTGGGGATTTTCTTCTTTTTTTTTTTTCTGATTTCAGAAATTGCCCCCAGTACGAAACAGTTCTAAAAAGAAAAAGAAGAAAAAGGATGATAATGAAAAGAAGGATGCCACTCGAAAACCAACCAGAATCAAAAGTTCTGATTATGCAGCATGGGAAAAATTTGATGTTGTAAGAACCAGATGTTTTTATTTCAAAGTTATTTTATCAAAATTTGGGTGCTCTTCAAATATGTGATCTACCAAATGGTTTCTAATCCAATATGTGATCTACCCATTAATTACCCATTATTTTCCCATTAAACTAACCCTAACCCTTTCTTCTTTTTTCCTAGAAGATGACATGCCATGAATTGTAGATTAATAGTAGATCACAAACCTTTGGTAGATCACATATTGGAAGAGCACCAAAATTTGTCTTTTTTTATGCATGCTTTTAATGACTTTTAATATAACTGTTATTTCTAATAAACTTATCTAACATAGATCCACAGATACATAGTTGTCATTATAGAAGTATGGAATACCCAGTGAAAAGGTGTCCCAATAAGATATATACAGTGATGCTGATAGCTATTTGATTTACTGCATCCTGGGATGCTCATATTTGCTTGGAGTCCCTGGGAAATTTGATAGGTCCCAACTAAAATTTCTTAATAAATTGAAGGGTTTTTATTTGTGATTTGGGGAAACAACTAAAACCATTTAACTCTTACCTTGTAACTCATCCTGTGTAATTCGTTTCTAAGAAACTATTGAAATGTATTTACAGTTAACTGGAAATGGTGAGGGAAGAAAAAAGAAAAACACTGGGATGCATGGATATGATTTTACTGCATCCTTTCAAAATTTTTGTGTGTCAGGGACACAGGATGCGTACCTATCAGCATCTCTATATATAGTAACAAAAAGAGAATTGTCTGTATTTTATTTAAAACAACAGATGTACAGATTGTAGCAGAAGTAAAAAAGGATTTAATAATATTTTGTTATAGACTGTTCTATTATTTCTGCACAACTCTTTGATCAAGTTCTTTGGTCATAGCAGTTCCTTAGAATTGGTCATAGCAATTTTCATT
Organism: Doryteuthis pealeii; assembly: GCA_023376005.1. Lineage (NCBI taxonomy): Eukaryota > Metazoa > Mollusca > Cephalopoda > Myopsida > Loliginidae > Doryteuthis > Doryteuthis pealeii. Next base: position 23,041,941 of record CM042147.1, on the reverse strand, counting down.
CTTTGGCCATAGCAGTTAGCAATTTTCATAGCAATTTTCATTCTTTGGCCATAGCAGTTCCTTAGAATTGGTCATAGCAATTTTAGCAGTTCCTTAGAATTGGTCATAGCAATTTTTTCATTTGGCATAGCAGTTCCTTAGAATTGGTCATAGCAATTTTCATTCTTTGGCCATAGCAGTTCCTTAGAATTGGTCATAGCAATTCCTTTTTAGCAGTTCCTTAGAATTGGTCATAGCAATTTTCATTCTTTGGCCATAGCAGTTCCTTAGAATTGTCATAGCAATTTTCATTCTTTCCATAGCAGTTCCTTAGAATTGGTCATAGCAATTTTCATTCTTTGGCCATAGCAGTTCTTAGAATTGGTCATAGCAATTTTCATTCTTTGGCCATTCCTTAGAATTGGCAATTGCCATAGCAGTTCTTAGAATTGGTCATAGCAATTTTCATTCTTTGGTCATAGCAGTTCCTTAGAATTGGTCATAGCAATTTTCATTCTTTGGTCATAGCAGTTCCTTAGAATTGGTCATAGCAATTTTCATTCTTTGGCCATAGCAGTTCCTTAGAATTGTCATAGCAATTTATTCTTTGGCCATAGCAGTTCCTTAGAATTGGTCATAGCAATTTTCATTCTTTGGCCATAGCAGTTCAGAATTGGTCATAGCAATTTTCATTCTTTGGCCATAGCAGTTCCTTAGAATTGGTCATAGCAATTTTCATTCTTTGGTCATAGCAGTTTTAGAATTGGTCATAGCAATTTTCATTCTTTGGCATAGCAGTTCCTTAGAATTGGTCATAGCAATTTTCATTCTTTGGCCATAGCAGTTCCTTAGAATTGGTCATAGCAATTTCATTCTTTGGCCATAGCAGTTCCTTAGAATTGTCATAGCAATTGCAATTTCATTCTTTTGGCCATAGCAGTTCCTTAGAATTGGTCATAGCAATTTTCATTCTTTGGCCATAGCAGTTCCTTAGAATTGGTCATAGCAATTTTCATTCTTTGGCCATAGCAGTTCCTTAGAATTGGTCATAGCAATTTTCATTCTTTGGCCATAGCAGTTCCTTAGAATTGGTCATAGCAATTTTCATTCTTTGGCCATAGCAGTTCCTTAGAATTGGTCATAGCAATTTTCATTCTTTGGCCATAGCAGTTCCTTAGAATTGTCATAGCAATTTTCATAGCAATTTTATTCTTTGCCATAGCAGTTCCTTAGAATTGGTCATAGCAATTTTCATTCTTTGGCCATAGCAGTTCCTTAGAATTGGTCATAGCAATTTTCATTCTTTGGCATAGCAGTTCCTTAGAATTGTCATAGCAATTTTCATAGCAGTAGAATTGGTCATAGCAATTTTCATTCTTTGGCCATAGCAGTTCCTTAGAATTGGTCATAGCAATTTTCATTCTTTGGTCATAGCAGTTCCTTAGAATTGGCATAGCAGTTCCTTAGAATTGGTCATAGCAATTTTCATTCTTTGGCCATAGCAGTCCTTAGAATTGGTCATAGCAATTTTCATTGGTTGGCCATAGCAGTTCCTTAGAATTGGTCATAGCAATTTTCATTCTTTGGCCATAGCAGTTCCTTAGAATTGGTCATAGCAATTTTCATTCTTTGGCCATAGCAGTTCCTTAGAATTGGTCATAGCAATTTTCATTCTTTGGCCATAGCAGTTCCTTAGAATTGGTCATAGCAATTTTCATTTTTCCATAGCAGTTCCTTAGAATTGGTCATAGCAATTTTCATTCTTTGGCCATAGCAGTTCCTTAGAATTGGTCATAGCAATTTCCTTAGAATTGGTCATAGCAATTTCATTCTTTGGCCATAGCAGTTCCTTAGAATTGTCATAGCAATTTTCATTCTTTGGCCATAGCAGTTCCTTAGAATTGGTCATAGCAATTTTCATTCTTTGGCCATAGCAGTTCCTTAGAATTGGTCATAGCAAGTTTAATTCTTTGGTTATAGCTGTTTCTTAGAATTGGCTTTCTTCATATGAGCATTTTTAAAATCACACATGTAATGATGAAAAGGAAAAATATCTACATGGAACCGGATGAGGTACGTGTTGTAATGGCTAGAGTCGTGGAAAATGGACTCTTGACCTGGGTTCAAATCCTGAACAAAGCTGTCTACATACCACATAGCGCTAATACCTGTGAAGAGATATGTTGTATAATGTAAAGTTTAACAGAGGCGTATAAGATAGAAATATATATATATTTATTTATGTTGCAAATGTACAGTGATATGTATTATGTGAGTCTAGGCCTGGATAGTGTTTGTAAGTAGTTTTACCCCTAAGCGTCTGCTATCAGTTCATGATCTTCCTATGCTGCCGTGTTGGGCTGTGTCATGTGAGAAAGTAGTTCGTAATACTATTACATCCCCCTCACCAGATGAGAGGAGATGTGATGATAATAATTGTTTGTTATTTTTTGTATCTTGTAGGTGTGTGGATAAAACGGATACTTCTAGTTGTTTTAGGTGTTGGTTGTTTAGGGTAATGCTGGTTATGTGTGTCATCGGTGTTAGTATGTGTTTTTCTTTGTGGTGGCGTGTTGTGATCCTTGGAAAGGACCTGCTTGTTGGTGGTATTTAGGGTCTTTCTTATTTGGACCCGGTTTCTTCTTTTGAATGATCCATCAGCAAATTTTAAGATGTAGGATCTAGGCTCTACACATTTTTTTAGTACGCTAGCAGGTGTCCATTGTCCCCTTTGTTGATCTAACACACGCACAGTTTGTCCCGGGGTTAGGGGTGGTAAGTCATGCGCTGTTCTGTCGTGGTACTGTTTTTGCTGCTTTTGCCTTTTCTCCAACTCCTCACGGATGTGATCAGGGTTGGAATATCTTTGTGTTGATGTGTTTGCTTTTATGGTCGTTCCCATATTGCAGTTGTTTAGGAGTTCAGCTGGGCTGGGGAGGTTGTGGTCTATTGGTGTTGTTCGTTGGCAGAGCATTGCTAAGTCAGGGTCCCTTCCAGCCTGTTTTGTCTTAAGTAGCGTCTTTTTGACAGTTTGGATCTGTCTCTCCACAAATCCATTTGATTTGGGGAACCTTGGGGATGACGTTACATGGTCGAATTGCCATTGTTTGGCAAACTCTTTGAATGCTTCGCTTGAGTATTGGGGTCCGTTGTCACTGATAACCTTGCTAGGTATACCTTGCTCCGAGAATACCTGTTTTATTACTGCAATGACCATATTGCTGGTACTTTGTCCGGTCATCTTTCGGATGATATGGAATTTGCTGTAGTAATCAGCAATTATCAGATATCGTGGTCATTGAAGTGGAACAAGTCGGTGCCAACAACTTCCCATGCTCTGTTTGGGATGTCGTGTGCTATTAGGGTTTCCCTTGATTGTACAGGAAGGTTTTCCTGGCATATTGAGCACTTGCTGATCATTTTCTCAATATTGTTGCTGATTCCCTTCCAGTAAACAGCATCCCTGGCTTGTAGGCGTGTTTTTTCAATGCCTTGGTGGCTATAGTGGAGCTGGTCCAGGATAATTTTACTTTCTGGGACCACTATTTTTGTTCCTTTTAGGATGATACCGTCACTGACAGAAAGTTCGTCTCGATATGACCAGTAGGAACGTATTTTGGGTGGTAGTTCCTTAATTGAATCTGGCCATCCTGTTATAATGTAGAAGGCTGAGGACTGGGTCTCTTTCGGTTTCTTTCCTCATGTCTTGTAATCGATCACTGCTGAACCTCACAAGATCGATTCTGATGTCAAGGTCGATTGTGTCTTGGTTTTCAGCACTGGGGAGACGGCTTAGTGTGTCTGCTATCGTCATTTCCTTTCCTGGTCTGTATTCGATGCGTATCTGGTACCCCTGTAATTTTAGCATCATATGCTGTAGTCTAGGAGGTGCGCTAGTCAGTGGTTTTTGCAGTATCATGACCAGCGGCTTGTGGTCGGTGAGTACCCTGAATTGGCGACAGTAGAGGTATGTATGGAATCTGCTGACACCGAATACGATTGCCAGCAGTTCCCTTTCAATACAGGCATATCGTTTTTCAGTATCAGATAGGGATTTTGATGCATATGCAATTGGTTTTTCATTTTGCATCAACGCTGCTCCTAGTCCTTTTAGGCTTGCATCAGTTTGTAGGGTTGGTGTTATGCTTGTGTTGAAGAATGTTAATGTAGAATTTTTGCTTACCTCCTTTTTGAGGTTTCCAAAGCATTGATTATGGTGTTCTTCCCATAGAAACACTGATTCCTTTTTTAGTAAGCCTCTTAGGGTGTGTGTTTTGTCGGCTAGGTTGGATATGAATGGTGATAGGTAGGTGAGCAGGCCTAAGAACTCTTGTAGTTCTTTTTTGCATGTGGGTGGTGTCATGTTTTGTAGGTCGCTGATTTTTTCTGGGTCAGGGCTAACTCCGTTTTGCTGTATCGCATTCCATAGAAGGATATGCTTTTACATTTTATTTTACATTTTTTAGAATTGAACACGAGGCCATATTCTTTGGCTACTTCCATGAGCTTGGTATAGTTTTGTCGTGTTCTTCTTCGGATTTGGCGTATACAGCGACGTCATCGGCAATACCTACTGCTCCATCAACTTGTTTGAGAATCTGGTCCATCTTCATTTGAAAAATATCCTGAGATATGCTCAGTCCGAATGGTAATCTCTGGAAACAGTATCTGCCGTAGGGTGACTGGAATGTTGTTAGTAGTTGTGAGCTTTTGTCTAAGTGTATGGACCAGTAGCCAGCTTTGGCATCCAGCTTGGAGAATATCTTAGCCCCTGCAAAGTGATGTGTCAGCTCCTCTATTGTAGGTATCCTGTGGTGTGGTCTTTTGAGTGTTGTGTTCAGGTGTCTAGGGTCTAGGCAGATTCTTAGGCTCCCATCTTTTTTATGTGAGTATGCTAAGCTTGATACCCAGTCTGTTGGTTTTATCACTTTTTTAATGATGTTATCCTTGACCATGTGGTCCAGCTCTTGTTTTATGGTGTCTGCTATTGCAATTGGGTTTTTCTTGGTGCATCAATGTGAGGGGGTACCTTTTCGTTGACAGTAAGTTTTATGGATCCTGGCATGGAACTGATTTTGTCGAATCGATCGGGATATTCCTGTATCAGTTCCTCGATGTGTTAACCTGCCTTTTTTTTATTTCACAGTGCAAAGTTACAAGTTTAAGCTGCTCCAGCGATGGTAGTCCTAGCACCGCTGGTCCTTTTACATTCACTATGTAAAACGTGGTGTTGTACTAGTCAGATTCTTTGTGCTGGCATGGTATGTCAATACTACTATAGCACTTTATGGGGGTGCCATTGTATGCCACCAGTTTTGCCTTGTTTGTTTTCCATTTTGGGAGGCCGTCAGAATCCAGGCTTTCCGAGAACATTCTGCGGAATGTGTTTACAGGTAGTGTGTTACCTTGTGCACCTGTGTCTATTTTTAGTTTTAGTTTGTGGATGCCTTTTCTGTTGTTTAATTTAATTTTCACAAGTGTGAACGCCTCGTCCCTCGGTTGCAATATTGAGGCCATTTTAATACTATTGAAGGTCAAACCCTTCAGCTCCTCCTCCAATTCCTGGGCGTTTTCGATCGCATCAGTCCGGATGGGGCGATTATTTTCAAACTGACCCTTCTTTTGTTGGAGCTGGTATTGGGACGTTTTGTAATATTTTCTATTTTGAGGTGCTGGTGTTGGTCGTGACCTTAATAGGCAGACTAATACCCAGTGATTAGCTTTCCCACAGGTGTTACATGTTGCTCCATATGCAGGGCATGCTTCCCGGCGATATGCATGGCTTCTGCCGCAGTTTAGGCATGTTGTCTTCCGGCGTTGTGTTGGTGGCCCTATGGCTTGTATAGATGTGGTATCCCCTTCATTGTTGTTGCCCTGTATGTCTTTTATTTGTTTAATGTGTGCGTTTGAGGCCTCATGCATTTTCCCAATTTCCAGCGCTTCCTCTAATGTAAGGTTTTTATCCTTTTTTAGCAGTTCCTTTTGATAGTCATTCAATGGAGTGCTGGCGGCTATCAGTTCGATTATCCGTTGCTGTTGTTCCTTTTTGGACATCTCGTATTTTTGAGTCAGGCGCCTGCATCTATTTACGAAGTCGTCTATAGACTCTTCGTTCTTTTGTCTGTATGTTATTAGTTTGAGGCGGTTCACCCAGATATTATCTTTTGGTTCTAATTGTTGCAGGAATTTATTGAAAATAAATTCAGGGGAACGCTTTTCTTCCTCAGTGAGCGTCCACGAGTTGTAACGCTTGAGGCCGATATCACCAACTTTCATTAATATGTTTGTTACCTGAAGTTCTGGTTTGGTTTTATTTAAAATAAAATAGAACTCCATTTTTTGTTTAAAAAGTTTAAATGCTTCGGCTGGATTCAGGTTGGTCCAGTCCATAGTGGGGATATCATTAGTAGCCATGGTTTAACGCGTTGAAAATATATGATATAGTCTCTGTTGAATGTCGTGACGATGTAGTAGTAGTAGTAGCTGTTACTTGTGGTAAAGGGAATGAGGTAGCCTTATAGACCCAGTATGTAAACAAATATATACCCGGCTTGACAATTTATGACACAATGGGAATTTTTGCATACAAAAAGTTTTCTTTTGTTAGAAAAGTTTGCAATTTACCTTAATAAGGGACTCGGTGTATTTTGAGGGTCTGTTGTTGATATTTTTCCCTTTTTTCGTAGGTGTCGACCTGTTGATTTGGTAGTGGTTTTGCGTATGAGCTTTTTTTTTTTTTTTTTTTTTTTTTTTTTTTTTTTTTTTCTGGTCAATTTCGTTGTTTGATGAGTTTTTTCCCTTTTTTTTTTTCCGCTGCTACCATGTGAAGAGATATGTTGTATAATGTAAAGTTTAACAGAGGCGTATAAGATAGAAATATATATATATTTATTTATGTTGCAAATGTACAGTGATATGTATTATGTGAGTCTAGGCCTGGATAGCGTTTGTAAGTAGTTCCACCCCTAAGCATCTGCTATCAGTTCATGATCTTCCTACGCTGCCGTGTTGGGCTGTGTCATGTGAGGAAGTAGTTCGTAATACTATTACAATACCATTGTGAAAGGTATGTATCCATTTGCTCTCCCTCCAGCTATGGGTAAATAGCAGGCCAGACTGGGCTCTTTAACCATGGTTAGGCAACCAGTCTTGGAAAAGGAAAACTCTGAATTCAAACCTATTAAACTCCTGAACAAAGCTGTCTACATATCACACAGTCCTAATACCCTTGGGAAAGGTATGCATCCACCTGCTCTCTCTCCAGCTATCAGTAAATAGCTGGCCGAACTGGGCTCTTTAACCTTGGTTAGGCAACCAGTCTAGGAGAAGGAAAACTCTGAATTCAAACCTGTTAAATTCTGTCTAAAAATTGACCTTGTGTTACATTCTGCTCGTGAGGAGGGGTTGGATAAATATGTACATGGAACCAAATATATACATAAAATAATTGTTTACTTTTGGAACTGAGGTTCAAAAGTTCGATTCTTGTTGAATGTCTTCCTTGTAAAGAAAAAGAAAAAAAAAAAAGAAAAAAAAAGAAAAAGAAAAAAAAAGAAAAAGAAAAAAAAAAGGTGTTTTGGAGAATCCAAGTCCCTTTTATATGGATAAAACTGAAAGTTGGATAGGTAAACGAATACAAATGCCAAATAGAAAAGCTTTGCATTCTTTTGTTCTTTCTCTTTGGCTTTTTAGGTTCATGCCTTTGCATGTGTGAATTGTAATGAGGTGACTAGCTCTATAATGCACAGTTGTCCTCCTTGCATTAATAGTAGTTGCTTTCTCATTTTTTTGTATACATAAAATACTTAATATAGACTTTTTTTTTTTAATTCAAGAAGTGTTTTTATAAAGTAGTTTTCTATTTCTCTGAATTTTTTAGATGAGACTTGATAATTAGTATTATTTGTATTATTCGAACCATTGTCCTCATCTTCATTGTTATCTGTACAACGTTTCGGCTGACGGGCCCTCCGGCCTTCTTCAGGTATTTCTTGTCGGACTCGGAGACCTTCTCGTATTCGGGAGCCATCATCGAACTTTGAACCTAACCCTATATTCAGTCCATGGGGGTATCTTGTTCTTATTCCGCTAACCATAGCTGGGGTACAGGTGTTAAAGCTGGGTTAATTATTATTCTATGATAACAATGAAGATGAGGACAATAGTCTGAATAATACAAATAATACTAAAGTAGTTTTATACTTACATAAAAGAAATTTAGTGTTTGCATTTTATCATTTTAGGATAAAGCTTGTGAAGACGTATTGGATGAGAAAACATCTTCTGATTCCGAATTTTGTGAATCGGATGAAGATTTGGAAGATGAAATGCAGAAGCAACAAGCACTTAAACAAAAGGATAAGGTGAGTTGAACTTTTTCTCTTTACTTACAAACAGAAAAAAAACCCTTTAACTCTGAAACTTGAAATTGTACCTTAGCGCACAAACTTATCAATCAACCCCTATAAATATGTCACTTAGGGATATAATATCTAATTAAGTCCAAAGAACTGACCTTTGTGGGGCTTAGAATATACTTGATTGCATGATTGAAGTTTAAAAAAAAAAGTTTAATTTCAAAAAGTATTACTTTGAGAAAACAACATAAGTTGAAATAATTATTTCCATTGAATACCATATTTGACGGCATATAAGACGCACTTTTTTTCCAAAATTTTAGCTCAAAAAATTCCCTTATACATCATAGATGAAGTTTGAGACCTCCTGTATTAATTTTATTATTATTATTATTTCCTGCTATTGAAATGTCTTGTGTATGCTTATTGCTTGCCTGTACTGCCAAATTGCTTTTATACAACTATGTTTCTGCTTGTGTAATGCACAACTAGACTGTTTTCAACAATATATAATTAAATACACTAAAGAATATTTCCTGAATCTGACCTGCTGAAATGGGGGGTGCGTTTTATATGCCGTCAAATATGGTAATTCATTTCAGCACACGGACAAAACATGAAAATAAATAACATAATGTTGAAAGTGTTCTTTTTAGAAAATAGTATTTCCTTCTCTAAAGGAAGATCTCAATTTTCAGTTTCTGACAAACAATTCTGCATTTTATTTTAAAATTAATAAATTCTTTTTTTTATTTTCAGGGCAATGAATTCTTCAAATTGGGAAATTATGAGATGGCTATTGACCACTACAGTTTTGGACTTCAATTAGATCCTACCAATGCCCTCATCCTTGCAAATAGAGCCATGGCACTTTTAAAACAGAAAAAGTGAGTATAATAATCTTATTTGAACATAATTTAACTAAAATATACAAAATGAGCGAAGTTGCTTCTTTTTTCATATGCGTTTTCCTCATACATCATTAAATGATTTTGTTGTATACCCACATCTTGGGTATATAATATATATAGACAGAGTAGATTAGCATATTAATGTTAAAATTGTAACCTTCCAAGAATGTTATAAATTTGAATTTTATTTATAACTATTTCTTCTTTTTTTTTTTTTTATTGTTATAATTAATACATGCCCGGTTTATCTCAGTTGGTAGAGTGTCTGACTAGGAACTGCAATGATCCTGGTTCAATACCAGCCCTCGCCAACTCAGCATATGAGTAGCACAGGGATCTGTACGGTAAAGTGAGGAGCTGATGGTAGGTGTAGTGCTCTACCTCAGACACCAAAAACAATCTCCTTGGTGTAGCATTAGTAAAAAGACACCCTCACAGTGAGGAGCTGATGGTAGGTGTAGTGCTCTACCTCAGACACCAAAAACAATCTCCTTGGTGTAGCATTAGTAAAAAGACACCCTCACAGTGAGGAGCTGATGGTAGGTGTAGTGCTCCACCTCAGACACCAAAAACAATCTCCTTGGTGTAGCATTAGTAAAAAGACACCCTCACAGTGAGGAGCTGATGGTAGGTGTAGTGCTCCACCTCAGACACCAAAAACAATCTCCTTGGTGTAGCATTAGTAAAAAGACACCCTCACAGTGAGGAGCTGATGGTAGGTGTAGTGCTCCACCTCAGACACCAAAAACAATCTCCTTGGTGTAGCATTAGCATTAGTAAAAAGACTCCCTCACAGTCTGACTGATACCTGCTTTAGGCCACTCTGACGACTTTACTTACTTATAATTAATGAAACGAAAGATGGTTAGATTAAATTTTTATCAGATAATATCACATAAAAATCTATATCATAAGGGTTCAATTTTTGTATGTTACCACTGTAAAAATAGCACATGGCATTGATATTTTTATTAGTTCAATTGTGTTAAAATGCCCTAAATTAAAAAGCAATTTCTAATTCATTCTGCTACTTAATAATAATAATAATAATAATAATGATAATAATCTTGCAAAAATTATGGAATTAGCACTCTTAAAGAATGTTCACCTTGGTGTTTTGTTTTTTAGCAGTAAAGAAACTAACAACATATAAGATGCAAAACAATTTTTATTTAATACTTGTACATTCTGGATTCATAAAATATTCCTTACAAAGATGCTGATAGGTACGCATCCTGCGTCCCTGATGCACAAAAATCTAAAAGGACACAGTAAAATTGTATTCCTGTTTGCTAGTGTTTTTCTTTTTTCTTCCCTCACCATTTCAAGCCAACTGTAAATACATTTCAATAGTTTCTTAGAAACCAATTATACAGGATAGGTTACAAGGTAGGAGTTAGACAGCTTTAGTTGTTTCTCCAAATCATAAATAAAAACCCTTCAATTTATTACGAAACTTTAGTTGGGACCCATAAATTTTCCCAGGGACTCATTCAAAGCAAATATGTGTGTCTCAGGATGCACTAAAATAAAAAGCTATCAGCATCATTGCCTTATATTATTTAAAGGAAGTGCGTGGTGTAATGGTTAAAGTCATGGGAAATGGACTTGTCGCCCCCGAGTTCAAATCCTGGATGTGGTAATTGCATTTCACTTAGCGCTAATACCCTTGGGAAAGGTATGAATCCTACTCTCCCTCCAGCTATGGGTAAAATAGTAGGGCAGACTGGGCTCTTTAACCTTTGTTAGGCAACCGGTCTAGGAGAAGGAAAACTCTGAATTCAAACCTGTTGAACTCCGCTTAAGAAATTGACCTTGTTTCACACCCTGCTCATGCGGAGGGGTTGGTAAATATATATATATATATATATATTATTTAAATTAATGGTATAATTTTTTCCAAGTCATGCAGAGGAAAATATAGAATAACCCAATGTTGAGGAAAATATTATGAAATCAGCTTGTAATTTGTATTTCTGAAACAAATACCTGCTGAAGCCTCGATATGTATATCAATCTACCTCAACAAAAGAAAAACATGGCTTTAAAAAAAAAAAAAAACTTAATTAAATCAGACCAAGTATTCAATAGGTACCCCAGCTGGGAGCTGTTTTGAAAAGAACACATTTTGCTTTTCACTGTACACTTCCGCTTGTAGTATGAGAGACGCATAGAAAATAAACTTCATAAAGTGTGTGATACCATTTCTGAACAACATCCTTTTATCTAAATAAATATTAAAAAATATTTTGTAAATAAAAACTATTTTCATTTAAATAAATATATCTGCATTTCTCTTCTGATTTAATAAAAACTATTTTAATATAAAAATGTGTCTTTCATTTAAAGTTTTATAATTTAAAAAAAAATCCTATTGAATAAACAACAACAACATGAAATAACTAATTTTTTTTATTAAGATCGAAAACTATTTTAGTATAAAAACCTGCCTTTGAGTTATAAATATATATGAACAAACTTTAAAAAAATCTTACAGTGAAATTCTAATCCAAAAAACAAATCGCCTGTTGTTTGTCAACAAACAAGGGGGGGTTTATGGTGAAAAGCAAAAGGTGTTCTTTTCCAAACAGCTCCCAGCTGGGGTGCCTATTGGATACCTGGTCTGTTAAATCAATAGAAAGGATCATAAAACTCATTCAAAAGGATGAAGATTTGAAGAATAATAATTGTGTTTAGAGTGGAGACTTTTAAAATAGACTTTATCTTTTACAGTGATGCTGATAGCTTTTTAATTTAGTGCATCCTGGGACGTACAGATTTGATGTGAATGAGTTCACAGAAAATTTGATGGGTCCCAACTACAATTTGCTTAATAAATTGTAGAGTTTTATTTATGAACTGGGGAAAAGGGATGGGAGAAGCCATCTAATCTTTACAGTGATGCTGATAGCTTTTTCAGAGTTCCCACGCGTCCTGGAAAACCTGGAAAACGAAATGTACATTTTCCAGTACTGGAAAACCTGGAAAAATGGGGGTTTTTTGTCAAAAATCCTGGAAAATTTTCTTAATTTGTCCTGGAAAATTTGAATTATCCGAGACAAAATTAATGTTATTGTTACAGTAAACAAATATAACTAGTAAAATAACAAGGATGGCATTTTTTAATTTTTTATTTTTTTATAATTTTTAACGCTCGCCGAATCTACGCAAGATTTCCCAAATTATTCATGAATATTCATTAAACAGTAAAAATGCTTCTGATTGGGTGGGTACTTGTTGATTTCATTCAATGTAGCGATATTTTGATTTATTTTTACGTGACACTAAACAAACATGAAACAAGACAAGAATTAGTCAGTCAGACTACTTTAAAGATTGTTAAAGGTTTAAAAAATAAATTCCGTTTTACAAGACGTGAAATTTCATAAAATTCAGAACATGTAAGTTTAACATTTTCTTGATAATCATGTTCCGCAGTGTTTAATTGAATGAAATGATTTAATTTTTAGAAAAAAGTAAATATTTTAGCAAGACTTAGAATTTGTTTGAAAAAAATATTTTGTCTGTAAGTCAGTCAAATAATTTTCACAGAAATTCGACATAAAAACATCTCCACAATTAAATTGACATAATTTTAATTTTATCATTACAAATACCATTATTTAGAAGAAATTTCGAGTAAAAATGCTCAGATAAAGTTTATTTGAAGAAGTGAGCAGATAAAATGATTTTTTTTTTTTTTTTCGAGAATATCACTCGTGTAAAATAGTGACTGAAAATCAAAGAATGTTTTGTACTTGTATAGAATAGCGTGCATGCAAAATTTTGACTGAAAATAAATTTAAAAAACAATACGCAGTAACGTAATATTAATATAAGAATTACATAAAATTAATGTTCATTTAAAAAAAGATTTTATTAAACATTTTTGAAAGCGCTGAAAAGTGAAAGTGTTTTAAAATCAAACGTTGTTCCCCACCCCAGACCCCTAAGTAAGGCTTTAAACATATGGCGCTTGAACAAAATTTTTTTTTTCATCAAATGTCAATTTCATCTTGGTTAAAAAATAACTGTCCTTTTTATGAACTCCCCCACTTTCTCCTGGAAAATATTGACCTAATTTACTCTTGTTTTTACTTGCATAATTCTGACTGTTTTTACAGGCATAATTCCGACCAAACAGATATTTTCTGAGTCATGCAATTCATCGGTAAATCAATGTAGATATTTTACAATATCTCCCCCTACCCCAGCTTTTTTTCAGCAAGTCAATTTAGATATTTTATCCCCCACTCCACCGAGTTTAAAATATTTTTCGATGAATTTTTACAAAACACAAATTCAAATTTAGAATATTAAGTACTGCTATTTTTGGCCTCACAGATTACAAAATAAATTTAATCCCTTCGATTGAAAAAAAAAACCCCAAAATCAAGGAATTATCATATTTTTATGAAAATTTCAGTGTTGATTCAATGAATGAATTATTTAAAAACTTTCTGATTTTTTTCAGGTCACTTAATTTTGACACCACACTCCCTATTTTTTGGGCTCAAAATATCTTTTGAAACTAATTATAGTATGAATAAAAAAACAAAAGACCAAAGGTGTGAATAGAAAAAAAAAAAAATTTTAAAGGAACACCTCTTGTAGAAAATAAGTATTGAAAATCTGAAAATTAAATGTAAAAAAATTTTTTTTACTCTTGTTTATATATATATATATATATATATATATATATATATATATATATATAATTGTCTTTTAAATTATCAGTGAAAAAATTATACATCGATATTTGTTTTGTTATAAAGGGTGGGGGCCTAACTTTTCAGTTTAGTTTATAATAATATGCCGGTGCATGGTTTTGGTTTATAGAGCGAAACCGTGCACTGGCATATTATTATATTGGTGCCTAAGATGCAGGATAGACCCAGAAAAAAAAATTACCACTGCACAACAAAGCGTCCTAGTCACACCCCAAGAATCGATCCTGAACAAGAAAAAAAAAAAAAAAGCCACAAATTGTCCCCAGAAGTATCGGAACACGGTAAGTGACAATTTTCCTTTGCCTCTCTGTATTGTTTGCACAAATAGTCGGTCTATTTTTTGTTAGTCAGACAAATAGTTTAATAAAAATGGCAAACACAAACACAAGTCCGGTGACAAGAGTGGTAACTAGCAGATCAAAGATTCCAATATTTACTGGGAGACTGTCCGATCTGAAACCTTGGCTAACAGCGTTAAAAAAGAAAGAGCGGATCTATGAATTAACAGATTCTGAGCTCGTTAATCTAGCCTACGATTTTTCAGATGGGGTCCCGTTAGATTGGATCGGAGAGTATCTTGACAAATATCCAAACATCTCAAGTGAAAGACTATTTGAGCTGTTATCTGCCCAGTATGGAGAGTTTGTGAACCCTGTTGAGACCGCACGGGGTTTAATAAGACTAAGGCAAATTAAAGATGAGACTCTTGCTGAGTTAGCTAGTAGGATGAACAATCTAGCTAAGATAGCATATCAGAACTCAGAATTAAGAGAGTGTTCAGCAGTACAAGTTCACTTGGCTGAATTTTTCATCGAAGCCCTGAATAACCCCTTTATTAAAGAGGATGTACTAAGAGCCAATCCCATAACGCTATCGGAAGCGTTTTCAGTAGCAAGAGAGAGTGAAATGCTCTTTGAACGACTTCGAAGTAGTCGGAGTAAAGAACAGAAGAATTTGGAACATAGAGTTCTGAACAAGATACATTGGCGGCAGGGACAGTTAGACTCCCGTAAAATGTTAAGGGTACCCAAAGAGGAAGATTTTAGTGGAGTGTGGTCTGGACGAAGCTATAGTTGCTATAGTTGTAAAAAGGGGAAACAAAAACAAAGAACTCTTTCAGAAAAAAAATAAAAAGGACTATAGATCAATTAAAAGCCAGCGAAAATGTTGGAACTGTGGCAAGGGGGGGGGGCATAAAAAAAGGAATTGTCTGTGGCCAATAAGGGAGTATAAGGATTCTGGCTCAGTAAAACAAAAAACTAGACGGCGATCAAAATTTAAACAAATCCATAAACCTACCCAGGTGATATGCAACCATGTAAAAATCTTGCGGAAAAATAGAAATAAGGATAGTATGGGTTCTGTTAGACATGGGTGTAAAACACGCTATAGGAGAAGCGACTGTCCACAAATATTACACCAAAAAGGTAACCAGAACATTTTGGAAAAAGTAAGACTAAGTTAAATAGAAAACCTAGGAGTAGGAAAAAAGAAACTGGGAAAGGAGTTAAAATCCAAAGAAAAGGGATGTATATGGTTTGTAAATTAGCGTCTTCGGAACAGAAGAATAGTAGAAACCAAATCCTGCTAAAAGACATCAGTAAACCATACAAAACAATCGAGATGAGGCAGCCAATTCAGCGAAAAAGAATTGGAGACATTGCTACTGTATAGAAAAACTAGTGTTTTACCAAATATAGGGACAGAGGTATCTGAAGCCGCTGTGATAGGAAAATGATTAGGGAAGGACTGCATAGGTCTCTAGTTCTGTGCGTGTCATTTGTGAAAGAAACACATGTAAACTAAATGAAAAATATGGGAGAAAATGCTGAGGCATTACGGTTATTCTAGAATAGAACTTTTTATTACGTGGCTTATGGTACACTATAACCATTCCACCAGTATACACTAAGCTAAAGATAGATTTCAAATAAGAAACTCTTTCTTGCCTTTGATCAATACCACAATTAATAGCTGGACAGATTTAAAGAAACCCCTAATATCAATTTTTCCCGATATTATACAATGAATTACCAGCATAAGGACCCTTAAAGAGAGTTAGTCTAAGTGATCAGGCAAGCTCAATGTGATAAATTCTAATAGTAAGAGACCGAAAAGTTTGTGCAGGGGATTAGAGAGGTTAAGGTGAATGCCACTGACCAAAATTTTGAAAAAAAAAAAGCCACTACTTACACACATGAAAAGAAATGAATGTATTCCATAAAAAAAGCCACTACTTACTTTTAAAAAAAAAAATTTTTTTTGTCCATACCTATGATTTGACATCAAATCTAATAGTCACCAAAGGCAGCCTTTAAGTTAGTTTTTAATAATATTTTAAAGTGTGGATGGTATCTCATTTTTTTCCCTTAATCTCTTTTAAAGATTTGCTGCTGCAGAACAGGATTGTTACAGTTGTCTGTCTTTAGACCCTACATATGTAAAAGGTTACCTACGTCGAGCCACAGCTAGGACAGGTCTGAAAAAATATGAGGAAGCCATTGCCGATTATGAAAAAGTACTGAACCTTGAACCCAGTAACAAAATGGCCAGTGGAGAAATAAATAAGCTGCAGGTAAGTGCTTTCACCCTTTTTTCTTTTTTTTTGCATTTACCTTTGAAATAGGAGACATTGATTTTTCTTTACAAAGTATCTGCGCACTTTCTTTTTTTCAGGTCTGATCAACGTAAGGCCTTTTTTTTGTAGATATTTTAATGGAGCATCCTGTGAGAATCTAACTCGCAATTCAGTAATCATGGATCTGTGAGACTAACTTTTTTGGTAATCTGAACATTAGCTACATAAATGAGAGTAACTTCAACTTGTTTGTTTCACTTTGAGGAAGCCGTTTGTTTTGGTCGGCCATTTTCATTTCACCGTAAATTTACACTGAAAATACGAATTTGTTTGCATGTTTTAACATGAAAATATCAAAATGTGTTCTTGATAACAATTAAATTCATTTCAAATAATGCGCAAGTACAATTAAGAACACTTTTTTAAGAATAATTTTTAATAATTCTCTAAAACTGATTCTGCTATTCTATTAATCTGTTTCAGAAATTGTTATCAGATTCTAGAGAAACATCAACTGAAGCTGAGGAAGGAACTGTAAGCGCCATTCATAAAACCCCTGCTGAGAGGTCAAAAGTGAGTATTCTGCCTTCTCTTGTCTGTGAATGTCTGGCAGATAGCTTAACCAAGCAGTCTGTGAGGACATTAAACAATTGAATGAAAACAACAAAAAAGAGAAAACTGGAGACAATAGATTTAACAGGAACGATATATATTGATCATTAAACACAAACTATAAGATGTAAAGTTCTTATGTTAAAGTTGAAAGACTTAGAGTAACCTTCCAACGTGGGTACATGTGTGTACATGAAATACTCCGACAAAGTTATAAGATAATAACAGACTTTATTCCGTGAGCACACGAGGAATACATTCAAGACAAATATATAAACATGCATAAAGAAAGTAGGTGTAGGACTTGCGTCCAAAGGAATGTCACTTACTGATAGCTAAGTTGGGCAAAGCCCCCTACTTAAGGGGATGAGGTGCCAAGCTGGCCTGAGAGAAAAAGAGAGAAGGAATTCAGAATTCCTAGGCTGCTGGCTAAATACTCTCGCCACCTATCAGCGAACAACTGCAGCAGGGGAAGATAACCTATTTGGACTCATGTCCACGCAGAATTACCATTTTACTGACCCAACAAAACAATTTAACAAGATGATAAAAGGGATGAAAAGTTAAAAAGTTCTCAACAGACCTCACGCGGTAAAAAAAACTATTGAGTATCAGATTTATCAGAGAGCAGTGAAGATGTGTGTTGTCGCTTTGGTGTTTTGGGAAGAACTGGCAAATTGTCCAAATGTGTGGTAAAGAGTCCTTGTGGGGTACGTGATCCTTCTCATGTACACGCTGGAGGTGAGGTAGGGGTGTACATGCGGCTAGTCACATAATCCACCGAGTTCATGGTGAGGTTGGACAGAGTTGAGAAAGAAGGAAAGAAGAAATAGATTTGGAAAGGAGTCAGTGTATGTAAGAATGTGAGTATGTATGTATGTGAATTGTGTATGTATGTGCCGAAAACGTGAAACTCTGCCGGCCAATTCTGGTGATGTGTGGATCTGTGAGGAGTATGACCAGGCCCTGTTGTCAAATGCAGGCTTGGTCAATCATATGAGAGCTACCCGACTGCAATTGTTGCCTCTCCCATGCCATACTCTGATTCCCAGCATGATCCCCAACGTGAGGATTTTTTATGTTCCTGCTGCACAAAAGTGTGCCAAACAGCTGGTGGTCTCAAGCTTCGCATGAAAGTTCACAGTGATGAGTATACAACACCTGTCGACTCAGTCAACACCGATCATTACATGTGACAGATATGTTCTAAGATATACAAGATTTTGGCAGGATTGAAAAGTCATGAACGAGCTCACAAACGGACAATGACTGAAGGAATGGCAGTCGTCTGACAAGACATTGCGATCAATATTATGTATGTGAATGTAAGTATGAATGTAAGCAGAACAGTGAGCAACATCTAAAAGTAGTTTGAAAATATTAACAAGAAGGATTATATACAAGACATTTTCCAAGTATTCGAATTGAAGCTGTATTTACCAAGACAGAAATGAATAGTGAATGGAACATTAATTTTCTTAAAAATAGTCACATGGTATTCAAATGTTTATATTAACCAATGAAAATCCATATTTTCATTAAATCTTTATTTCATATTTTCGTCCCCATATTTTTGCTGAAGTTACATCTGACACAAACACCAAAACATGTCAACCATTAAGCTGGTGTTAAAATGAGTCAACTACACCAAATGTACTCACTCACTGTGTTACACAGGTCTAACTTAGCTGTGATGTTACATAAATCATAAGCAGCATATGAATTATGTACGTACATTGTAGTAAGAATATTTTGGTATAAGAGTTTGTTAGATTTAAAATCGGAGGGACTTAAATGGGAAATTTCCATAACCATTAGGGTTATGAGTGGCAACTGATGACCCAAACTTGAATCCTCTAATAGCGTGCAATTACAGGCGTGAGATAGTTTTAGTCAGATGCGACCAGATCTTCAAGGAGAGTGGACGCTATTGTCGGCTCTTGAGCAGAACGTTTCAAGCCTGCGTTATTAGGTTCTCTTAAGGCAAACCTTGCAGGTTTGGTTTGAAACCGCACAAGCCACAAGAAAAGAAAGAAAAAAAGAGCAAAAACAAATTCTGGGAATATCTTACTTATAGACACCCCCCCCCCCATTAAGCAAGATATTTTAGGAATTTGTTTTAGTGGGTGACACTTCACAAAATGGTTCAAGTGTGGATAATACACATATGCTTTGTATATATATATATATTTTTGGAGGATATGTGCTTAATTGAAGTCATACCTAATTTTGAAAATTAATTAGTTAATAATTAATGAATTTAGGTGGGCATATATATAAATTCATTAATTATTAACTAATTAATTTTCAAAATTAGGTATGACTTCAATTAAGCACATATCCTCCAAAAATTGTCGGCTAAAAAGGCCATATCAAAAATAAACAAATTTGTTTGTTTACTTACTTTCATATATATATATATATATATATATATATATATATATATATACCAATCCTTACAGAAGGTCAATTTCTTAAGCAGAGTTTAACAGGTTTGAATTCAGAGTTTTCCTTCTTCTAGAACAGTTGCCATACCAAGGTTAAAGAACTCAGTCTGCCCTACTACTTACCCATAGCTGGAGGGATAATAGTTGGATTCATACCTTTCCCAAAGGTATTAGCACTATGCAAAATGCAATCAGCCTTGTCCAGGATTTGAACCCCCTATCACCATGTCCATTTCCTATGACAATAACTATTATCCCATCCTTAGCATAAATCCTGTTTTTGTAAAATGATTTTTTAAAAATAGCTGTTTTGTTTTTCTTTACAGAAACCCTTAAGACGGATAGAGATTCAAGAAATAGGGGTTGAAGACAAGGATGCCGAGAGAAAAGAACAGGTTACCAAAATAACAGAGGGACGAAGTAAGACACAAAAAAACCTTGTTGCCCGTGATAACCAATCGTTTGAAAAGCTTGTACAATCCAAAGACTCTACTACTACTACTACTACTACTACTACTACTTGTTCATCAACTCAAGGTATTGTCATTGAGGAGAAAAAAGAAAAATCTCCAAGTGTGATAAAAACATGTGAACCCTCTGCCGTGTCTCCTGTATCAACATCATCCTCAACTTCATTGTCCTCACCCCCCTCTCACATTTCAAATTCAGCTACTGACCAACAGATTGCTTCTAACTCTGCTAAAGTGCCTGCTCAGTTTCAATACTACTGGCCTCATGTTAAAAAAAACCCACACGAAATGTACAGTTATCTGAAGGTAAGGGCCATGTCCTTATTTTAAAAATAAAGTGAGTCAATTTTTAAATTTAGGCTAATTGTGAAGTAGCCAATTATCGTAATTATTTGTTTATAAGACACTCTATTTCTCCAGATTTTTCAGCCCAAAAGTTAGGGGTGCATATTGTCTATATATCTATCTGTAAATATATAAAGGGCAGGGTAATCTGAACATTAGCTACATAATGAGAGTAACCTCCCCTTGTAAGTTTCACTTTGAGGAAGCCCTATGTTTTGGTCGGCCATTTTCATTTCACCATAAATCTACACTGAAAATATGAATTTATTTTAACATGAAAATATCATAAAATGTGTTCTTAATAACAATTAAGTTCATTTCAAATAATGCGCAAGTACAATTAAGATGCTGATAGCTTTTTGATTTAAGCATCCTGGGACACACATATTTGCTTTGAATGAGTCCGTGGGAAAATTTATGGGTCTCAACTAAAGCCATCTATCCCCTACCTTGTTACATATCCTGTGTAATTCGTTTCCAAGTAAATATTGAAAGGTATTTACAGTTAGCTTGAAATGGTGAGGGAAGAAAAAAGAAAAACACTGGGACCCATAGATATGATTTTACTGCGTCCTTTTAGATTTTTGTGCCTCAGGGATGCAGGACGTGCACCTATCAGCATCTCTGCCTTTCCCAAGGGCATTAAATAGTCTCATCCAGGATTTGAACTGCTGTTGCCAGTTGTGTTATATTTATCAGTATGTAATATAATCATTAAAAGTGTCTCCTTAAAATAGGGAAATTATGAATGCACACCGCCTGTGCTAAGATATCTTTACAAAAATATCTCATCTCTGAAATGCTACAATGGTTGACCAAGTAGAGCAGGATGGTAAATACTTGGGAAAACCTCTCTCCCATATACGCCAATCACGCTGTAATACCTGTAAACAATTGTTATTTCAGACTCATGTAGCGCTTCTTGGGCAGGAATAGCTTGGTGGAGCCCATCCCAGTATTTAAACTTAAAGTTAGTTTAGTTTAAGGTTAATGAGTCTAGTTTAGTATTTACCAATAGTTGGATTCATACCCTTCTCAAGAGTATTAGGGAAAATATGGAAAATGCAAATAGCCTTGTTCAAGATTTGAACTCTTATAGACGAGTCAATGTCCTTCAATGATAACTGTTAAGCACGAGCACCTCCAAACAATTATTATTTATTGTAAACATTGAAAAGGCACAGATTTGCTGTAATTAACAGTGTTGATCCCGGGGGGGGGGTACCCCCCCAGGCAATACCTGTCCCCTCGATTTAAAGGGGCAGGACTGGGTTTATTGCCCAGTGCCCGAGGCGCCCCCCCCACATTAATAAGGCCTTGTGCCTAACTAGTACATGTACACTTATTTTTATTTATTTATTTATTTATTTTTATTTCTTCAGAATATTGTTCCTGAACAATATCCCCAATTGGTTAGTCAGTTTGTGGATTCCGAAATGATTACCAAAATTTGTTCCTGTTTAAAGACGTCATTTCTTCCGTAAGTAAAGATTTTTTGCAATTTTTTTTTTCGGTAATCTGAACATTAGCTACACAAATGAGAGTAACATCCCTTTGTTTGTTTCACTTTGAGGAAGCCTTATGTTTTAGTCAGCCATTTTTATTTCACTGTAAATCTACACTGAAAATACGAATTTGTTTGAATCAATACAACTGCATGTTTTAACACGAAAATATCATAAAATGTGTTCTTAATAGTGCTTGTGCATTATTTGAAATGAACTTAATTGTTATTAAGAATACATTTTATGATATTTTCAGGTTATAACATGCAGTTGTATTGATTCGAACAAATTTGTATTTTCAGTGTGGATTTACGGTGAAATGAAAATGGCCGACCAAAACATAAGGCTTCCTCAAAGTAAAACAAAGGGATGTTACTCTCATTTATGTAGCTAATGTTTAAATTACTTTTTGTTTTGTTTTTGTTTATCTTATTGGTTTAAATTTTTGCAAACATTAATCAGTAAATATTTCAAATAATTCCCATGGTTCACTATTTCTAAACTTCCTACCCAGCACCAACTTCTTTCATAGATGAAAACATAAACTAATATAACTGACATTGTTCACAGTTATTTACATTTATAGAGTATTACACCTTTTATAAAGAAAACTATTATCCAAATGATTTCTGCAAAATTGTTTATATTTTTATTTTTGACAAATAAAAGTATGTGTGTATTTTTAGAATTTTTACATCTTCTTAATATAATGGAGATTGTGTGTTTTTCTGTCTGTAACCGAAACTATATCACTACTCAAGTCACAATTCCCTTAGTTATTTACATCATGTTCTCCATGATTTTATTCTTATTTAAACCTCAATTATTTATGAAATTGTTTTACTTTATTAATACTGTTAACCATATCTACATACTAATAACATGCAATTGTATTTATATAGACAACAAAATAACGGTTTACAGAGTGAACAGGAAGGCTAATCTGTATATTGATATTAAAAATTTGATTTTAATAAGTATGTGCTTAGTATTATTGATTTCTAATTGTTTGGTCTTATCTTTATGACTATTGGTTAAATCAAACTTAATGGACCTAAATTCCACCATCATATGTCACCCCACCAAATGAAAAAAAAAAAAAAATCAGGGAATTAACAGATTTTAATGAAATTTTCAGTGTTGATATATTAATGAATAAAAGATATAATGCACCAGTTATTTTAGTTAAAAACGTTTACATTTTTTCAGGTCAGTTAACTTTGAACCACGTAACTTTGAGAATCTGTGTTACACCTCAGAGATACATGGTTCAAATAGTACTACTACTATTCTACTAGGATGACTTTGGCATTAAATAACCCACAAAGTTTGATGTGCCAATAAACCAAACCTAAATTTATCTCATATTTTCCTGTCATTACTATTACATTTCATAACCTCTAGTAGTCTTTATTGTATATCACTACTTCAAATAACGTGTTGACTCTTGTATAAATGTTGTTTTTGTTTTTTCTTCTGTTTCTAGTGATGGTAAATTGATTTTAAAACATCTTACACATCTTTCGCAAGTAAACAGATTCCAAATGGCTATCATGTTTTTATCTCCCACAGAGACAAAAAGTAAGTAACATGAATTCTTTTTATTATCATTTCACAATGAACCAATAATTATACTATTGACTTATTAGTACTTTTTACAGGAAATAGGTAAAATGTTTGTGGGGTGGAGGGCTTATGTGTTATGTGTTATTTTGTAGTTTGAATGAATGAAAAAAGATAACTTACTTAAACAGTGATGCTGATACCTTTTTGATTTAGTGTGTCCTGGGACGCATATATTTGCTTTAAATGAGTCTCGGGAAAATTTATGGGCCCCAACTAAGGTTTCTTAATAGATTGTTGGGTTTTTATTTATGATCTGGGGAAACAACTAAAGCCGTTTATCTTTTATTTTGTATTTATAAATTTATTGTTCATTTTGTTTATATTTACAAAGGTAACAATTATTTTTGAACAGATTTAATAAACTAAATGTAACGACTATTATAAGAGATTTTATTATTTTGTACAACATTTTATTTATTAAGTTTCTCTTTTTTTTTCAGCAATCAAAGATTTATTCAGTGAATTAGAAAAACTTGCAGATTTAGATCAAAATCAAGTAATTACATTGTCCAAAGCGTATGGATTGAAGTGAATGATTTTAAAGAAATCTATCTTGACTTTTAATGCCAAATCATACAAACAGTTGTGAGAAGAAAAACCCAACATAAAATAATCAAATGCTTGGAATTATTTTCTCTTGAAACTGCAGTATTTGATTTTTTTTTCTCTTCAAATAATCCAAGGAATGTTTCCTTCCCAAATTTGCTTCCTCTTTGTACACTTTCCCTATTTTTGTTGGTATAATTTGATTAAATTATTCATAAAATTTTCATATTTTTTGTGTTAGTTATTTTTTATTGCAGTTTAATTTGAAAAGCAATTTTTATCGCTGAATTTTACAGAATTTACATGTATGAATTTTCCGGAATTTTACAGAATCTAATTTACATGTAGGAATTTTCCAGAATTTACATGTAGGAATTTTCCAGAATTTACATGTAGGAATTTTACTGAATTTACATGCAGGAATTTTCCAGAATTTAAATGTAGGAATTTTACAGAATTTACATTTATGAAATTTACAGAATTTACATGTATGAGTTTTCCAGAATTTACATGTAGGAATTTTCCAGAATTTACATGTAGGAATTTTCCAGAATTTATATGTAGGAATTTTCCAGAATTTACATGTATGAAATTTACAGAATTTACATGTAGGAATTTTACAAAATTACATGTAGGAATTTTACAAAATTTACATGTATCAAAGAAAAAAAATGTTCTGGCTGGGAATAATGAATCTGTATTAATGAGCATCATCAGCCTATCAGTTGTTATGGAATCTCACACTTCTCTGCAGTATCTTGTTCTAATATTAAGCTATATAAAAAAGTAAAGTCATTGGGGCAGCCTAATGTCGGTATCAGCCAGACAGCAAGGGAGTCTATCCCCCTTTTCACTAGCGCTAGACCAAGGAGATTATTTTGGCGTCTGAGGTGGAGTGCCACACCTACCATCAGCTCCTCACTTTACCGCACAGATCCCTGTGCTACTCATATGCTGAGTTACCCTACCTATGAACATTAATGGGTATGTCCCAATCCTCATAAATACGAGAGTATTAAACTGAATTGTCTGATACCACTAACAGTGGTTTACCTTTCTTCACACCACTTGTAAATATTGTATTTTGTTAATGTTATAAAGATTCCATTTCATTTCCAACCTCCATTTGGTTATTTCTCATTTAGTAAACTTTGTTAAGTTATAACAATATATGAGGGTCAAACAATGAATAAGTTGAATTCTGCCAAAGGGCTTGGCAGTTAGAAGCATTGTTTAGTCACACCTTTTTCAAGGAAGTCAATAATGATGGGTCTTTTCATATCCCATTTTTTCACCTTTTTTTACTGACTCTTGTATCCATAACTTTTTCTATACCGGAGGGTCAGTGTGTTTCTACTTCATGGACTGTTTTTTTGTTGGATTATTTTGGGGTATATATATATATATATATATATATATATATATATTTACCAACCCCTCCGCACAAGCAGGATGCGACACAAGGTCAATTTCTTAAGTGGAGTTTAACAGGTTTGAATTCAGAGTTTTCCTTCTCCTAGACCAGTTGCCTAACCAAGGTTAAAGAGCCCAGTCTGCCCTACTATTTTACCCATAGCTGGAGGGAGAGTAGAATTCATACCTTTTCCAAGGGTATTAGCACTAAGTGAAATGCAATTACCACATCCAGGATTTGATCTCGGGGCGACGAGTCCATTTCCTATGACTTTAACTATTACGCCATGCGCTTCCTACTTATTTGGGGGCATAAGGTGTGCTGAAGATTGCAACTTATATTTATAGACTGTTCCAAAACAGCTGAATCAGACAATCAAAACGCCCAAACATGTATTTAACTTACTATTTAAAGGCATTGATAAATTGTCACACAATTGCTTGCTGTATGTACAGACGGACGAACAAGGACTATACAACTCTCTGAACACGGATCAGCTGACAAGGATTAAAACTGATACAACTTTTTTCTACTCAAAGAAAGTATCAAACTTTATGCGACAAGGGGTCTCCACTGTAAAACTGCTTTCACCTACAGCTTTAAAAATGGCCACATGAATCGTAACACTTTTCAACTCAGGCTTGTTGTGGCACCATTTGTAAACATTTTTTTTTACTAAAACATGCTTCTCTGTACACATCACACATTCTTGTGTAAATTTCTCATGGTTTTCCTTTCTCAACGACAAAATTTTGGGTAATCTGAATATTAGCTACATAAATGAGAGTAACCTCCCTTTGTTTGTTTCACTTTGAGGAAGCCATATGTTTTGATCGGCCATTTTCATTTCACTGTAAATTTACACTGAAAATACAAATTTGTTCGAATTAATACAACTGCATGTTTTAACACAAAAATATCATAAAATGTGTTCTTAATAACAATTAAGTTCATTTCAAATAATGCGCAAGCACAATTAAGAACACATTTTATGATATTTTCGGTTTAAAAGATGCAGTTGTATTGATTCGAACAAATTCATATTTTCAGTGTAGATTTATGGTGAAATGAAAATGTCCGACCAAAACATATAGCTTCCTCAAAGTGAAACAAACAAAGGGAGGTTACTCTCATTTATGTAGCTAATTTTCAGATTACCTTATTTAGATATATAAAGTATGAAATTAATTTTAAAAATGTATTATTACTTTAAATAGAAAAAATTATTTGCAAAGTTTGTAATCAATCTTAAAGATTATTTTTTACTTTCGCCCTTTTTTTTTCAGTCAGGAAAAGTAACTAAAAAGTTTACAAATAAACAAATGCCTATGATTTTGTGTAAAATTTATGTGTAAAATATTCAAAATAATTATTTAATTAATAATTAATAGATGTGTACAACATTTGATTTGAGGAAGTTAAGATATGGATGCAAATCTTATGTTAAATGGACCAATCACAGATTGCATAAAATTTGGAGCCTTCAACTGTTTCCGAAAGTCATGCACAGTCAGAAAACAGCACAGCTCACATGATTTTTGGAAACATTCTTTATGCTAAGAGTTGCTGAAGTATGGAACAAACTACCTGCATCAGTAGTTAGCTGCTAAAACACTGCATCCTTCAAAACCTCCAACACTATATCTGATATCCCCACATCACACACACACACACACACACACACATGACTATACACTCTTCCTTTTTCTTACATTAATACATTATTCTATTTACTATACTAGCAAATATATGCACCCTCCGGGTGCAAGTATTTTAGTTAAATTTTATAATAAAATATGATATTGAATTAGAAAGGCTAATGAAACTGAATAAGAATGTAGATAAAAAGATTTTGAACAGAGGGGGTATGATTGAAAAATAGAACAATTTTGAAACTAACTCTTCCATCATTTTCCGTTACTCCCGTCTTTCATTGGTAAATTTTCCTAATTAAACTGTTTAGTTAAAATAGGAAGTAAAGAATAATATTACAGTTATTTCTTCTTGTTAAGGGATTTCTTTTAAGATTTATTGAAGAGATTTTTGCTCATATTCAATAAGCTAAAACCAAACAATTAGAAATCAATAATACTAAGCATATATTTATTAAAATCAATTTTTTAAGATCAATATGCAAATTAGCCTTCCCATTCATACTGTAAACCTCTATTTTGTTGTATATATAAATACAATTGCATGTTATTAGTATGTAGATATGGTCAACAGTGTAAGTAATGTAAAACAATTTTATTAATAATTGAGGTTTAAATAAAAATAAAATCATGGAGAATATGATGTAAATAACTAAAGGAATTGTGACTTGTATAGTAATATAGTTTCGGTTACAGACAGACAAACCCACAATCTCCATTATAATAAGATATATGCACCTTTGATGATTTTTAGTAGACCTGAGTATTATATGCAATTATTTCATTCAGCTAGAAACCACAAGGTTCCTAGTTCGATCTGGTCCTCGTCATGCGTATGAGTAGCACAGGGATCTGTGCGGTAAAGTAAGCTCATGGTAGGTGTGGCACTCTACCTCAGATGCCAAAAAACAATCTCCTTGGTCTAGCGCTATTGAAAAGGGGATAGACTCCTTCACTGACTGGCTGATACCGACTTTAGGCCGCCCCAATGACTTTACTTTTTTACTTGCAAAAAAAAAAAGAAAAAAAAAAGAATGCCCTCCAGCAGTGTAAAAGATATTGCCTGAAGGGGAGAGTTAAAATTCAATGTTAGAGAATTTATATCATAGGTAAATAAGTAAAGTCATCAAATTTATTTTGATACTTCTATAAGAGTAGAAGAAAAAAAATTGAAATGGAAACTTAGTTCTGTCTCCCTCAAATAAAATATTGCGTGCATCTATCAAACAATGACCATTACATCATGCCATAAATTTCTGATTTTTTAACTATTGTGACAATCAGTAATTCAACCATTTTTTTCCAAATGTATAAAATATTGATTGTTCAAACTAGCTAAAATAAAGATGGTGGAGTAGCGGTAAAGTCCGTGGGTTAGAGGTTAAAAAAAAGTATCTTTTGTGCTAACTGGGTGGATTTGTGGGGATTAAAACAAAACTAAAATAAAAAAAAAACAACAACAAACTCCCATGGGAAGAACCTCTGTGCATGTGCGAGAAAAGGGACCGACTTCTGACACCCAAGAGAAGAGTCGCTCCTACTGGTTGGGAGATATTCCCTTGCAACAGGCGACTATGACCCGTGAATAAAGCCTAAATCATAAACCACCTTCTGCCTTTGTCTCTTTCCTTTTCAGCACGACCACCAAATGAGATTGGGTAAAAAGCAAAAACCCAAAGAACACACTCCAAGAATATCCAGCTACCTTTAAACCTTTAAAATACCCAAACCTTTTGCTACCCAATAGATTCTAATGCAAATAGTACTAAAATTCAACTGCAATTTTTCTTCTTTTTTTTTTTTCATGAAAATTTGAATTTTCACAGTAAATTAATAATTTAACTTAAAATGTTTCATATATCCTACCCATGATATTGTAGTAAAGCAGGACCTTCATTTGCAACATGTCCATAAGAAGGGAGGCTACTCCCACTTGTTAAAATACAAAATTGTGTGCAAAAAATCACAGCATTTCTTATTTGAAACCTGAAAACACAAGTTTGCTGCCAACTTTTGCATATGCTTTTTTCTGTAATTTTTTGCACACATCTAACATAATTATATTTGAAAATTTCGGTTTTTCGCGGGTAACTTTTGCGCGCGAAGTAGCTTCCCTTAGTTTATAGACAGATAGTGTAAAAAAGGTTTTCTCTTTGGTTTTCAAATAAGACCACCAATAACAATAAAAAGATCGTAGGATATTTGTTTTGTTCTTTATGTTAAAGGTTTTATAAAAAAATAAACGGAAAATTTTAAAGTCAATTAAAATCAAAACTATCGATGATTTTGAAATGATTTGTAATCTGATTTGTTTGTACAACTTGACAACGAGAAAAGTTTTCTCAGAAAACCTTATAGTGAGATTTATCATAAATCTCACCGTTTATTGTTTAATTATGTAGATAACTTATCTACAAAATTGAAAATACGAAACATTATTTAAATTCAATTAAAAAAAAAATAGTACTATGAAGTTTATCCACAGTACTCGGTAAGAAATATTTAGACATTATTTTTGTACTTTTTTTTAACTTGCTCGACAAGTCAAACAAAAGTTTATTTAAAATGAACATTTTATGATTAATTGGGATTTAAACAATCCTTTAGGATAACAATAATTATCTGGACAAAAGACTCGAACTCGAACAGGGATTGAAAATAATGCACAAAATAATTATTTTTAAATAATTTTTTTTTAAAAGTCGCGTTAAATTCAAAAATTAAATTACTGAAAAATCAGCGTTGAGAATTTCTTGAGGTTCAGTAACTCTTCTGATAATAAAAGAGGCTGTTCCTTAAATTGTGTTCAAGACTTGATATTATTGCTAGTAGGACTTTCACAATTGATGTTTAAACGTTGTCAGTACACTCTTGGTAAAATCAGCAAGAGCCAATTAAACCCAAAGTAGTTGGGGATGAGAGTGGTAACTGCATTCATTGGCCACGTAAGAAAAATAGGTTCAAGGTAAGTTAATGGTTTACAGACTAACCATAATTCATCAAGGGAAAAAAATTCTTAAAATTCATTAAGTATGTAATATTTTAAAGAAAGAAAGAAAAAAAAACAGTAAAATAAAATCAATACGTTTAAGTTTCTAAAAGTGTTAAAAAATCTACGAAGTCAGGTTGAGCAAAAAATTGTAATCAAATTGAGCTTCCAAGTGTGATAGTCTCCTTACTACCAATTTCATTTACTTTATAAAACATCATCAGATGAGACTGTCTCATCTGATGATTGACTTAAACACTGGCAAAATGAGCCTAAAATGTGTTTTTGACCAAATGACTTTAGCCCCCCTACAGAAAATAATTTACCAAAAATCAGGGAATTATCGGATTTTAATGAAATTTTCAGTGTTTATTTATCAATGAACGACCTTTATAATAATAATATCTTTTCAGCTAGTATATTAGGTCTGAGACCTGTCAGCTGTTCCTTATAAATATTCATTTTAAATCCACAGAATATTTAATATCATTCCACAGATTATCCAATTTTGCTTTGAAGGAGTTTAGAGATGGGGCATTCACTACTGATGAAGGTAGTTTATTCCATAATGCATTATTTATTTTATTTTAAAACTTTCTCATTTTTTCAGGTCACTTAATTTTGACCCCCCTTATGTTGGGGGCGTAAAATATTTTGCGAGTTGGTCATTTTCGATACTAATTACAGTATAAATAAAGTGATAAAAGACCGAAGTTATGAATAGAAACAAAAAAAAAAGATTTTTGCGGTTGTTGTTTTATGAGAAAATAAGTACCGAAAATCGAAAAATAAAATGTAAAAAAATAATAAATAATTTATTTTTTGGAGATTTCTTTTTTACTCATTTCGATAATTATTTAATTGGCTATTATTTTATAAAAGAAAAAAATATACATCGATGTTTTTTCTGCTTAAAAAGGGGAGGGGTACATTTTCAATAGAGTTTTTCTTCAAAACTTATTACTTTTTGCGCCTAAAATAAGGTTTGCATTAAATAGATGTTTATTTTTAGAATCTAAAAATATAACATTTTCAACTTAAAATCCGAATACTTTTATTTTAAATGAATTTTATATATTAATTTTTCATAGCAAAAATACTAAATTAAAGTTTTGAAATAAAATAACTGATGCATTATAAAATTCATTAATTGTTAAATCAATACTGAAAATTTCATTAAAATCGGATAATTACCTGATTTTTGGTAATTTTTTTCCATCCCAAATGTTATTTTAAAATTGTAAACAAGCGCCTAAAACCATTGAAAAAGAGGCTTAAAATAGTTTTAAATCTATCAAAAATAAACTGCATATGTAATGATATTTTTTCTTTTTTTAATGATGGTCATTATGTTACTACTTATCGATTTAGACAAAGTTTGACCTTAAATAATAGATTTAATTATTTTTAATTCGCTTTTAAAATTCCTAGCAGATGACAAAAATGCCTATCCCTAAAAGTTTTATTTATTTTTTTAAATACAAGAAACTTAATAATAAGACTGATGACGCTGTAATTACTACACAGGGATTTTCATGCTCATGTTACGTCAGAATAATGCTGTTTTAATTTCCACAACACAGTAGTATCAATTTTCTATCCAGAACAGCATCATCCCAACGTAATATGAAATGAGTACCTAAAGCTCTGCGTAGCAATTACAGATTCACAAACAAATAAATAAAATAAAATAAAAGCAAACGCATGATGTGCATAGATCCAGACCATGATCGTAACTAATCGTATCTGGGGAAAAAAAGGGGGGGGGTATGACATTAACTAGATGTAGCTACCATTACCACTTGCTTAAATTCACTTGCACCAGACAGGTGAGTTTAATAAAAATGTGGGAGGTATTTCTTCCGCACCAAAAGAAAATCTAACTTAATGATATATAATAAGGTAGATTTTCTTTTCAAGCCTTGGATAATAAGTTATTCACTAAACTTAGCTTAGATATGACACAAAGTCAGATGCATGGGACACCCAGTGAGAATCGAATTGATGGCTTAACTACTGCTGTCTCTCAAGTTTAGTATAAAGCTCTTTATTATCTCGTCCAGTGTCCAATGTAGTTGATTTAATACTTGTAAAATCTGAGCTATAAAGAAATTTGCTATAAAAATGGAAAGAAGCAGAACATTGCATATTTCATTTGGTTTAAACATTATATTGTTCCTTAATGCGGCATGTTGAGTGTGTGTGTGTCACGTGTTTATTACCCAGGGGTCATCAGTGCAGTGGTAAACATGAGATATGGCGGACGAGCTACGACCATTGCTGATAGCCGACTTGGATGCTATTATTGATTCTGAAAGCGGTATGGTTCAATTTTCTAGAAATTCCTCTAACGGATGACAAAGAAAAAATAATACACTATCTGTGTGTACTCATCATTTTAAAATGGGCTTCTTCTTTGTTGCTGTTCTGTGAACTTTTATTTGAGTGTTTTTGTTTTGGCATGTGTAAAAAAAAAATGTTGTCACTCACTAACTGCGTGTATTGTCTGGTTTAACGATATATTTTGGCAATATTGCCGTAAAGACGAATTTAAATATATTTTCTACATTTAAGTAGAAATAACTTTGTGATATTTACTGTTTCGTTTTCAATTTCCATTATTTAAGTTTTCATTAGAACTTTTTACAGGTAACCGAATCGTAGAAAAACATACTCTTATAAACTATGGATGGTTAGAGGTGTCATAAAAAAAACTCGAATTGTTTTTTGTGATGCACATATTTGGTTAAAAATAATGTCAAATAATTAGAATAAGTATTACAGAGGTCATATTTAATAAAAACAATAAATTTACTCATATTAAATTTCACTGGATAATTTTAAAGAAAATGTCAACAAGATTGTTCTTCAAAAAAAATATCTGGTCTGAAGTAGTTTCAAGAAATAACTCGAAATGTCGTATTTTCTTTGAAGTTGATATTTTTGTTGTAAAATGAATATTTACATATCAATCACGAAGGAATGATCAACTGTGATATTTTACCGATTGATATAATATATCAAACACTTAAATTATTAGGGAATATTTTTATTTGCCTGATGATTGAAGAAGAGACATTTTTACTTACAAAACCTAAAAATAAATACTAGGCAATTGGTATTCATTTTTGTGTTTTCAATGCTTTATTTATTTATTTTTATTTTTTTAGATTAATTTGACTGATAATTTAATTATATATATATATATAGAAATTTTTTTTTTTGAATTGTTAAAGTTAAAAAAGGAAAGAATTACTATCGTAATGATTTTATAAAACGTTGTTCGCACCATACGCAGTTTGTTCCCTTCCAGATTGTTTAGTTTTGTTGTTGAAATATAAAAACTAAAAAGAATATAAGATTTTATTTATTTTGTCAAGTTATATAAGGAAGTGATATTGTTTTTAGTTATCATTTTCGTTTTTTAAGTTTTGTCTTAAAAAACGAAAAAGACTCTTCTTATCTAAAGTCTTGTTTTATTTGAGATATCGCACTCTTCAAGGTTTTGTATTCGAAAAAATATTCCTAAAAAACAAAAAGAAATAACTGATGCAACTACAGCTACTCTTAAAATTTGTACTTTTTTCGTGTGGAAAACACGATAGAGACTATTTTTATAAATTGCAAATAACATCATTCAGCCATTTATTTCATGACAAAAAAAAATCTTCATGAGGGAAATTGATTCCCTTCATTCTTGATGGGACCCGTATTTTCGTAGGTAGGGACTTTCCTTTCCTCGGAACTTTCAAGGATTTTAAATAATTTTCAGGGGGATTTTTTTAATCATAATATATTAAATGTATTAATACGTCATAAAATATAAGATTTTAAAAAATATGCCGTCATCGTAGGAGACAAAGTAAGGAATGATTTTTGTCCATTTATTTTATCAATTGAAATGAACATTTTACATTGAAGAACCAAAAAGGGAAATAAAATGTATCTACAAATTTGTCAAAACTATAGATGATATTATAAAAAGATATATATTTAAAAGTTATATATGTCAAAACTATAGGTGATATTATAAGAATTAAAAAAAAAGAACTTAGGGATATTCTATCATTGATATAGAATAGATCCCTAAGTTTTTTTTTTGTTTTTTAGTTGGTATTTTTTTTGGGGGGGTTAAAACATTTTTTTTACTCTTTGTAGTTTTTGTTTGTAAGAGAGTTGATAGATTTTTAAGAATAGTTTTTCTTTCAAAGTTTAGTATTCTCCACCGAGAAAGCTGGTAAGTTTTGAGGGTTTAAACTTTAGACATTGAAAACATGACAAGAATTTATACTTTTTTTTAATACAATATAAGAAGGGAAGTAAGTAGCTACTGAAAATTTAATTCTCAGTTGTATTATTACTTCACTCGAACAACTGCGACTTTGTTGGGTTTTTTTTTTTTTTTGCGTTATTGATAAACTAAACTTCGATTTTCACCTGTTAGTTTTCTGCATGCTACTCAACAAAAAACATCGATTGTTAAAATCAATTTACTACTTTGTTTTAATTTTTTCAAAGAACATAGATTCAGAATTGGGAAAAACACCAATGTAAAATTTGTTGGAGAATTTTGTCTTTTTTTTTAATTTTTAAAATTTAAATTTTTTTATTTTAATGTATCTTATTAAACAAATCTAGTATTTAAATCATAATTTCAATATATTAGGCGCGCTAACATGTTGATCATTTGTGGAAGAGGCTACTTAGCCGGTCCTGGTCAAATAAACAAACCTGCTTTTGCGCTTATTTGACCGGTCCTCGTAAAATAGACAAACCTACTTTTATGTATATTTGGCTGTCGCTGTAAATATTTTTTTGGCTAAACTTGCAAATTAGTCGGAAAATTAAAACGGAAAGTTTTTTGGTGGTCCCCATGACAGTTTAACTACAGTCTATGAATGAATTTTTTGCTAATTGAGTTACGGTTTAGGGGTTTGGGGATTAAGGTTGTTTTTAATTATGTATTGCTTAAAAAAAAAAAAAAAAAAAATTACTATACATTCAATGTTGAAAAATATTTTTTTTAAACCAAGTTTAATTGAAATTATACATTGCAATACTTAGTATTGAATACTAACAAACAACTGAGACTAATGTGTCTACCGTTGGGTTCAATTATTAATTTCAATAGTTAATTAAATGTATTAATTTTTTTTAAGCAATACGTAATTAAAAACAACCTTAATCCCTAAACCGTAACCCAATTCGCAAAAAGTTCATTCATAGACTGTAGTTAAACTGTTATGGGGGACCACCAAAAAAGTTTCCATTTTAATTTTCCGACCAATTTGCAAGTTTATCCTTTTTTTAATTTTTATTATGAATGCAAATTAAAAATAACACACAGATTTAACACAAGTTTATGTATATTCATTTATATTTATATTTTGTGAAGGTGCAAAAAACATTTTCTAAATGAAAATTATAGATACTGTTAATGACTTTGTGATGAAACGTGTGAATTTTAACAAAATTTAAAAGATTAAAGGAAATGATAAAGGTAAATTATAAATTTGACTATCATGATTTTTTCCAGAGTGGAAAAATGGCATTTTTCACTTTCCACTATCAATTGTTAAAACATAAAATTGTAACCCTAACCATGAATTCTTGTTGATATTTATGAAAACATAATATAATTTTTTTCGTTCCAAACACGAAGCGTGTAAAAAGTTGTTTACATTACCTTTTATATGAAACTAGAAGCGACTACCCGGCATCGCCTGGGTAGAGGGGGGATTTTTTAAAAAGTTACTCTCACAGGTCCATTATTACTGAATAATGAATTGGATCTCCGCAGGATGCCCCATTAAAATCCCCATGTAATAAAAGACCTTGTGTTGATTGAGCCACTCTAAAAAGAAAAATGTCTACTATTTACAATATTAAATGCAAAAATAATTCCATGCTGTTATCATTTAAATTTCATTTTTAATTATCTCCACAAATATAAATCAAATCTTCATTATTTTTACCCGAAAAGCAAGATCTGGTGATAGTGAATGTGTACCTATATTGACTTTGTCATTAATTGTTTTATCTTTGTAGTTTCTTCCAGACATACATACACACAAACTGCCCTTTGTATAGATAGGTGCTAAACATAAATACCCTGATGCTAGATTTTGGAACCGGCTAAATTGCCTAAGTTAATCATTATTAGACTTAAAACTGTGAAAAGTGTCACTAATGCAGAGACAATGGATTTATCTTCTTTATTGTTTTTATATTTATTACGAACTATAGTTTAGAAAAATTAAAACCCAACAACAACCCCAGAAAAATTCCTATTGTACCATTGTAAAAATACCAGACTTGATTTCATCCAATATAGTTGTAGATTAACTCCTGCTTGAACCTGAATAAAGAAGTACTTAACAATAAAAATATTTTAATGTAAACAATATGAAAGGTCTATTTAAAAATGTCAACATAGAAGTCATTCTGCCCTTTTTGAGGGAAATAAAATTATACCATAGAATATAAACATGAACTTAATCAATACCATACAACATGATCCCCAATGGTGCTAACACATTGTTAAAACCAATTACTAAAAAAGTATAAATATAGATACACAACATATATTACTTCCTAACCATTAGGCATGACATAACCCCAGATGGGTTGATATGCCGTTAAAATCAATCAACCCACCAATAACAATATTTATCAACATTTACTCTATTCATTTTATTATTCTTTCCTACACGATCCGAAAGAAGGCGCTGTCTAATTTATTTACAACCAAATTTATTTTTAAATTGTCATTTTGTATCACGTTTTCCGATCAATCTTGAACTTTTATGAAACATTTTTTGGTGCTATTTGCAGAATTGCATCCCGGGATCCTGCCTTAAAAAACGCTAGGCAGTGATAGCTGAAAAAACAACCCCACCTACGAATCAAGTCCCTAGCTGAAGTGGTGCCTGCTGGAAAAAAAACAACCAGCGCTTAAGGCGTTTTCCCCGAAAAATTAATGCGATATTATTATTTTTCCAGTCTTTTTTTGACCAGTAAATGTAAATATTTTAACCCTCCGCCTCTTTAGGCACTGCTTCAACTAGGGACTTCATTTATAGGTGTGTTTTTTTTTTTTTTTTTTTTTTTTTTTTTTAGTTATCACCACTTAGTGTTTTTTAAGGCAGGAGCCGGGACACAATTTTTCGAATAGCACCGATTTTTTTTTTTTTTTTTTTTTTTTTTTTTTTTCACCTAAGTGCTGGCCTTATGTGTGATTTAGAATTAATTAGGAAAGGTTTAAATGGTTTCATGAAAAAAAGAAAATCATTTTACAACACATACTCTTAGTCACATTTATTGTTATTATTGTTAGCTTATTGTCATTTTCATTTAGTTTCCAATGTTCTTTTCATGCAATTGTAAGCTAGAGTTCTTTCTTGTATTTATATTTTTCTTTTTAATATTTTAATGTGTAAATATAATTTTAGAGATAATTTTTACAGTTAGATTATCGTGCATACTAGTAAATACATGTTGTTTAAAAAAAAGTATCTAATTAGCATTCCCAGTTGATTTTTTTTTTATTTGAGGTTATTGTTGTTTAATCACATTAGTTATATAGAGCTGTGTAAATGGAGTTCAGAACCGTTTGAATTATGCAAATATCCCCAGTGGTTCAAAAGTTATGAGAATTTAAAGCCCCGAAATTGGGGGTACAAATGTGGACATGATTTTGTTTCAAAAATATGTCAAATCACGGACCATTAAAAAAAAAAGAAATTCAGTGATTTCTTCACCGTTTCTTTATTTTTGGAGCAATTTTGATACAATTTGGTATTCTTATGTAAAATTGTATGTTCTTTCTGATTATGCACTCAAATTGTATGTATCTCTATGCTTTAACCCATTATTTAGAGAATAAGAGATACAGATAGCAGTGATTTTGGTTTTTTTTAAAAGTTTAACACCCAATTATTCAACATTTTCATTATAATACTGCATGTATATACATGTATAGTATTAAGTCAAATAAATAACATCACTTTGAAGAAAAATAAAAAAATTTATTGCAAAAACACAGACATAAAATGAGGGTTCAGTTTATTTTATGGTAGGAATTTACAAGGAAAAAGTTAAGGATTACTGACTTTAAAACATAGCTAAAAAAAGTTCAGAAAAAAAGAAGAAAAAAAAGCAAAGTAATTTCGTTGCAGAAATTTCCATAAAATACGATAATTATCAAACTTTTTTTACGTGTGAATCTTAAAATTCTCATGCCAAAAATTAATGTTAAATAAATATTGGGTAAAATCATACTCAAAATCCCATGATATTACAGGGTGACACAGAAAAAAAAAAACCAAAAAACAGAACCCAAATTATTTATTTTCCCATTAAACTAACCCTAACACCCCCTAGTTAAAATTAATAGTTTTATTACAAAATTAGTGGGTTATGTTTTTCCTGGGTCATAGTTTGTTTTGAAATGTACGATTGTACATTGTACGTTTACGAATTTTGTTTTTGTTTTTTACATTTCTCGTTATTTCAATTTTTTTTTTCTCCAAAATTGAAACGAATGTAAAAAATAATTTAATTGTTAAAAACACATAAAAGTTAAATATTTAGAAAGATTCTTATTTTATTTTTAAAGGTATAAATATTTAA
Source organism: Doryteuthis pealeii (assembly GCA_023376005.1). NCBI lineage: Eukaryota > Metazoa > Mollusca > Cephalopoda > Myopsida > Loliginidae > Doryteuthis > Doryteuthis pealeii. The sequence continues at coordinate 23,003,149 of CM042147.1, read as the reverse complement.
AAAAATTGGCGATAGAAATAAGCGAATTTAAACTTTATTGTGTACATAACATAAACAATGCCTCACTGTTTAACGTAAACGTTACGCGCTTATAGCTTGTCGGACAAATAAATTTGAATTTTTTTTTCAAAATACAAATTTTTAAATAAAAAGCCGAAGAACTTAACATTCTTCAAATTTTACAAATTTTATATCAAAATAATTCTGAAACTTTGTAATATCATGGACAGAGTGCGTCTTTTTCGTTTATCATGCTCATTTTGAACAAATAGTCTTGGAGTTTGCACTATTGTAATTTTACTTACACGGGTCCTAGAAACAAAAAAAAAAAAGCTCCCTTTTGTACTTCCAGGTGTCTTCTAATTGAATGCAAAATTTCAAGAATATTGATAAAGATTAGCCACTTAGATTTTCCAAAGAAATGTAGAGTGTAAAATGTATTCTCGGAAAAAAATTTCTATCACGCATTTTCGGTTTTTTTAAGCAAAATACGTTTTTAACTCGCTGTAAAAAAATATTCAATTAATAAAAACACATACAAATTACATATTTAGAGAGATTGTTTTATTTTATTTTCAACCATATGAATATTTTTAAGATTGAACAATAAATATACGAGAAATTATGATTTTAAATCAATAATGTCCAATTTATGACGTCAATTGACAGGGTGTTTTTACATTCGAAAGTAACGTAAATTCGAGTTTTTTCTTCAAAATCAAAACTTTCGGATCAAATCCCGAAGCACTTGGCAGTCTTTAAATTTCACAAATTTTATAGGAAAATAATTTTGAAAGTCTCTAAAATTACAGACCATGTGCGTCTTTTATATTTTTTAAACAAATAACCTTTAAACTTGCCCTCCCATATTTTCGTTTCCACAGATCCTAGAAACAAAAAAAACAAACCCGTTTGTACTTCCAGGTGTCTTCTATTTGAGTGCAAAATTTCAAGAATATTGATAAAAATTACCTACTTTGATTTTGAAAAACAAAACAGCGTGTAAAATTTATCCTTAAAAAAACGGTCATATTTTGTTTTCAGCTGTTTTTTTCCTAAACTGTTATCCAATGTAATAAAGATTTGCATTTCTAAAGGGTAGAGCTATGTGAAATGCTAGTTTGTCCAGGATTTGAACCCCAGTCGCAAAGTCCATCCAAGCTTCAAGCACCTTGTGCACTACTCTTTACCCACTGATTTTTTATTTTTTTAAATGTTTTTTCTTGCATTTTAAAGCACATATTATGATTGTATGAGGTCTTAATGTTTTGGTAATCTGAACATTACATAAATGAGACTACCCTCCACTTGTTTGTTTCACTTTGAGGAAGCCATTTGTTTTGGTTGGCCATTTTCATTTCACTGTAAATCTCCACTGAAAATACGAATTTGTTCGAATCAATACAACTGCATATTTTAATATGAAAATATAAGATATGTTCTTAATTGTGCTTGCGCATTATTTGAAATGAACTTAATTGTTATTAAGAACACATTTTATGATGTTTTCATGTTAAAACATGCAGTTGTATTGATTCGAACAAATTCATATTTTAAGTGTAGATTTACAGTGAAATGAAAATGTCCGACCAAAACATAAGGCTTCGTCATAGTAAAACAAACAAGGGGAGGTTAATCTCATTTATGTAACTAACGTTCAGATTACCAATGCTTTTAGACTACTATTCTTTTCTTGGGTGCTTCATCTGGTGTAATGGTTAGCAATTTTGACTGGCAGAATATTAATGGTGAGTCTGATTCTCACAGAGTATCCTATACTACTGGCCTTGTGTCAAACTAAGCTATCAGCACCACTGTATACCCATAGCTGGTGGTGGTTGTGGGGAGAACAGATGGATTCATGCCTTTTTCAATTTGATTAGTGTGAAGGGAAAAACAGCCATGTCCAGAATTTGAACTGTGTTTGGCAATTCCATTTCCTATCATAATAACCATTACACTTAGCACACCTCCGAAAAGGATGAAAGTAACATGAAAACAAAAAAGGAATTTGTAGGTAAGAAATATTTAATCTAAAAACAAGAAATGTGTTTGTAAAATGATAATTCTTCCAAGCCGTAGTTGTATCAGTGCTACTGTATAGCTGCACCACTTGGACCCTAACGAAGCACCTAAAGAATAAGCTTGATGGGAGCTGCCCAAGAGTGCTGCGTGCGATCAAGTTGTGGAAACAACACCCCACAAGAAAGCAGCTGTACAGCCACTTCCCCCTATCACACAAACCATCTGAGTGAGACGAACAAGACCTGCAGGATAAGTGACGTCCTCCTGTAAAAACCAGCACATGGACATGTTAATGTGGGGCAATCCAGCAAGGACCTACATTAACCAGATCTGCGCAGATACTGGATGCTGTGCAGAGGACCTCCCGAGGACAATAAATGATAGAGAAAGTTGGCGAGAGATTGTCATGGATATCCGTGTATTCTTATTTGATCAACTTAGTTCTTGAGGAACCTCTTGGGAGCTCCTGCATGTTTTTGAAGCTTATGGTGTTGTATGGCCACATCTCAGGTATTTAATTTGGAGAGAGAGACAGAGAGAGAGAGAGAGAGAGATAGTAGAGATGATGAGGGTTCTTACTTGTTAACTCTTCTGCTTACTAACTCAGACACCATATTGTTCAGGCTGACTTCTCGGGCTGATCGAGTGGGTTGCTTTCTCGGGCTGTTTCCTCTTTCTTCTTCGGGTTGGTCATTTCTTGTTTAAATGAATCAATAAAGCAAGACTTGTTTTTCTTTTAAGTTTTTATTTAAAACAGCCCAGCCCATATTCAACCGCATGGTGAGTGCGACTCTGAGAGACGTCCGCTCTCATCGAAGGTCTAGTCGCATCTAAATTAAAACTTCTCATGCGTCTAATCGCGCACTACCAGAAAGGTGAGGTTGGGGTCATTGCTTGCCAATAACCATCAAAGTAATTTTCTGCTGAACTCCCATTATTTTTTAATCTAACAAACTCTTGATTCAAAAACTAACTACAGTACGTACATAATTCATTGACTATCCATGAATTATGTAACATATGTAATGCTCTACAATATGGAAGTTTTGATGATCCTATCTCTTCTTATGCGTCTTTCCAAGTGCTGATGGCCAGGTTCTTCTTTTGTGTTCTTCTTTCAATTACTGATACTGATCCATTTCTGGATTTTATTTCAAGGGATAAGTCATCACGCTTAAAATGATTAAAACTGTTTTGGGCAATACAGTCAGATAATTCATTTCATTCCCTTCCCACTAATTCTTCAAGCAGCTTCATTGACATTGAGGTCTAGTTTAAAATAATGCCTCAAAATTGCTAGAATCTCAATACAGTTGGTACCTTGACCTATGAGATTAATTCATTCCATTCATAACTCAATTTCCTCAAATATCAAATCAATTTTCCCCATTGAAATAAACTGAAATGCCATTAATCACCCCCCCCCTCAAAACACCCTCTTTTCTTTTTTTTGTTACGTTTTTTTAAATAAGAAAAATAAAGACTGTACTGTATAAAAGCATAATAAAATAGAATGTAATGAATTATGTGATGTAATATTTTTTGATATGGACACATAGCCTAGTGGATAAAGGAGTTAGATTAAGACAGTTCTAAGTGACAGTTATCTCTAGACTGCAGATTCAATCCTGGTCAGGAGCAGCAGTAACATAGAATAATAATTAACACAGCTTAACACCTGTACCCCAGCTATGGTTAGCGGAATGAGAACAGGATACCCCTGTGGACTGAAGGGTTTGGTTCAAAGTTCCATGATGGCTCCCGATTACGAAAGAAATACCTGAAGGCCGGAGGACACATCAACCAACCGAAACGTACAGATAACAATGAAGATGAGGACAATAGTCCGAATAATACAAATAATACTAATAATATTTTTCTTTGGCATAATTATGTTTTGTGTGAATTTATTAACATAAGCATATCTGAAGCTTGCTTGTTCCTCAAATTTTAGCTCTCACCACAAAGCAAAAAATTGACTGAGTGACAGCTTGTAACTTGGAAAACTCTTAAGTTGGGACACTGGTAAGTTAAGGTACTACTGTACTTGTATCTTCCATTATAATAGCTGAATAGTATTATATAGTAATGATGATGATGATGATAATACAGTGGTGTTGTAAGATTCTTATAATAAGTTGGAAGGGTCAGTGTAACCTTCCAGCGTGGGTACATGTGTGTACATGAAATACTCTGACAAAAAGAAATTATAAGATAATAACAAACAGACTTGATTCCGTGAGCACATAGAGAAATACATTCAAGACAGGAATACATATACTCATTAGAAGGTACAAGATAGATATACAAAACAGATACTTAAACGCATTATAAAGGAAGTAGGATGTAGGACTTACGTCCTAAGGAATGTCACTTACTGATAGCTGGTTGGGGAGGCAAAGCGTCTAAACCATGTGAAGTGTTTGCCAGTCCCAGAGGAAGAGAGTTAGAATTTTCCCAGGCTCTCATTTAAATAGTCTAGCCCTCTACTGGTGAAAACCTGCAACAAGGGAAGATAACTCTTCTGGACCCCACATCGCTCCAAACGGAGGCAGACAATCGCTACAGTGTCATAGATAGTCTATACATGGAATAATTTTTTCAGTAAAGGTCTTTAAAAAAAAAAAAACATTTTTGATACATCCTCAGTGATGCCTTTTGATTTAGTGCGTATTGGAGCACACATTTGCTTTAAATGAGTCCCCAGGAAAATTTATGGGTCCCAACTAAAGCCGCTTAACTCCTACCTTGTAACCTATCATGTTAATTTGTTTCTAAGAAACTATTGAAATGTATTGACAGCTTGAAATGGTGACGGAAGAAAAACACTAGAATGCATGGATATGATTTTACTGCATCCTTTTAGATTTTTGTGCATCAGGGACGCAGGAAACATACCTATTAGCATCTCTGTTAGTGTAAAGGTCTTTAAAAAAAAAAAAAGAAACAAATACTTTTGATACACCTTAATATTAATAAAAATCAATTCCATTTTGATTTACCTACAAGCAGGTTTTTCAAGTTTACTTTTGTCCTTTATAATTCTTACTGAGAGATTCATTTTTAACAACCGTTGAACTTTCTGATAGGATAGGCTAGGGGAGTAAACTCTGAAATAAAAATCCGGAGCTGGAGTCCCTAAAGTGGTGTGGTGCTGAACTTGGCGCTATCCAACACCCTGTGCGACACTATTGTTGCCAAACTACATAGGTTTCTCTACTTTTCCTTTGAACCACAGCGGCAGCGTGGAGAGGGAGAACCTGCTACAGCTCATCCTCCATATAAACCTGCCCAGACTACGTACAAACTTTCTGATCTTCTATTTAAACCCTGCATTGAACTAATTGACCTTAGTATTCAGCAGATGTTTTTTGAAAATGTCTGAGTCAATTCACCCCAATATTAACTGAATCCTAAACTTGGGAATGGTTGGATTATACCATGTGATCAATATCTCTCAAACTAAAAACCAAAACCAAGAGATCACCCCAACCTTAGAAAGGTTAGAATAAATAGGCTGCTGTTGCTTATACAACTATGTACATTGATTTAGTTTTGAATAAATTGTCTCTCTGTGTGTTTGTATGTATGTGTTTGTCTGTATGTATGCATGTATGTGTCTGTAATGTTTATTTATATACATATATGAATCAGATTTCTAAAGCCGACCAGAGAGCCTTTTCACCAGAAATATGTTGGGAAAATCTTCTATAGCTTCTAAATAGCTATTATCAGACTTAGCCATCCAAAACGAAAGCAATTTTTCCAGGAATTATCTTTTTTGTTGACAGACTTTCATTATTCTCAATCTACATGGCTTTTATTGATTTATTCTTATTGGAGTCTTTTATGTTTACAAACAACAACATTCTCTTCTTAGCACATTTCTCTCTCTCTCTCTCTCTCTTTGTTTCTATCTTCTCTCTTTTTGTTGATTCTATTTCCCTTTTATTCTTTTATCATTTTCTACTCTCTCTCTCTCTCTCTCTCTCTCTCTCTCTCTCTCTTCTCTCTCTCTCTCTCTCTCTCTCTTTCTCTTCTCTCTCTCTTCTCTCTCTTTCTCTCTCTCTCTCTCTCTCTCTCTCCCTCTCTCTCTCTCTCTTCTCTCTCTCTCTCTCTCTCTCTCTCTCTCTCTCTCTCTCTCTCTCTCTCTCTTTCTCTCTCTCTCTTCTCTCTCTCTCTCTCTCTCTCTCTCCTCTCTCTCTCTCTCTCTCTCTCTCTCTCTCTCTCTCTCTCTCTTTTCTTTCTTTCTTTTCATTTTTTTTTCTCTTCCTCATTTTAACTCCTCCAACTTCTTTTTTTTTTTTCTTTCCTCATTTTCGTCTTTAGTTCTCTCCCTCTCTCTCTCTGTCTCTCTTTCATTCCTCTCTCTGTCTCTCTCTTCTCTCATTCTCTCTCTTCTCTCTCATTCCTCTCTTCTATTCCTCTCTCTCTCTTTCTTCTCTCTCATTCCTCTCTCTTCTTCTTTCATTCCTCTCTCTTCTCTCTCTCTCTTCTCCTCTCTCTTTCTCTCTCTTCTCATTCCTCTCTCTCTGTCTCTCTCTCTCTTCCCTCTCTCATTCCTCTCTCTGTCTCTCTCTCTCTTTCCCCTCTCTCTCTTTTCTTTCTCCTCCTTTCTTCTTTCATTCTCTCTTCTCATTCCATACTTCTCTCTCTTCTATCCAATTCTACTCTGCACTCTTAGCTTTCACTTTTTTTTTGTGTCTTTTACAATCTGCATGACTGACTTAGTGGAAGTAAACCAGATACCTTTGTGCAATCGTCTTTTGCCAATGAATGAACTGCAACTTACCTGCTGGTGGCAACCACAGCAGCAGTGACTTATCTCTGCCTCAAGGTCTCCCTAATCCCCCACCCAGTCTCTTTTACACAATAAACCATACCCCACTCCGTTAACAGCAGCAAGTCAATCCGACATTACCCTACACCATCTGCTGTTAATTCCTGCTCTCTGCTACATACCCACACACACACACACACACACACACACACACACACACATATATAATATATATATATATATATATATATATATATATATATAGTCATGGGTGAACATATATGCATCCATCCATATTAAAGAATAGGAAAGACTATATACATATTTTTGTAAATGCATTCATTCATACATACTGATTTCTGTGATGTAAACACTAACTTTCATATATCCGTAAATCAATATAAACTCTTAGCACAACTTATGCTTACACTTATTTCTATAACAACAACAACACCACCGCCATCATTTAATCTGACAGTCCTACTTATGCGTGTACATTATGTACCAAGTTCCACGGTGAAACTACTGCTTACAAAAAATTTAATGCTTGCCTACTTAGTATCTCAACTTTCAACTGCGCACATTTTTTTTGTTTTCTTCCCATGTCCGCTCTTGAAGAGACGTCCACGTTCTTGACTACTCCGTCTCCTCTTCGTCGAAGCTGTGGTTTCCAGCTCTTCTAAGATAATGAGGAAGATTCTACGGATTTTGAAAGTTCCTGCGAAATACTTCAGATTCAGTAAGTGAGCTTCTCCTCTGTGGTATCAGTGATTGCTTTTATCAACCGCAGTTTTAGAAAACTAGTCAACGTTTTTGTCCTGATTTCGAGTTGAATTAGATTTTCTCACAACTTTTCTACCTCTGCTTTTTTTTTTTTTTTTTTTTTGTTGTTAATTGTTCTTTCAATTTAGAGACCTTGGATAATCTACTAATTATAAAAAAGTAGTTTGTAGTGCATATCTACATATATCTGAAAATAAACAAACAAGCTAATGATTAATGATAAAACATATTAAAAAAAAAATGGTAAGCCAAACCTGGAATGATAATCAGACATTATTGAACACACACACACACACACACACACATGCACACACACACACACACACACACATGCACACACACGCACAATTTGGAAGATAGACACAGAACAAAATGGACAGTCAATAGCAACAGCTTCAGATTCAGAAATCTTCTGTTGATGAGATTTTATCTCGAAATATTAAGAATAAATTTGGGGTTAACTAAAAACACCATAGTTACCTTTATTTTTCTTTACACTTACATTGTGATAACCTTCAAAACCAACCACCAAACCAATATAATCACAATGCTCCAAGCAAATTATAAAACACTTTTATATCTACATATCTTTTGTGCCTATCTACATATCTTTTACATAGTGCATATCTTTTGGCCGGGGGTCCAGTGGCTTCGGACCTGGACTGCATAAGTTAACATTGTTGATCTCAGATGATTGTCCCCCTAGGCAACACCTGCTCCCTCGATTTAAAGGGGCAGGGCTGGGTTTATTGCTCGGTGCCCAAGGTGCCCCCCTTGAGGGTGAATGCCGACAGGATGAATGCATTTTTTTCACCCGCCTCCCATGAGCTTCGGTTTGTGGGTGGTCTCACATTAATAGGGCCTTGTGCCTAACCCGTACACATGGAGTACATGGTAAATATCTAGTTTGTAATGCATATCACTTGTATATCTGTTAGTATATGCACTAACATATATTTACTTGTTGGCGAGCAAATCTTTTTTAATCTGCAAATATGTGATAGATAACAAAAATATATCTTTCTTTCTAATAAAATCAATGTTTAGTAATTCTAGTATTGCTATGTTAGTTTAAGTTGTACTACTTGATCCAGTAGATGTTAATATACTAATAAATCATGATATAGCATCTTGTATTGTCTTACTATGCATAATTTTCTCTGGTTCTGAAAAGGAACATTTTCTACCATTTGATGAAAGAGTCTCTAAAAATAATTTTGTTTATCTTTTAGAACCTTAGTATTGATTAACAGAAAAAAAAAGTAGGTGATCTAGTCTCAGATGTTTATTTAATACATTGGGAAATTATACTTAGGATTGAATTTTAAATTTTAAACCTCCCATGCTATTTTTCTATGAGAGAATTTGGTACCATTATAGAATGTGGCCTTATGTCTCTCTTATAGTATGTGCCCTACCATAAAAAGCATATTATAAGGTTATAATAATAACTGCTAACCCTAGCCCCAACCTTATTTCAGAATATTTTAGAATTAAATAGATCTCTGATTCATTAAATTATGGATAAAATCTTTTTTAATTATTCTTAATTACTATGACTGAATTGCTTTTCTTGAAATTGAATATATGTGAAAAATAATTAGTTTCAATAAATTGCCTACTACTTATATCTATAAATATACTCTTACTGGGGTAGGACACATTCAAATCGGGTAGGCCACATACTATAACGGCACCAAGAATTTGGCTTAACAAAAAATCTACACTTTTATATTGCAAAAGTTTGTTTTTTTTTTTTTTTTTTGTGATAAGCATTCTACACTTTTGATTGGAAAAAAAAAAGATAAACTGCCTCAAACTATTAATCTTATTTTGAGACATTTTTAAAGCAATTTTGATCATTTTTCTATAGATTAAAATTTGAAGGCCTAATTTTTAGACCCAAAAAAAATTGGCATTAACTTATGAGTAATGATTGTAAGTAAGTAAAGTCATCGGGGTGGTCTAAAGTCGGTATCAGCAATGGAGTCTACCCCCTTTTCACTAGCGCTAGACCAAGGAGATTGTTTTTAGCATCTGAAGTGGAGTGCCACACTTACCATCAACTCCTTACTTTCCCACACAGATCCCTGTGCTACTCATTCACTGAGTTGGCAAGGGCCGGTATTGAACCAAGAACCTTGCAATTCCTAGACGAGTGCTCTACCGACTGTGAGTAAGGTTGAAACATAACTGAAGAACTAGGAGAAATCCTTGGTTTCAAAAATGAATTCCATAAATGAATGATTTTGTGACCATAAACTAAGGAACATCCTATACATAAGTATATATGGTAAATGTGAATTTAAAGTGAAAGATCAAAGGAAATGACAAGAAAGAAAACGTAGTGGTAGTACCTGTTAGGGTCCCATCTATGGGTTAAATAGAAAACATGAGTTTATAAACAAAATTGTATTATCCATTAAAAATGAAATTATTTCAAAAATTTGTCAGCATTAAACATTTTTTACCAATAGAAGTATTCAGCATAAAATGACCCAAGGGGTTGACATGCCATAAAACCCAACCAACCAACCAAGAAAGGAAAGTATTAAAAATCTATACACAAGCATATACAGTAATTTTCTTTTGAGAAATATTCATCTTTCTTTTCCTTAACATAGAAATATGAAATCATTATGACAACCAAATTTCCATTTTCATTATTTACTGCATTGTAAAACCCAATCAGTACAACATTTCATTTTCCTATTTAGTGACTGTGAGTAACCAGTTTTCAATTTTTCATTTCCTTGTATTAATATTCAATAGCTGCAAGTTTTCTTTGGTTTTTCATTTTGATGTTAAAATTGATTGAAATCATTTGGAAATGACATCATTTTTTAAATAGCACAACAATAATAATAATAATAATAATGTAAAGTTGAAAGAAAATGAAATAATAATAATGATGATGATGATAACGATAATAATGATAATGATGTAAAGTTAAAAGAAAACTAAAAGATGGACAAAAACCTGGACCTTGCCAGAGAATTGGAAAAGCTGGAATATGAGGGGGGAAAGTGATACCAATTGTAGTTGGTGCACTTGGAACGGTCCAAAAAAACTTGGAAAAAAGACTGGAGGACCTGGAAATCAGAGGAAGAATTGAGACCACTCAGACTATTGCATTGCTGCAATCGGCTAGAATACTCAGAAGAGTCCTGGGGAGACTTGTTGTCACTCAGACTCCAGTGAAATACCATCAGCTAACACTGATGTGAAAAACTCAAAGGAGTGAAAAATAATAATAAATATTAAATTTCATTAAATGATGAAAAATTAACTTCCACCCGGAAAATATTTTTACTCATTCATATTTTTATTTTATACACTAAAATAAATATTTTTTTGTCAATTGTACACAGATATTTTCAACTCAAGATATAAAATATATAAGGATTCTATAAAATGGCTGGGTTAGCTCAGTCGGTAGAGCATTTGGCTTGAAACCACAAGGTTCCTAGTTCGATACCAGCCCTCGCCAACTCAGCGTATGAGTAGCACAGGGATCAGTGCGGTAAAATAAGGAGTTGGTGGTAGGTGGGGCGCCCCACCTCAGACACAAAAACAATCTCCTTGGTCTAGTGCTAGTGAAAAGGGGATAGACTCCCCCACTGATTGGGTGATACCGACTTTAGGCCACTCTAACGACCTACCTATAAAACAAATAGAACAATTTAATTAAAAAAAACTATTCAAGATATTGACACTCATGATACAGTTTTGCAGAGAAATATTTGAAGTTTATTGCTGCAATTTTCAGTGAGTATTGCTAAAAATTAGATCTTGATAAACTTATCTTCATCTTCACAATGCTCTAGTATTTCTGTAATGGAATCACCATGTGTGGCTTGTAAGGAATCATTTTCAGGTAATCTGAACATTAGTTACATAAATGAAAGTACCCCCTCCCCCTGTTTATTTCACTTTGAGGAAGCCGTGTGTTTTGGTCGGCCATTTCAACATAAATCTACACTGAAAATACAAATTTGTTTGAATCAATACAACTGCATGTTTTAACACAAAAATATCATAAAATATGTTCTTAATTGTGCTCGCGCATTATTTGAAATGAATTTAATTCTTATTAAAAACACATTTTATGATATTTTCATGTTAAAACGTGCAGTTGTATTGATTCGAACAAATTTGTATTTTCAGGGTAGATTTACGGTGAAATGAAAATGGCCGACCAAAACATATGGCTTCCTCCAAGTGAAATAAATAAGGGGAGGTTACTCTCATTTATGTAGCTAATGTTCAGATTACCCATTTTCAACCATTTCTGCAACATTTTTAAAACAGTCATTGAGCTTCCAGTGAGAAAAAAACTAACTGTAAGTTGTAAGATTAGCATAGTAACCATCATCCTATAGCAGGCACTCTGAATATAGAAGCATAATTTCAGCACTCTAGACATTGTTTCAAATTAATCCGATTTAAAATAAACTAATCTGGCTGACACTCATTTCAACCAAAGATGCATTACTTTGCAACTGCAAATATTATTATCATCATTATAGGAAATGGAATTGGAAAATCAAGTTAAAATTCTGGATAAAGCTATTTGCGTTTTACATTATGTTGATGACCTTGGGTAAAAGAATGAATTAATGGGTGGTCGGAGAGGCCCGCTCCAATCAATTGACTGGTCATGTCAAGCCCTAGCACCTATATGATTTTCCCAACCCTATTGCCCTTATGGCAAGTCCCAAGCCTTTTTTATCACTTGGGTGCTAGATGGCGGTGGATGAGGGTCTTCATGTCTTGGGTATGACGTTAAACTCTAACTGATGGTGAGGTTCCAGTTTTGGAGGTTTGGGGAATGTGAAGCACCCCTTCATCACCATTGCTCCCTGGTCTACTCTGACCCGGAGTGGTAGTACTTGTTAGGGTCCCATCTATGGGTTAAATAGAAAAACATGAGTTAATAAAAAATTTGAGTCTCCATTAAGAATGAATTCATTAAAAACCTTAAATGACTCACTGAGGTTGATCAAGATGCTCATCAATCATCAAAAAGCTGAGTTAGTGTTATGGTCATTGTCATAGAAAATGGAATTGGCATTTGGGAGTTCTAATTCTTAGGAAACGTAGGAATCTATCTGTTCTCCCCAACATAGCTCTGGGTAAATAGTGGGATCTTTAGCCTTGGATAAGAAACAAGTCTAGGAGATGGAAAACTCCGAATTCAAACCAACTTTACTATGCTTAATATTGACACGTGATGGAAGGGTTGGGTAAATACATCCTCTTCTATCCTCTAATAATTAATGTATTACCTTCCACTCATTCCACTTATTTTACTATTAAAGCAAAAGTTTTTTTCAACCAACATTCTCAACCATCCTCCTTAATCCTTATCATTTTATCGGACCATATGACCTTTTGTGAAATCGATTCATCAGGACATTTTTTCCATTTACACCGTCAAAATCCGGTTGTTTGTTAGGGGTTAGGATTAGAAAATAAACAGGAAGAAATTTGTGATGAGGTTTCTTGGATGCGGCATGGACTGATATAGAAAGATTATCAATCATATGGAAAATCTAATCTCTTTGATAAGATAAAGCAAAAAATCTTCCAGGATTTGCACCGCGTGAACTTTAACAAAATGCTTAGATAAAAAGATAAATGGAAGATAGACAAAAATCCTGAGTGCTATCTTGAACAAATCTTGAAGTAGTGCCTCACAAGAAAGCAGCTGTACAGCCACTTGCCTCCCATCACACAAACCATCCGAATAAGATTAACAAGACCCGGCTGGAGAAGCAACAATGAACTCATAAGTGATGTTCTCCTATCGACACACCAGTGTAGGCTGACCAGCAAAAACCTACATCGGTCAGCTTTGTGCAGATTCGGAATGCTGCACGGAGGACCTCTCAGGGGTGATGACCTAATAGGGAAGATTTGAGAGAGTCATGGATATCCGTGCTGTCAGTGTGACATGATGATGATGATGATAATTGGTCATAATTAGTCATAATTATTAACATGACGTTGTTTTTCAATGTCATTGCAAAGAAGATTATGTTTGGGCTTAGATGTGAATCAAAACATTCTCAGTGATGCTGATAGCTTTTTAATTTAGTGTGTCCTGGGACACACAGATTTGATTTGAATGAGTCCCCGGGAAATTTGATGGGTCCCAACTAAAATTTCTTAATAAATTGTAGCCTTTTTTTAACTATCTATGAACAACTAGTCGTACAATACATCTTGTGGATACATACAGGGTGGTCGTCAGTGATGCACTATCTTCATCATATCAGCTTCGATAGCAACCCTAACTTCAATCTGGCATCTTCAAGCTGCCGCCCTGTAAGCTACGTGCTACTAGTATTGACATCTTGCTTCAAATAAACCACACACACAAGAATTCAAACTCTTAAATAGGGAAACCACAGTCAGTGTGAGCCAATGAAAAAGTCCACCACCCACCAACCAGCCTACCTCAAATATATAATGGAATCATCTGTTCATCCTGGTTTCAGTCTAGTTTACTCTTTATGGATTCCGCTTGCGGTAACTTCGCTCCCTTCTATGAATATGGATCCTAACTAAAGTTTCTTGATAAATTGTAGACTTTTTTTTAATTATCTATGAACAATGCAGGACGTCTACCTATCAGCATCTCTACATCCTAGATTTTTAAATATTTACTAAGTTTTTAAAAAAATTTTATAACAAACTTGGTTAAAAGCCAAATTATTTTTGCAGCAATAGTTTGTTTTTTCACATGCTAAACAAAATTCATTGATATATATATATATATATATATATATATATATATATTGGAGGTGCTTGTAGTGTAATGGTTATCATCATAGTAAATGAACATGGTGACCCAAGTCCAAATCCTTGTTTGTTTGCATTTCACATAGCGCTAGTATCCTTGGGAAAGGCACAAATCCAACGATTCTCCCTCCAGCTACCAGTAAATAGTAGGGCAGACTGGATTTTTTAAACTTGTTATGGCAACTGGTCAAGGAGAAGGAAAATTCTGAATTTAAACCTGTTAAACTCTGCTTAAAATTAACCATACAGAAAGGTTGTGTAAATACACATTTACATTTTAATATTGTTTTTGTTATTAATTTGCTGTAAGCTTAAACTAACAGTTCTTTTTTATAATGAATAGGACTTTTATAAAGTTTAATGTTAGTTTTAGAAAACACATTAATATTTTGGGTGAACATTGATACTATCAACCTAGATATAAGTTGATATTAGTTTACTTAACCCTCAATGTTTTTAGTATCTGCAATTGAATATGGAAGAATCTCAAAAAGTAGTATACATCATAAAAAAATTAATTAAAAAAAAGATGAAATTACTTTTGTTTCTTATTTATATTTCTGTTTTATTTGCATCTTTTTATAATTTGCTAATGTGAAACGTTTATGTGGGAAATTGTTGTTAATGAAAGGCTGGCATCTATGTGTTTACCTTTGTTTATCGTTTTTTAATGTTGCAGGTGTGTGAATAACGCTGTCTTAATTGTAAGAAAGCTTACAGATTTAGTTTTTATAGCCAACAGCAGTTTCAGCAGTTTAAAACATTTCTTAGAGAAATATCTATTATTATTATTATTATTATTATTATTACTAGCAAATATATGCACCTTCCTCCAGGTGCAAGTATTTAAGTTTTAATGTAATAAAATATTATATTAAATTAGAAAGGTTAATGAAACTAAATAAAATATGCAGAGAAAGATTTGAAACAGCAGGGGTATAATTGAAAAATAGAACTGAAACTTACTCTTCCATCACTCCATCTTTCATTGCTACATTTTCCTAATTTAATTATTTAGTTAAAATAGGAAATAAAGAATAAAATGAGTTATTTTTTCTTGTTAATGGATTTCTTTTAAGATTTATTGAAGAGATTTTTTATTGATATAAAACCAAACAATTAGAAGTCAATAATACTAAGCAGTAAGGGGGGGGGCGTAAAATTAGCATTCAACTGAGCTAGTGGCTGGCATTAGTTAATGAAACATTAGTATTACCTTTCAGTAGCAGGCATTCACTAAAAAAAAGTCATTGGGGTGGCCTAAAGTTGGTATCAGCCAATCAGCAATAGCGCTAGGCCAAGGAGATTGTTTTTGCATCTGAGGTGGAATGCAACACCTACCATCAGCTCCTTACTTCACTGCACAGATCCCTGTGCTACTCATAACGCTGAGTTGGCAAGGACCGGAATCGAACTAGGAACCTTGTGGTTTTTAACCGAACGCTCTACCGACTGAGCTATTCATTAATGAAATATTATTATTGTCCTTCAAGCTATGATCATCGAATTTTCTATCATTACTGATGGGACCCCAAAGCATGATTTTAGCATATTAGTTTTTGAAAATTTCCAAAAATTTTAAACTTTTAACAAGAGGATTTCATTTATAATGTAAGTGTGGTGTTAAACTGAACCCTTTGATTATGTCCAGCTTGTTAGCTAACTAAACATTTTTTGTTTAACCATATAAAGTAGATATTTAGCTGAAATGTTATGACCTTTTTATATGGTCAATGGAAAACCACTTCTTATAAAACGTTAAGAGGCTTCAGAGAAGTCTCTAACATAACAAAGAAATCCAACAAAGATGTACATAACAAAATACAGACTTTATTGTCTGAGCACATTTAACATAAAATACGGATACAAAATAGTTAGGATGAACGTCCTGAGGAAGGAAGAAAGAGTTCATGTAGAGTTAATCTTGAGGATACTAAAGATAGAAGTGTTACTTACTGTATAGTTGGGGGGGGGGTCAAGGCCCCTCAAGCCTTAATGGACAGAGACACAACTTGTCTAGTGCATCTTTGTAGATTCCAGATGAAAGCAGTAGTCACCGGGTGGCTATAAACATTAACCTCTTTACAACTCTTACTAACATATAAGTCTTCTCTAACAAAAAGTTCAGTGTTATGTCTCTTTATTGAGGTAATAAATAGGACTGATAAATTTATGATCACTTCATGTAACTGTTTGTAGGGTGGCTTTTCAGCTAGAAATAGTAATGCTTGGATTTGCCCACACTACTTGTCTATTTTTACAGTTGGCTTTCTCTTTTTTCTAATCATTTCAGCTTTTTGTCTTCATAACTGGGTAATCTGAACATTAGTTACATAAATGAGAGTAACCTCCCCTTAGTTTGTTTCAATTTGAGGAAGCTGTATGTTTTGGTCAGCCATTTTCATTTCACCGTAAATCTACACTAAAAATAGGAATTTGTTAAAATGAATACAACTGCATGTTTTAACACAAAAATATCATAAAATGTTTCCTTAATAACAATTAAATTCATTTCAAATAATGTGCAAGCACAATTAAGAACACATTTTATGATATTTTCATGTTAAAACATGCAGTTGTATTGATTCGAACAAATTCATATTTCAGTGTAGATTTACGGTAAAATAAAAATGGCTGGCTATTTCATTATTATTATTTTTATTATGGTCGGCCATTTTCATTTCACCATAAATCTATACTGAAAATACGAATTTGTTTGAATCGATACAACTGCATGTTTTAACACGAAAATATCATAAAATATGTTCTTAATTGTGTTTGCTTATTATTTGAAATGAATTTAATTGTTATTTAGAACACATTTTATGATATGTGAAACAAACAAGGGGAGGTTACTCTCATTTATGTAACTAATGTTCAGATTACCTTTATATGTATAAAATTCTATTTATTTCTTTGCTTGCTTTTACTTGATAACAGAATAAAACATTTAGTGACCAATCTTTCTTAATGTTTACTAAATATTATTTTCTGTTTATTTCAGTTAATTTTAAGTATCTTATAAAAGTTGATTTTTCTTTTTTTCTAAATCTGAACCATTCAACGTGATCTCTACAATCTTGACTGCTTCTCATTATTTTATCCTCCAAAATTGTACAGCCATTTATAATATGAATATGTTAATTGCAACTGTCAGTTTGGCATTTTTAGGATCATCAAACAATAAGTTTTCTATTTAAACTCATTGTAATGTTATCTCCTGACATCCTTTTGAAAGTGGAGCACCCCTTCATCACAATTGCTCCCTGGTCCACTCTGCCCTGGAGTGGTAGTACCTGTTAGGTTTCCATCTATGAGTTAAATAGAAAAACATGAGTTTATTTAAAAAATTGAGTATCCATTAAGAATGAATTTTATTTCAAAATTTTGTCGGCATTAAATGACCTGCCAAGGTTGATATGCCATGGTTGATATGCCGTAAGACAAAACAAACCAAACCAAACCAAACCATCCATTTGAAATAAAATCTCCTATATTATTCTATAATGATGATGATAATAATAATAATAATAATAATAATAATGTTCTAGGACTGATTTAGCTCAGTCAGTAGAGCGTTCGGCTAGAAACCGCAAGGTTCCTAGTTTGATACTGGTCCTCGCAAACTCAGCGTATGAGTAGCACAGGCATCTGTGCGGTAAAGTAAGGAGCTGATGGTAAGTGTCGCACTGCACCTCAGATGCAAAACCAATCTCCTTGGTCTAGCATTAGTGAAAAGGGGATAGACTCCCTCACTGATTGGCTGATACTGACTTTAAGCCACCCCGACGACTTTATACTGCTTACTTTAAGAATTCGGTTGGAGAGGCCCCCTTTGATCAATTGGCTGGTCATGTCAAACCCTAGCACCTATATGATTGCCCCATCCCTATTGCCCTTATGGCAAGCACAAACCCCTTTTTATCATATGGGTGCTAGAAAGCAGTGGCTGAGGATCTTCATGTCCCGAGAATGACGTTAAACTCTATCTGATGGTGAGGTTCCAGTTCTAGGGGTTTGTTGAATGTGGAGCACCCCTTCATCACCATTGCTCACTGGTCTATTTTGACCCGGAGTGGTATTACCTGTTAGGGTCCCCATCTATGGGTTAAATAGAAAAATTTCTTTATAAAAGAAATTGAGTATCCATTAAGAATGAATTTATTTCAAAACTTTGCCGGCATTAAATGACTCACTGAGGTTGATATGCCGTAAAACAAACAATCTCTTTAAGAATTCATCTTTTATATCTGAAGGATTTAATACATCAGTACATAAATAGATAAATCCTATTCAATCTATGCAATAAATAAAATTAATAAATACTCAGTATTATTCGGACTAATGTCCTCATCTTCATTGTTATCTGTACAACGTTTCGGCTGATGTGTCCTCAGGTTCCCAAGTCCGACAAAAAAATACCTCAGGTATTTTTTGTCGGACTCGGGAACCATTTTTTCAGACTCTGGAACTTTCTTGTCGAACGCGGGAACCTCCTTGTCGTAATCAGGTGTCATCACGGAACTTTGAACCTAATCATCAGCTGAAACGTACAGGTGAAGATGAGGGGTCATTCCATGTCAAAACACCGGAAAAATCTGCACCCACCGACACCGAATTACTTGAAATTTGGCACAAATGTTCCCCTTCATGAGTTAGGAAAGTGTGCCAAATTATTTTGTCTTAAACCTTACAGTTCCGATTTTAGAGGGGGGGATATAATTTTGCTATTTTGCCTCAAAATTAAGGCTGTGCGGTGTCGCAAAATCTCAGTGTTTTTTTTTAATTTTTAAAAAATACTTTCATACATTCAATATTTCTGAAATTTGGTATGTAAGGCAAATAAGGACTGTAGAATCCAAATATCCAACTATTTTAACCCTATACCTCACAGAAAATTTTATTTTGCCCACCCAAATGCATGACTCCAAAATCAACAACTTTTCACCTATGTAGCTTACGGTCAGTCTATCGAAAATGGGTCCTCTTCAATTTTCATAATATTTTTTTCTTAACATCTACTATGTCTGCCTAAGTTCACCAAAGAATTTCGTGAGGGGGTCAAGTCTACTTTAGAAGATATGAACCTGCCAAGTTCAGAGTTTTTTTCCTATGTACGTGCAGGATTTCAGTGAAAGATTATAATTAAAGACAATCATACTAATGCTCCATGAACTCTCAAATGTTGATATTGTGCTCAGTGACTTCTTAAACTATTCAATAATATTGTTTTTATCAATTAAAAAAAAAAAAAATTAAATACGAGGGTGAGTCAAAAAGTAATGCCATTTTGTTTAGTACAGGTATAATTACCGACACAGGAACATGTATCATGAATTAAAATGAAGTTGGTCCTCTGTGGATCACCTCCCTACTTTCCCACAGTCACTGTTTTTTTTTTTTTTTTTCAATAGCAATGTTCCACCTTCAAATGAGAGTATGTATCCCTATTCTGTTAACTGTTCTTTGAGCCACTTCTTCACTACAGATTTCACTTTGTTTATTTTTTTTGTTGTGTTTTTTGTTATTTAAAAAAAATTTTTTTTTACTATTTTTCAATCAAAAGAAAGTGATAATAAAAATGAATATATAAGGAGTCTTTAAAATATTACATTTTAAACTACACTGTGCCATAAATTTTGTTGTGTGTATAGACCATCTTGGACAGATGATAAACTCTACCATTTGGTGTTATAGGGACATCAACAGTGCACAGAATATTTGTGAATGGCACAAAACATATCCTTAAAATTCTCTTCCCAGTAAAATGAACAAGATGGAAGAGCTGGGCGCACTAACTTAATCAGCAAGTCATTCTCTGTATCAATCCAAATTTTATTGTCACACCTGCAACAAACATATCCTGAAACAACAAATTTCACTGTTTTTCTTCAGTTCCAATAGAGAAGTCATGTATTAGGTCATAGTTTTCATCTTCACTACATTGTTTTATGGCTATTTTATCTCTGATGAGTGGAATAAATTGATGAAAACTTCTTGTTCCTGGGACTGTGGATGCATTTTTGAATCTCATGTTGAGGCTCCTCCTTGCTTCCTCAACTTCCTCCTTTTCAACCAGAATTAATTTGATACCTTCAATTGCAGATCTGCAATATTCAAACATAGATTTTTGGAAAGGATTTCTTTGGTAGTTGGTCTTCGGAGACTTTCTTTTGACACTATCCTTTTCACTGTCCCACCTATACCATCACATGGTTGTTTACCATGACTTGTTGCAAAGAGATTCCATTTTGTATTGAGACCCAAATATTTCTGATGGTTGCAAAATTGGCAAAGTTCTTGTATTGTACTGTGCAACTATCAGTAAAATACTCACTATTTTTTATATTTGGCAAGGTAGGCCCGATTACCTCAATTTTTTTCTGTACCATATAAACAAATGCTACATACATAATCACTCACATAATGCAGAAACAATGATTTTGCATTGCATTTTCAAGTTTAAAGTAGGGTACCACTGGATTTAAAGTACATTGTGAGGTACTCCAATGAAAACTCTGGATCTCACCTTGAACTACAAATTTGTAGTTCTCAGCAAAATCTCCCAGGAACAAAACTTCAAAATCACTAATCTCCTCCTTTCTTTGCTTTAAGTATCTGGATTGTGATTTAGCCAATTAAGAATGAGGTGCTAATTTATTCAATTGCAAAACAACTAAATAAATGTAAGCTTGACAGGATTCCTTTTGTGTTGTCAAAGTCAATCAGTCAGTTGTTATCCATTGTGAGAACTCTATTGATTCAGTGTTATCAATATTTCCTTCGATGATGTCATAAATTTTTATTCAAGCTGCCCTGATGATTTAGGAAAATTTGGCCACCTATGAATCATATACTCTCTGCTACTGGTATTACAGACAATATATTTCAAGAGATCTTGATATGATACATTCAGTGGTTCCAGTAATAATTTCATGTTTTGTTGGATGGTACATACACATATGGCATGTGTACCTGCACTACCAGCAAGGACACAGCATTTCAGCCTTAGACTACAAAATTTTGAAAACTCCAAGAATGCTATCAGGTTCTGTTCCTTGAATGGTCTGAAGAGCTCATTTAGGTTGCACAAGATGAGTCTTTTCTGCTGATGAATATTATGTTTAATACTAACAGTCTTTCCTGCCTGGCATCAGTTGAGTATATTCATCATCTTAGTAAAATGCTTCCACTAGCTGTGCAATATTAGCAGGCAAAGATTTGCCCCCTTTTGGTTCTGGCACAGCTAAAATACCTCTTACGAACACAATTTGTGAGCCTTGCGTACAATGTGTTCTGAAACTCCAAACACACACATGACTTTTTTGTGTGACCAGTCGGTAGGAGAGCAAGTGTCAAGATTTGTATTTTTATGTTGGTTGATTCCACTCTCTTCATTTTTGCTACAAGAAGCTTTATCATTTTATCAAAGTACTTAGCTTTATCTAAAATTTCAAAGCCTCATCATTCAACAGCTCAGAGTCAACATTTAACGACCTGCCTACTTTGGTCTTTATACATTGCAATACAGAAGAATGTTTTCTCTTACCTAAATGAGCTTTTCCAGAGTAATGATGTCCTTTTTTTTTATTGGAGAAATTCCAATAGCAGAGAAACATTCATTGATATTTCTCTTCTCTGTTTCTGCAGAAGTACTTGTATCAAGCTTTTTCATTGCTGATCTGATACATGTCTTGGTTCTTCATTATTACTACTCTTTTCTGATTCTGCAGAAGTACCTGCTTCAAGCTCTTTCATTTCCTCATCAGGAAGAAGTTTGTGGATTTGTATTTGACAATTAGGGCAGAGTTTCTTGTCTGGGATTAGTACCAACTTAGCCTTTACCTTGTCTGCCATCACCAATGAAATTGGTTTCAAACTGCCTTTAATTTGCTTTTTATGATTTTTAAATGGAATACAACATCTCTTTTCAAGCCATTCATATTTAGTCAACAAGGTCTGTTTGTGATAGCAACAGATAGTCTGTATTTCATCCTCATCACAATCTGTTCTATAGGCAATAAGCTTTATATCCATCGCATCCAACTGATCAATTGGAATCACTCCAACCTGTTTATCATGGAATAACATTTTCAACTGTTAGCTCAGTACAAATAGTACAATAATGTTTGCCTCTAAAACTATCTTTCATTCTTTCTTTTCAATAAAAACATTATTCCAGTGATGAGGAAGTGAAATCTATAGTGAAGAAGTGGCTCAAAGAACAGTTAACAGAATAGGGATACATACTCTCATTTGAAGGTGGAACATTGCTATTGAAAAAAAAACAAAAAAAACAGTGACTGTGGGAAAGTAGGAGGTGATCCACAGAGGACCAACTTCATTTTAATTCATGATACATGTTCCTGTGTCGGTAATTATACCTGTACTAAACAAAATGGCATTACTTTTTGACTCACCCTCGTATTTAATTTTTTTTTTTTTAAATTGATAAAAACAATATTATTGAATAGTTTAAGAAGTCACTGAGCACAATATCAACATTTGAGAGTTCATGGAGCATTAGTATGATTGTCTTTAATTATAATCTTTCACTGAAATCCTGCACGTACATAGGAAAAAAACTCTGAACTTGGCAGGTTCATATCTTCTAAAGTAGACTTGACCCCCTCACGAAATTCTTTGGTGAACTTAGGCAGACATAGTAGATGTTAAGAAAAAAATATTATGAAAATTGAAGAGGACCCATTTTCGATAGACTGACCGTAAGCTACATAGGTGAAAAGTTGTTGATTTTGGAGTCATGCATTTGGGTGGGCAAAATAAAATTTTCTGTGAGGTATAGGGTTAAAATAGTTGGATATTTGGATTCTACAGTCCTTATTTGCCTTACATACCAAATTTCAGAAATATTGAATGTATGAAAGTATTTTTTAAAAAAAAAAAAAACACTGAGATTTTGCGACACCGCACAGCCTTAATTTTGAGGCAAAATAGCAAAATTATATCCCCCCCCCCTCTAAAATCGGAACTGTAAGGTTTAAGACAAAATAATTTGGCACACTTTCCTAACTCATGAAGGGGAACATTTGTGCCAAATTTCAAGTAATTCGGTGTCGGTGGGTGTAACACCCCGGTGAATTGACATGGAATGACCCTGAGGACAATAGTCTGAATAATACTAATTATCAAGCCTCCTCGCAAAAATTCAGAGACATAGAATAAATACTCATTAATTTAAAAAAAAAATTTTTTCACTCTGCTGGAAGTGTTTGACTTTTATTCTTATTTCTTCTTCTGTTGGCCATGTTGTATTCTCTATGTGTTTCTTCTTCATCGGTTGTGTTGTATCTCTCCGCTTCAATCTTTGTTCTTATAAATCAAAACCATGGAGCCATATTATTTTGGTGTTTTTATTACCTGATCCCATCTTTGACAAGTGCATGCTGGAGAACATCAACATGGCTGCTTGCTTGATTCTCAATTTAAAAACTTCTTTCCCAGGAGTTGCATAGTCACATGATTTGATCAACCAATCAACGAATACTGTCTTGTTTCAACATGGGGTTATGGTTTGTCTGTCAAACTTTGACTGTATTTTTCATGAGTTTATTTTACGGTTGAATTCAAATCCTACACTTCATTACAAAAATGATAAGATAATATAATACGAAAATATCATAAAATGTGTTCTTAATAACAATTAAGTTCATTTCAAATAAAGCGCAAGCACAATTAAGAACACATTTTATAATATTTTTGTGTTAGAACATGCAGTTGTACTGATTCAAACAAATTCGTATTTTCAATGTAGATTTACGGTGAAATGAAAACGGCCGACCAAAACAAATGGCTTCCTCAAAGGAAAACATACAAGGGGAGGTTACTCTCATTTATGTAGCTAACTTTCAGATTATCATAAATTGTTGCATTTAGTGGTCAGAGCTTGAAGCATGATATCTTTATTCTGTACCAATTTGGAAAAGTAGTTTTTTGTGTCAAAATATCCCTATGTAAGGGAGACTTGATTCCTGCAATGAAAAAAGCCTTTTATGGCATTTAGTAGTATAAATGTTGAAGACTTTAAAATTTAACAAACGGGAAGAGTTGTACTTGAAATTGAAATGTAATATGTTTCTTCTTTTTTAGAAGATGATGATGACGATGATGATGAAGAGGAAGAAATTGAAGTGGATGTAAGTACAGATGAGGCCAGCGCAACGAGTGCAACCAGTGCAAATGGAGCCAGTGCTCGAATACAAATCAACACCACATTTGATAAATCTCTTCCAGTTGCTCATTCAGTAAGTTAACAACCACATTTTTTTAAATTTATTCTTTAACCCTTTCCTGACTACTTCTGTTACGTACTGGCATCAAATTCTATATGTTATATAGCGGCTTCAAATTCACACTGCTAAATCGTGTATGTTAGTAGTCGTTGTGATATATATGGTCACGTAGCGAACTATGTAGTAGTCGGACTTAGAAAATCACAACACATGGGTATTGTAAAAACTTTGAGTTTATTTCTTTCTTCCTCGCATTGGTGGGTGGCGAGCGTTGACAATAACTACTACAATTGTTGGGATGACTGGTGATGTTGAAGTAAAGGGGTGGCTCACGGTCTGTCTCACCGCCCTTGGCTGCAACGGACCGTGAGCGTCGGTCACTCACTGTTCTCTGTCCGCCGTCCGACTGACTGTCGGCTCGAACCGTCTGGCCTTTATAGCGATAGATACTCCTACGCATCTTTATCTTTTAATCTGATAACGGACCTTTGTTATATATTTCTTTATCTTCTTGCTTGCTTCCGTTTTCTAACTTCTTCGTTTGCTTTTACCTGGAAAAAAGTCCTTTATCATTTTTGTCGTCTTTTCTTTGTTTCGATCCAACCGGAAAATCCTACTTCCGCTCGTACAATATACAACACTTCTGTAGATCTTTTGAATTCATATTATTTTGCTTTCTCACTTGTGCCAAAAGAATTGGGCAATAGCTTAACCAAAGGCAATGTAAGAAGTATAAAACAATAAAATAAAACTAGTATTATCAGCGTTATTCGGACTATTGTCCTCATCTTCATTGTTATCTGTACAATTTTTCGGCCGATATGCCCTACAGCCTTCTTCAGGTGTTTCTTGTCGGACTTGGGAACCTTCTTGGACAAGAAACACCTGAAGAAGGCCGGGGTCACATCGATGGAAACGTATGTACAGATAACAATGAAGATGAGGACAATAGTCCGAATAATACTAATTATCAAGCCTTGTGTAAAAAAATTCAGAGAAATAAAAAAATAGCGCCTTTTTTTTTTCTTTTTTGGGGGTGGTGGTGGTGTGGAACAGATTAATTGTATTTCATTGGCTGAAACGTTGTACAAATAACAATAAAGATGAGGACAATAGTCAGAATAACGCAGATAATACTAATCATCAAGCCTCATCTCAAACATTCAGAGAAATAAAATAAAACTAATACAAATAAAACTTGAGATAGTAAATACATTATAAAAGTGAATTATTATTAAACAAACTAGCAAATATATGCACCCTCCGGGTGCAAGTATTTAAGTTTAAATGTAATAAAATATTAGATTAAATCAGAAAGGCTAATGAAACTAATTAAGAATTCAAATAAAAAGATTTGAAACGGAGGGGGTATAATCGGAAAATAGAACAACTGAAACTTACTCTTTCATCACTTCCGTTTTTCAATGCTAAATTTTCCTAATTTAACTATTTAGTTAAAATAGGAAGTAAAGAATAAAATTACAGTTATTTCTTCTTGTTAATGAATTTCTTTTAGGATTTATTGAAAAGATTTTTACTCATATTCATTAAGATAAAACCAAACAATTAGAAATCAATAATACCAAGCACATTTTTATTAAAATCAGTTTTTTTAATATCAATATGCAAATTACCTTTACGTTTACACTGAAAACTGGTATTTTGTTGTATATATAAATACAATTGCATGTTATTAGTATTTAGGTAAGGCCAACAGTATTAATAATGTCAAACAGTTTTATTATTAATTGAGGTTTAAATAGAAATAGAATCATGGAGAATGTGACGTAAATAACTAAGGGAATTGTGACTTGAGTAGTAATATAGTTTTCGGTTACAGACAGAAAAACACACAATCTCCATTATAATAAGATATACACATGTCTGCCGGATGGATGATGGACGAATCCCAAAGGAAATCATCTATGCAGAGCTTTCGTCTGGTAAAGAGACAGATTGGTCACTCCCAGCTGCATTTCAAGGATGTTTGCAAGAATGATCTAAAGTGCTTTGGCATTGCCCCTTCCAGCTGGGAAAAATTTGGCTCAGGACCACCCTCGGTTGCGACAGGCTCTCCATAGTGGACTGTTTATGTCTGAAGCCACCCTGGGAGCAACACCATGAAGCCAAGAGGTCCAGAAGGAAGCAGCGACAATGAAGCACTGGCACATCAACATCTTCAGGGACAGCCTTCACATGCGACATCCGTGGTCGAGAATGATTTTCGAACATTGGACTTTACAGTCACAGGAGCTGCTGTAACTTCAGGGGCACAAAAACTATATTATAGTCTTGCGAGACTGAAATGCCAATAAATACACATTGAAAGAATATAAGTAAAAAGTAAAGAAGAATTGAATATTCTCTGATAGCCTTGAGTAAAAAGGAGATTATGAGAAGAGTTGTGATAACATGTCTGGATTATGCGACAAAATCGAGGAAACTGAAAAGGTCTTGAAGAAACCACTAATTTAATGATGTGAGTGCAAGGTGGCCTAAAGATCATCCCTCTGTTTCTAGGCAAATTTCAATCTATGAGTCTTAGAGACCTGTGAACTTGATGGACAGGGATGCGTCTAAACAGAGATGTGAGTGGGGGAGATGTAGAACCTTAGATGAAGGCCAAAAATATATATTCAATAAAAAAAAATAGATAAAAATAGCCATATTAAAAGAAATCAGATTGAGAACTGATGTAAATTAGTTTGAAAGGTGGGTAATCTGATTGGTGTGAAGAAATAAGTTGGACAATATAAACCCAGAAAAACAAGTTGGCAGAATCTTTAGTAAACTCAGAGGTCTAAATATTTTGTTAAAATGGTTAGTTGCTGGTAATTTTCACATTTAGTTGGCTAAATTCCAAGCAAATAAAGCAATTAGAGTAACCTCCCTTGACTTTCACTTTGAAACAAGCTGGTAGCCATTTGAAAGTCTCTGTGTGAAATACACAAATCTTAGAAACTTTTCAAAAACAATGCAACTGCATGCTTTAACACAAAAATATCATGAAATGTGTTCTTAATAACAATTAAGTTCATTTCAGATAATTTTATGCTAGGAATTTAGCCAACTAAAGGTAAAAATTACCTAGTTGCCTATGGTCGAAGAAGAGATTGGAAAAAGAAAAGAGGTGGTGAATGACTGCAATTTATTTGATTTTTTTGTTTAGCATCAGAACAGAAAAAGATACTTTCCGTGATTTCAAATTTCCCAGTTTAACTTTCATTAGAAATACTTTAATGTCCATTAGATTCAAAAAAGTATTTTTCAAAAAGTGTTCATATTTATAATAATTTTGAATAAGAATCTTTTTTTAGACAAAGAATATTACCTGACTCATAGTTTTATTTTCTTGAAAATGTTACATTGGAAATAATCACTGAAAATTTCGAAAGTAGAGCACTGGACTAGGAATTGCAAGATTCTTGGTTTGATACCGGCCCTCGCCAACTCAGCATATGAGTAGCACAGGGATCTGTGCGGTAAAGTGAGGAGCTGATGGTGGGTCAGACGCCAAAACAATCTCCTTGGTCTAGCGCTAGTGAAAAGGGGATAGACTCCTTCGCTGTATGGCTGATACTGACATTAGGCCACCCCTACGACTTTACTTACTTTACATATCATATAAAAAATATATGGCAGTTAATCTACTAATGTTGTTTTGTTGGGCACACTATAGAGCAGGGTTCTCAAACTCAAAAGGTTCATTACATCCTGGGAGAGAGGCGCAGTTTGCCAAAAGTGAGATGAGGGCTGGAGCATAATTTCCATCAGTAATTTATGCTAATTGGCAATACAGCTATATAGGCTGCCACTTGGTTTATTTATTTCCTCAAAATTAATATACATATACAGTGATGCTGATAGCTTTTTAATTTAGTGCATCCTGGGACGCACGGCTTTGATTTGAATGAGTTCCCGGGAAATTTGATAAGTCCCAACTAAAGCTTCTTAATAAATTGTAGAAGTTTTATCTATGAACAATTAAAACCATATAACCCCTACCTTGTACTCCATAGTGTGTAATTCATTTCCAAGAAAATATTGAAATATATTTACAGTAAGCTGGAAATGGTGGGGGAAGAAAAATAAACACTGGGACGCATGTATACAATTTTACTGTGTCCTTTTATATTTTTATGCATCAGTGACGCAGAACACGTACCTATCAGCATCTCTGCATATAATAGTGGGCAAATATATGAATTAGTACAAAATGTAGGTGGACAAATTTTACTTCATTCCATTTTTACTTTTTGTAAATTCCATTTCTATTTTTCCTTCATACAAAATGGCAACAACGCTGGAATAACAGCATCCACAATAAACTTTTCCTAATCAAACCCAATTTGGGAAACTGGAAAGTCTAGTAAGGAACAAATCATTGTGTCCTGATTACGCATTGGTCATACAAGACTAACGCACTCCTATATACTCAAACAAGAACAACCACAGTGTGAAACATGTCAAACACTTATTCATGGAATGCAGGTTTTTTGCTCACATCAAAAACCATTATTTTAAAGCAAACAATATGAAAGATCTATTTGAAAATGTCACCATGGAGGACATTCTGTCCTTTTTGAGAGAAATAAAATTCTACCATAGAATATAGACATGAACTTAATCAATACCATGCAACATGATCCCCAACGATGCTAACACATTTTTAAAACCAATTACTAAAAAGTATAAATATAAATACACAACATATATTACTTCCTAACCGTTAGGCACAACATAACCCCAGATGGGTTGATATGCCGTTAAAATCAATCAACCAATTAAATGTATTCTTTTAGGCATAATATTTATGTAAAATTCTATTGACTATTGAAAAGTTAATATTGATGCAACAAATGTTGGTATGAATTTTTTTTTTTTTTTTTTTTTTTTTTTTTTTAGTATTTAGGTGAAGATCTTGAAGATGTGCGTGGACGCACAATTCATGATGATGAGGCTTGCATCACTCTTCCAATTATCACATTGCCGAGTGTCATCCTCGTACCAGGGCAGACAATTCCATTACATTTATTCCAATCACACACAGTTGCCATGATGAAGAACCTTCTGGATAAGGACAAAACATTTGGAGTCATCACTACCAGGTAATTCAACTTTCATTAATCTAGACTCTTTTTTTTTTTTTTTTTTCTTTCTTTTTTTTTTTTTCATTTTTTCTTTTTTCTTTTTTTTTCTTTTTTTTTTTTTTGTTTTTTTGACAGTTCTTTATGACCCATTTTAACTTAACTCTGCAACACAATTAAGGCCTATTTTGTGTTTTTTACTCAGTAAGTTTTTACTGCTAGTTTAAACCCATTATATCATTGAATAGAGCTTGTTGATATCTTTCTTTCAAAAAGTGAAAGAGGAGCAAAACATCCCCATTTCAAACAGAGAGAAAAAAACTGCCATTAAACTGTATTTGGTGGTGAGGTTTAAATTTTGGAGCTCAGGGGAGTGTAGAGTACTTCTTCATTGCCATTACTCCCAGGTCCACTCTGAGTAGTAGTACTTGTTAGGGTCCCATCTAAATAGATTAAAAAAATTGAATTTGAATAAAAAAGATTTAATACCTAACAAGAATGAATGAAACACCAACATAAAATAACCCAAAGGGTTGATATGTATATGAGTAGCACAGATTGTGTAATCTGATCTGTGCAGTAAAGTGGGAGGCTGACGGTAGGTGTGGTGCTCCATCTCAGCAAAAACAATCTTCCTGGTATGGGGAATTTGGCCCCCTATTTACGTGCATGTGGAATTGGATACATTAAAATAATTAAGTTTTCTAAAACAAGTAATTGGAAAACAATTACCAAAAATCAGGGAATTATCCGATTTTAATGAAATTTTAAGTGTTGATTTATCAATGAATGAATTTTATAATGCATCAGTTATTTTATTTCAAAACTTTCTGATTTTTTTCTGGTCACTTAACTTTGACCCTCCCCCCTTATTTTTGGGGCACAAAATATCGGTGGGTTTTTATACTTTCGAAACTAATTACAGTATAGATAAAAAGTCAAAAGACCGAAGGTGTGAATAGAAGAAGAAAAAAAATTATGTTACTACTTTTCGACTTAGACAGAAATTTGGCCTTATTAATTTTAATTTGTTTTTAAAATGAAAAGCAGGTAAAAAATTGGGTATGCCTATTATAAACATTTTTGAGGAAATTTGAGTACTTACAAATTGTTACAAAGAAAAACAGATCAGATTCAAAGATCAAATTATCCTAAATTCTGTATTCATGTTTCTTTTACTAAAAAACTCTGGCATTGAAACTTATAAAAATCTTCTGATATAATTATTCAGACTCTTATCTTTATAGACAAAAAAGTAAAAATTGTTTTTTGTTGGTTCATTTTTTCATATTTCATAAAATAAAATAGGGGGGGGGTAGACCTTTATAAAAAAATATTTCCCCTAATATATTTTAGGAAAAAACTATTTCAGACATATTTTCATCAAAAGGTAAGTAATTATGGAAATTTTCGTGAAAATCGAACCATTAATTTATTTTTCATAGAAATTTTAAAAAACTCGTCATAACTTGTTTTTGGCTACGTTAAATTTCAATTGATTTAACAGTGCAAAAATGTAAACAGTTTTTCGTTTATAATTTTCATTATTTCCGTAAACTGAAAATTCAAAAAAAATCATGAATTTGTCTAATGGTTCTTCTTTCGAATGGACAAAAAAATTTTAAGATAATATTAACCTTTATGTAAGTTTCATTGTGTTAAATATAGGGGGGGTAAATTTCACAGGGAAAATTGGTGGTACCTAATATACATACTTTAATTCTAGATTTTTAAAGAAACTATGCATTTGATTTTGAGTAAATATTTAAATTGTTTTTGTTTATTTTTTTTTAGTTACTCTCCTGATGATAACTCTTCATCAATGGCCAGTATTGGTACCACAGCTGAAATCTATTCTATCAAAGATGAAACAGATGAACGATCAGGTATTGCCACTGTTCGAATGAAGGCTCGTGGGCGTCAACGGTTTCGAGTTATAGAATTTCACAGACAGACTCATGGGTGAGAAAACATTGTACCAACTCTTGACCGTATATTGTTGGTAATCTGAACATTAGTTAGATAAATAAGAGTAACCTGCCCTTGTTTATGTTTTGGTCAGCCATTTTCGTTTCACCGTAAATCTACACTGAAAATACAAATTTGTTCAAATCAATACAACTGCATGTATTAACACGAAAATATCATAAAATGTGTTCTTAATTGTGCTTGCGCGTTATTTGAAATAAACTTAATTGTTATTAAGAACACATTTTATGATATTTTCGTGTTAAAACATGCATTTGTATTGATTTGAACAAATTCGTATTTTCAGTGTAGATTTACAGTGAACTGAAAATGGCTGACCAAAACATAAACAAGGGGAGGTTACTCTCATTTATGAAACTAATGTTCAGATTATGATATTGTTAATATCATGAATTATCAAAAAAAAAAAAAAAAAAATCAAATTTTATTTTATGATACAATATAATTTAAACTTTGTTCAAATAAGTTATTTTAAATATTTTTGTCAGTTCTGATATTATTAAATTTGTAATAATGCTATTAGTATTAAAGCATGGTTTGGATCTGTGTATTAAAGTAGGGAGCTGATGGTAGGTGTGGCGCTCCACTTCAGATCCAAAAACAATCTCCCTTTGTTTACATTTCACTTTGTGCTAATGCCTTTGGAAAAGGCATAAATTCATCTGTTCTCCCTGCAGCTATGGGTAAATAGTTGGACAGACTGGGTCTTTTAGTCTTTATACAGCAACCAGTTGAAGAAAATGATAACTCTGAATACAAACCAGCTTTACTCCACATAAATATTGACCTTGCATCACCTTCTGCTTGTGGTGGTGTGAGTAGCTAAATACAAAGAGCACTAACCTTAATTCTCTTTCTTTTCTTGTTTGCTTGATATAGTTTTTTTTTTTTTTTTCCTTTTTCCTTGTCATCAGTGAAAATGTTTAGAGAAGATTTAAAGACGTTGGAAGGTGTACCCCCCCCCACACACACACACCTCTTAACTGTTGTCTTTGTTTTGTTTTTCAGAATATTAATGGCTAAAGTTCGCATATTACCTGAAAGAGTTTTACCTGACCATTTAGAAGGAGCTCGGCCGCAAAGCCATTACAGATTCTGTTGCTGTCCAGCCCAACAAGAACTTGTGAAAACGGCTATGGACAGTCAGGGTCATGTGTTGGCCAGCATTAATATGCTCAAAAAAAGACAGGTGAATATTTTGTTGGTATTAAAAAATAATAATAATAATGAAGTTGTTAGCAACTCTATAAAAAAATAAAATAATGAAATAGCAACTCTATAAAAAAAATAAAATAATGAAATAGCAACTCTATAAAAAAATAATAATAATGAAGTTGTTAGCAACTCTATAAAAAAAATAAAATAATGAAATAGCAACTCTATAAAAAAAAATAATAATAATGAAGTTGTTAGCAACTCTATAAAAAAAAATAATAATAATGAAGTTGTTAGCAACTCTATAAAAAAAAATAATAATAATGAAGTTGTTAGCAAACTCTATAAAAAAAATAATAATAATGAAGTTGTTAGCAACTCTATAAAAAAAATAATAATAATGAAGTTGTTAGCAACTCTATAAAAAAATAAAATAATGAAATAGCAACTCTATAAAAAAAAATAATAATAATGAAGTTGTTAGCAACTCTATAAAAAAAAAAAAAATAATGAAATAGCAACTCTATAAAAAAAAAATAATAATGAAGTTGTTAGCAACTCTATAAAAAAAATAAAATAATGAAATAGCAACTCTATAAAAAAAAAATAATAATAATGAAGTTGTTAGCAACTCTATAAAAAAATAAAATAATGAAATAGCAACTCTATAAAAAAATAATAATAATAAAGTTGTTAGCAACTCTATAAAAAATAAAATAATGAAATAGCAACTCTATAAAAAAAATAATAATAAAGTTGTTAGCAACTCTATAAAAAAATAAAATAATGAAATAGCAACTCTATAAAAAAAAATAATAATGAAGTTGTTAGCAACTCTATAAAAAAATAAAATAATGAAATAGCAACTCTATAAAAAAAATAATAATAATGAAGTTGTTAGCAACTCTATAAAAAAATAAAATAATGAAATAGCAACTCTATAAAAAAATAATAATAATAAAGTTGTTAGCAACTCTATAAAAAAAATAAAATAATGAAATAGCAACTCTATAAAAAAAAATAATAATAATGAAGTTGTTAGCAACTCTATAAAAAAAATAAAATAATGAAATAGCAACTCTATAAAAAAAAAATATAGCAACTCTATAAAAAAAAAAAAAAATAATAATGAAATAGTTAGCAACACTAAAAAAAAAAAAAAAAAAAAATAATAATGAAATAGTTAGCAACACTAAAAAAAAAAAAAATAATAATGAAATAGTTAGCAACACTAAAAAAAAAAAATGTCAGATATAGAGATAGTATTGAATATCTAGTTCTGAAAAACTAAGGATTGTAATATCTTGTTATAAATGAACTATAATTGTTTTTTCCTTCTCATTGCTGAAGCTACCAATTTTCTTTGTTATTAATGGGATCCTTAATTATGATTTAGCATATTAGTTTTTTAAAGTTTCAAAACTTAAAATTTTTGGCAAGGGTGTACAATTTACAATGTAAGTACAGTGGTATCTTGACTTACAAGTGCCCTAACTTTCCAAGTTACAAACTATCACTCAGTTGATTTTTTTTTTTTTTTTTTTTTTTGCTTTGCTTTGTGTTGAGAGCTAAAATTTGAAGTACGAGCGAACTTCAGATATACTTATGTTAATAAGTTCACTAAAAACATTTAAGTTTCTCAATTTATTACGCCAAAGAAAAATATTATTTATTAAAAAAACAAAAAAACATTAAAACATATTACAGCACATAATTCATTACATTCTATTCTATTCTATTCTTTTTTATACATTAGCTGATGTTCCGATTACCCAATTTTTGTGGTACTAATTTCACAATAGGTATTACATTCATTGTTTAGTTAATGTACCTAGTGAAATTGGGTGATAATAAATTATGTGTCCTAATGAATTTTCTCTTTTCTTCCTGTAGCTGAATAAATTCACATCATCTTACTTTACTCAGTGGCCACCATGGGTATACAAGATGTATGATACAGTAAGTATAATTCTTTATCAAGTTGTGTAAGAATCTGGTCTATTATGTCATTGTTTTGAGAGTAGCTTTACTTTGTTGACCCATTTTTAAGATATCTGTTCATTTGAGTTTATTATTTTAACTATAATACAAAATGTTTTTTCTGACCTAGCCTGTAGTTGCTTGCAACTTAATGTTATATACACACATTGAACATTGGGTATATAATTGAGAAAGGAAACTCTGGTGAGAGAGACAGACACGTACTTGGTTAGAGACGTACTTGGTTACTGTTTCTGCTGATTTGTCTGGCCGTCATCTTGTTGTCTAGTTTTCTAATTGCTTCTTCTTTTTCTTAACTAAGGGCTTCTTGTTCCTGGGCTAGTTTTAGTCATCGCAATCAATTGAATGAACAAGACTTTTATTTCTTGATCAAGTTTCTTTATTTAGTCTAGCCCATGTTCTTCTGTGTGGTGAGTTAACAACCCCAACAGAGAGAGGCACATCCTCTCTCCTCAGAAGTCAGGTTGTATCTAAAATCTAACTAGTCATGTTTTTCTCATTGCGCGTGAGATCCGCACCTCTCAAGTGGTCAGTTGGGGTCATCCAACGGAAGTCTACCCGCCTACACTTTCAACTCCAACGAACCTATTTCAAACTAACTACATGGTCTTGTCAACAACCCATGACAATGCATAAATTGTAACATTAAGTTTTGGACTTTTTAGTTAATGTTGAAGTTATTTTCACTTTTAAGTTTGCAATGTACAGTGTGGTCTAAAAATCTTGTCTCCCTGTACATATTGTTTCATTATTTTTGTTTTAATTATATATAAGTTATGTAATCATTTTACCTTTAAAAAGATATGTAGGAGGTGACAAGACTTTCGGACCATCCTGTACAAATGTTAATGAAAAGAAACTTATTTATAAAATGAATGTCAATAGTTTTATATGTTAAATTACAAAAAAAATGCCATGATTCTCTTGTAGTTTTTACTTGTAATTTTTTTACCTAATATATTAATAATTTTTTGTCCTAATATCCATTAATAATTTTGACATCACTCTTGTTATGATATAATTTTCTAATATTATTTCTAAGAAAAACAAAACTTTGATCATTTGTTGAAATTTAAAAAATAAAATCTTGTACCAGTTTTGTGTTGTAAATTTATCAAAAATTTATCAGTATTAGAAAAAAAATGTTTTCTTCTTATTTTCAGGAACATTTAATTAATCGTATCCGAAATGAACTGTGCAGTTGGAATGATACTCTAAAAAAAGATTCCAATGATTTGGATCCAATAGACTTTTCTTATTGGGTTCTTCAGAACCTACCACTGGATGATAGTCGTCGCATCCACTTGCTCAGTATTGACAGTGCAGTGCAGAGATTACGCTGTGAGCTTAGTATTATGCAGAGTGTAAGTCATAACAAAATTCTCCCTCTTTTTGAATGTTATTGGCATTTCAGTCTCGGAAGATTATAATATAGTTTTTATTTCCCTCAAGTTACAGTGCCTCCTGTGAAGTCCAATGTTTTTGAATATTGCCACCTAATACAAAAATAATGTTGAATTTACATTTGAAAGATAAATTTGAGCTAGTTTGAGTTTGATGGAGATTTTAACATTTTTTTTTTTTAACGTTATGCTTGAATGTTTGGTAATCTTGAACTTTAAGTGACTAAATTCCTACCATAAAATTGTACTTGCACATCATTTAAATGATTAAATATTATCAAATATTTGAGGGGATTCTGTGAAATAAATGAATAAAAAACAAAAAAAGCAAGTTCCTTCAAGGACCTACGCTGATCTTAGGTAGGGATTTGAGGTAGTCATACTATGATCCTAGGTGTATATATATATGTATATATATATATATATATATATATATATATATATATATAATGGAAAAGGTGACTTACCGGTGAAATTGGTCACAATGGTTAGTTGATGCAAGTTTCACAATAATAAAACAGCGATATAACTAATATAAAGTGCTCAATACGTGAGCATATAATACACAGTTTATAATATATATAATATATATATGTGTGTGTGTGTGGTGTCATCCACAGACACCCTATTTCACGTCTCTTCAGTGTATCTAGACACAGCAACTACCTCTGACCAGGGGTGAAACCCGACTGGCTTTTCCTCAGCCTGATTCGTTAACCTCTAGGCCATCACCAGCTGCCATTAAGGAGCAGTGTTTTTAACTGTTTTAAATACATACATCTGTGTATATACTTTACAATCACCAGAGAGATCAAATCTGTAAACAGATAATCATTGCATTATGCTGGCGGTGAAAGTTTATTAAAGTCGCTCCTATATATATATATATATATATGTATATATATACACGCGCGCAACCACACACTTAAAAAATGCACAAGGCTTTTTTCGATACACACACTTACACAGTCCCATACTCACACCGTAAAGAGAATATTTGACATCATATTTCAAACCGTCTATTTTTCAGCGTTCTTTTTTTCAAACTTCAAATTTTAAACAGACTGATAAACAAGGACTATCACTTGCTTTTCTCGTTATTCTGTGATCAAAAATTTCTTATTACCTTCCATACACCAACAAATGCCCTGAAGATGATCTAATTAATAGATCGAAACACTGCAGCGTCGGCCAATAAA
Organism: Doryteuthis pealeii; assembly: GCA_023376005.1. Classification (NCBI taxonomy): domain Eukaryota; kingdom Metazoa; phylum Mollusca; class Cephalopoda; order Myopsida; family Loliginidae; genus Doryteuthis; species Doryteuthis pealeii. The sequence continues at coordinate 22,965,667 of CM042147.1, read as the reverse complement.
CTCACCACTTAACTCATTTAAACCTGTGTTTTTTCAATCTTTCTTAATATACTACATACCGTCGGATTCACTTCCTTTTCTTCACACACACATATATATATATATAAAATGGTGTCATTTTAATGGGTGCTATACTAATTTTTTTATTTTTGGTTTATTTTCATATATTTATTTTATAATAGTTTATTTTCATTTTTTTTTCTCATTAATATCCCACCTTTGAATCAAATGGTTTTTAGTAGAAACTCTTGTGTAATGATTGTGTATTGTTTTGTTGTTTAGTGCTCTATCCTGTGCTGTCGAGAGTGTGATTTGGAAGTGGCAAACAAAAATGATGTCTTCAGCATGTCTCTTGAAGGTCCATTGGCTGCTTATGTCAACCCAGGAGGATATGTGCATGAGACTATCACTGTGTACAAAGCTAAGGGCCTTACTCTCATGGGGGACCCTTCAACAGAGAACAGCTGGTTTCCAGGGTAACACACTCTTTTTTTTTCTTCTGCTTAACAAGTTTCAGATATTTCCTAAGAGTGAATGCACATGTTTACCATTCTTTCATATGACTTTGTATTGTATAACATTCGGACCATATTACCTTTAGGCACCCCTATTTGATTTCAATTAAGAAAGGACGTTTTTCATTTACACCGTCAATATCCAGTTGTTTGTTAGGGGTTAGGGTTAGGGGTTAATTTTATAATTTAAAAAAAAAATCTAAAATTCATCTGTTAAAACAACCAGATATTGACGGTGTAAATGAAAAACATGTCCTTTCTTAATCGAGATCAAAAAGGGGTGCCTAAAGGTCATATGGTCCTAACATTCTGTTAAGAATTTCATCAGTAAGATTGAATTAATCATAGAAAGAAAAATAGTGTGCAAAATATAACTGAAAATCATTGTGTAATATTCTAACAAATTTGTTGTATTCATTTGTAGAAGAGAAATATATTCAGAATAATTTGAAGAGAAAAGACTTATTTTGTTCAAGTTACTGGAAAAATACATTTTTAGAAAAATATAGAGAAAAAAAAGTCAAGCTGAATGTACAGTATAATATATTATATCACCAGACCTATTTTAGTTATTATATTTAAATATATACATTAATTGTAAGAACTCTGATATTTACCACATACCCTACGTGTACGGGTTAGGCACAAGGCCCTATTAATATGGGACTACCCATAAGCTGTGACTCATGGGTGGCAGGTGCAAAAAATGCGTTGATCCTGTCGGCATTCCCCCCTCAAGGGATTGCCTTAGGCATTGGGCAATAAACCCAGCCCTGTCCCTTTAAATTGAGGGGACAGGTGTTGCCTGGGGGGATGGCTCCCTGGGATCAACGATATTAACTTGTAAGGTCCAGGGCCGAAGCTACTGGTCCCCCCAGTCGAAACTGGAGTTAGATATTTTGGACATATCTACATACTAATGGGATAAAAGTAATATAAAATAAAAGCCAAGTCTTTTTTAATTTTATTTATTTATTTTTTAAGAAATAAACAAGTTGCAGTTAACATACTAGGTCTTCTGAAGAGTTTATTTTTTATTAAAAGGCTCTTGATTGGTTGGTTAGACCACGCCCATGATTTAAAAATGTCTGCAGGAGAGCTATGAGGATATGCCATATTGATACAAACACGGGGGAGGTAGATGCAAAAAATAGAGCGGCCTGGCTCCTCAACGTTAAGCAAAGCACGGAGAGGGGTGAGGCAGAGAGGAGAGTAGCCTCCACAGAAAAGAGAGCCAGAAATAGAGAGAAAAGCCTGCAGCCCCAAAAAGCATCAGTTTGTGTGCATTCAGTGCGCCAAAGACTGTCACTCAAGAATTGGCCTGCAGAGTCACTTGTGCAGATGCAGATAAAAATTTTATTTTTATTTTGGACACTACTCCATCGTTTTTAGTGGACAGAAAGGATCCTATAATAGTTGTTTTTTATAACAACTTCTTTGACCACCACTCTATGGCTGTTAGTAAACTACAGATTGGAAATAAAGTTAAGTTCTACTTATATACTTATCTATGTAGAATGACAGTGTGAGAAGTTATAATAAAAAGCAACTGTTAGCATTAAATGACCCACAGAGGTTGATATGCCGTTAAACAAAACTCAAACTCAAAAAGCAACTGTAATTAAAGGGGGAAAAAATGCTAGTCATAAAATTGATAATTGACAATGCTTCATCTAATAATAACATTTTAGATAATATTACTATTACTAATGTATGTAAAGAAACATCAAATTTGGCATTGGAAGATGAAGAATAAAAGCTTAGATTTGAATTTCTGTAACCATTTTGCCTTTTTTAGTTCTCAAGTGTTAAGACAACTTTTGTGCTAAGAAAATGTTTTCCAAAAAGAGACCTGGGTTTGAGTCTCGTTGGAAGCATATTTATTTTTGTTTTTAGTTTTGATCTACACTGTTTAAAAAGAAAGAAATATGTTTATTTTCACACATTTTTTTACAAAAAACGCAACAAATGATTAATGTGTGGAGGATGATCACTAATTAGGACTTAGCATATTCTAGTAGAGACCACATCTGCTATTTCATTTAAAATATTTTAACAGATATAATTAATTCTTTAAAGAAGAAGAAAAGTTATTAATTTTGAATGTACAGTAGAGACTGAGTCTCTTTTTTGTTGGTATTTGATTAGTTCTCTATATTTTAAACCAACCAATACTAATTCCTTCATTAAAGTGTTTACTAACAATAAAAATCAACAGAAAGTAAGAGGAAATAAATACTACTGTATTTGACAGCATATAAGACACTCCCACCCCCCATTTCAGCAGGTCAGATTCAAGAAAAAAATGTTTTTAGTGTATTTAAGCATATATTGTTGAAAACAGTCAAGCTGTGCATTACACAAGCAGAAACATAGCTGTATAAAATAAATTTGGCAGTACAGACAAGCAATAAGAATACACAAGACATCTCAATAGCAGGAAATAATAATAATAGTAATGATAATAAAATAAGGATGCATGGAGTTTAGGGTAGGTAAAAGTACTAAGCGTAAGCTGGGTTAGTGAGCATCACAGAGAAGATTAACCTAGGCCTACGGGAGGTTTCAAACTTCACCAACAATATATAAGATGCAGGGCAATTTTTTTAGCCTAAATTTTTGGAAAAAAGTTCATCTTATATGCCATCAAATACAGTAATTTAAAATGAATAATTGACAAAGCTTCATTTAATAATACATTTTTATTATTTTTCTGCTTATTATTATTGATAATATTTTTATTTATTTTGTTTTTAAATTTCAGGTATGCCTGGACCATAATAAAATGCAGCCGGTGTGGGGCTCATATGGGGTGGCGTTTTACTGCAGCCAAGCGGAAATTGTCTCCCCAGAAGTTTTGGGGTTTGTGTCGTGCCTCCTTGATCCCTGGAATCAACAACACTGATGTCTTAGTGTTATGAAACTCTTTTGTATGTCATGAACGAAATGTCTTGGCAACTTAGATAATTTTTGCTGATTCCCATCTGGCTCCCTGACCCTTGAGTCCTCTACTTCCTTTGCTATCTGTTGTGGCCAGACTTTAAACCCTTCTATATTTCTGTCCCTTCAACAACAGAATGATCAGTTTCACTCCCAGTTCTATTTCTCATCATGGTGATACTGGTCGCCATCTCTATACAAACATTTTTTTTTTCTTTTTTGCTGAAATATTATTTTGTAGACAAACAAACATTCGTCAAGTGTTCTTTCTTTTTTTTTTTTCTTTTTTTTTTTTTTTTTTTTTTTAATTTAGAAAAAAACTTTTTTCTAAAATGATTCCAAGTGACACTTTTTCCCTCTCTTTTTCTACAAATATGAATATGCTTCGGCCTTTTTGGGTAATCTGAACATTAGCTACATAAATGAGAGTAACCTTCCACTTTGAGGAAGCTGTTTGTTTCAGTTGGCCATTTTCAATTTACCGTAAATCTACACTGAAAATATGAATTTGTTCAAATCAATACAACTGTATGTTTTAACATGAAAATATCATAAAATGTGTTCTTAATTGTGCTTGCACATTATTTGAAATGAACTTAATTGCTATTAAGAAAACATTTTAATGAAATGAAAATGGCCGACCAAAAAAAATGGCTTCCTTAAAGTAAAACATACAATGGGAGGTTACTCTTATTTATGTAGCTAATGTTCAGATTATCCTTCTTTGTTGCTTCAGTTGTTAATATATCAAACATATTTTTCTTAAATGCAGCTTCTTTTTTTTAAACCCCAATTGAGTCTATCATTTTTATTTAGTTATCTACATATAGCAGCTTCCTACACTATTCAGATGTTTCCATATTGTAAAAAGACCTTTATAGAAAATGATGAATTGACAATAGATAGTTGTAGTTGTGGACTTATTAGCCTCATAGCCACCATTTCTCTAAAAGTTTTAAATTAATTGACTGGATAGAAATTAATGGAATAATGTTGATAATGTCAATCCATCAATTCAAGTTATTTTTTCTTATTTACTTTAAAGATGAATTTTCAATCAAGACAAGTTTAGCTAGATAAGTAAATTCATCATCTTTTATTAAAACTTATAGAAACAGTATTTCACTTAAATTTGATTGGTGTCGTTATAGTATGTGGCCTACCTTTTTGATTCTGTTATAGCATGTGGCCTACCCGGTTTGAATGTGTCCTAACTCAGTAAGAGGGTAATTTTCACCTTTAGTTGGCTAAATTCCTAGCAAATAAGGCAATTAGAGTAACCTCCCTTGACTTTCACTTTGAACTAAGCCGGTAGCTATTTTGAAAGTCTCCATGTGAAATAAACAAATCTTAAAAACTTTTTTGAAAACAATACAACTGCACGCTTTAACACAAAAATATCATAAAATGTGTTCTTAATAACAATTAAGTTCATTTCAGATAATGCGCACGCACAATTTTATACTAGGAATTTTAGCCAACTAAAGGTGAAAATTATCAGTAAGAGTATATTTATAGATATAAGTAGTAGGCAATTTATTGAAACTAATTATTTTTCACATATATTCAATTTGAAGAAATGCAATTCAGTCATACGCTGTATATAGTAATTAAGAATAATTAAAAAAGAATTTATCCATAATTTAAATGAATCAGAGATCTATTTAATTCTGAAATAGGGTTAGGATTAGCAGTTATTATTATAACCTTATAATATGCTTTTTATAGTAGGCCACATACTATAAGAGAAATAATTTTGTACGCCACATTCAAAAGGTAGGCTACATACTATAATGGTACCATTTGATTTGTAACATAATAATATCTGCATTTAACTTTCAGCAGTTTTCGTTAATGTTAGTTTACCTTCTATTTTGTGCACATAGTAATATCAAAAGGCTAATTTCAGTTGGTCTTTCTATTTCCCCTAGCAGAACATGGCAACACAGCTGCAAAATTCAAATATGCTATCAATTAGTGATTGGATTCACCTGTTGTGGCAGGACAAACTTTTTCATTGGTAAATAAAGTTGTATACAGGGTGTTAACGGTAAAATATACAAGGTGTGTCAAAAAAGTATTGAGATTTTTTGTACTTTTTGATACACCTTGTATTCTGGGGGGAAAAAATATTCCATTCATTAATTTTTTTTTTTCAGAATACAAGGTGTGTCAAAAAAGTACCAAGTTTAAAGCTGTATTTACCAAGATAGAAATGAAGAATGAATGGAACGTTATTAATTTTTTTTTTTTTTTCAGAATTCAAGGTGTCAAAAAGTACAAAAAATCTCAATACTTTTTGACACACCTTGTATGTTGTAGCTTGATAAATAAAGGTTATAAATGTAAAGGGTATTTTTTTAAAAATGATATGATTATAAATAAAGAGTGCTCAATATTGGTGATAGAGTATATGTATCTAAATTAGGATAGTGTAGACACAGGGTCAACAGTACTTGGTGATTATCAGTTTCTCTCCTATACAATCATGTTCTGATGATCACACAATGCCATTGACTCTATCTCTACACTATCCTAATTTAGATAAATAATCCTCTATCATCGATATTGAGATAAACTCAATGAGCAAAAGTAAATTGTATTTTCTATCAGAGAAGCTTGCTGCAACCTTTGAAACCATCTAATTGTCTAATAAAAATGTTATTATTCTTATTATTCTCTGTACATTGCTGACTGCTATACTCATGACGTTTCTGATACTTTTAGCAACATATTCAAGAGTAAAGTGGCTGAAATATTGTTAGTCTAGCAACCAATATGAGAAAAACAGTTTGCAATATGTTGAGAATAATAATCAAAATACTTCATCTTTGAAATATAGATAGATAATAAAAATGTAACCTTCACTGAAAGTTAACTCAATCAAGGGAACCTGTCGTGTTTTTTTTTTTGTTTTTTTTTCCAGACCATATTTCTAATCTGAACATTAGTTACGTAAATGAGAGTAATCTCCCCTTGTTCGATTTAACTGACTGTTTTCTTGATAATTTCTTTAAAATTACAATATTAGCTTCATTAATTTAATAATCATTAATTTGAACATATAGTTTGTATTTTGTTAATTAAGATATATACCACATATACTTGTGTATAGGTCAAGTTTTAAGACAAAATCTTTTCCTATAGAGAGGTGTATCAATTTTGTAAGGTTGAAATTCAAAATTTATAGTAAGGAATAAGATCAATTATTGCCTTCAAAAATGTTTTCTGACCATAAATGAAAGGTTGACCTTATACATAAACATATATGGTAATAATTTTATAAAATTTAAGGAAACTTAAAGAATACACTAGTGTAAAACATTTTTGATGATTAGATTATTTCTAAGAATTAATTATTTAAGAATAGATTTAATCCGGTAATTAAATATTATTTCAGAGATTGAATATTAGGACTTAAAAAGAAAATTCAAAAATCTGTTTCTTAGAGATTAAAAAATAATTGACAATATATATTTGTGTTTTTGTATAATGTGGCAAAAATTCACTGCATTACGGCAAGGGTTAATTGGGGTTTTTTTTTTGTTTTTTTTTGGTTTTTTTAATATTTAACCTTAATCAAGAAAATTGTTTGCTGACAAAAATTCTTAAATCTTAAGTCATTGGTTATTTAATAACATTCATGAATCTTTCACCTGGCAAATATTATTTGGAGAGGAGATGGGCGCTACCAAGTATTTCCCATACAGAGGAATTACTCGGTAATAGGTTGTGGGATTAGAACAAGGATCTCTGACATTTTTTTTTTTATTATATGACCCCCCCCCCCCAAAAAAAAAATATTATCAAAAAAGCATTGAAATTTTGAACTTGATGATAGAATGTGCACACCTTTTCCTTATTCTTTATTAAAAAAATTCAGATTTAAATGGAATCTTTTAGAATCTCATGAAGAATTTGATGTTATATCAATCAAGAGTCTAAAGAATTCATTATGTAATGTGGCTTTTTGCAATTGTTTTATCAAATTATTTCATTTTGGTTTCACCAGAAATGATTTGACATTGTTCACAAAGTGAAAATTTTTGTCAAAATTGAAATATTTTATATAATAATGCTTAACCTAATATTAACAATTTTGATGAAGATTTTCTGTTAAAATTAACTGATGAACCTTGTCATTTTTTGTTATTTTATGAATATTGAAAATATTTTTGCAAAGTCTTTGGGTTTATATGAACCCAGGACCTGGATTATGGAACAAGTTTCAGTAATCTGAACATTAGCTACAAAAATGAGTAACCTCCCCTTGTTTTTTTTTTCACTTTGGGGAAGCCCTATGTTTTGGTCGGCCATTTTCATTTTACCATAAATCTAAACTGAAATTACAAATTTGTTTGAATCAATCCAACTGCAAGTTTTAACACGACAATATCATAAAATGTGTTCTTAATTGCGCTTTCACATTATTTGAAATGAACTCACTTGTTATTAAGAACACATTTTATGATATTTTCATGTTAAAACGTGCAGTTGTATTGATTACGGTGAAATGAAAATGGCCAACCAAAACATGGCTACCTCAAGGTAAAACAAACAAGGGGAGGTTACTCTCATTTATGTAGCTAATGTTCAGATTACCAAATCTTTCAAATCTATTCAGTTTATTATAAAATTAACTAAAACTAATTTTTAATGTTAAAAAAAACAAAAAAACTAAATATAATATATTCACTATAAAACAATATAGTTGGTTAAACTTATTTAACAGCTGTATGTATAATTTGTGTCCTTTGTTTGCATTAGGCACATTTAGGACTAATTGTAAAATTTCTCTCTTGATATACTCAACATATAGTATTACCTCTGTCTCATATTAGTTGTTGCATTTAATGTATGGATTTTTTTCAACTAACAACTATTATAGAACAGAGGTAGCATTTTTATATATGCATTTTTATTTTTATCTTTGTAAAGATATCTACATATTCACACCAATCTTGCATTTACTAAGCTTAGCTTAGCACAAGGCTATAAAGAAATCTAGCATGAAAATATTACTTCAGTTATGTTTCAACATATCACTTAATCATTGACATTAGATGTGGGCAAAATTCCCAGCACTCCTGTAAACTAGATACTGAATATATATATATATATATATATATATATATATATATATATATATATATATATATATATATAGACCGCAGTTACCATTAAAGTGAAGGTGGGTGTGTAGTACACCCACAGCATTGAAAATGAGCACAACCCAAATATAAAATACGTAATGATGGTAGGAAAAAAATACCCAGAAGATTTGCGCTATTGCAAGAAACTTGAGTCGGAAGATTTTAAACCATTTGGTTTTAATTGTGTGTGTGTGTGTGTGTGTGTGTGTGTTATATATATATATATATATATATATATATATATATAATCACCTCTGCCTGTCAACATAGGTTTGACTTAGCACTAACTTCAAAGGAACAAGCTTTGGAGACTGAAGTTAATTGACTCTTAGGATATATATTACAAAAATAAGCTTAAACCAGGTGATTTTATATTTCATTAGCCACATAGATTTACTGAAGACTGTGTACTAAGAACACCGAAACCGTGGTAGGGAAATAACTTTTCTACAACTATATATATATATATATATATATATATATATATATATATGCGTGCGTGTGTGTGTAATGTTTTTTGCTGGCAACTTTCATACATATTTAATAGAATGCTATAAGCTTTTAACTTAATAGGTTGCTATGATTTTGAGTAAATAGAAGTTAATTCTAATTATATGAAAGAAAAATATGAATGTGAGATCCTTAGATCTGTCTAACAGTGATAAGATTTTTTTTTGTTGTCTTACAAAGTTATGGAGCTACAAAATTTTGCTAAAAAAAAATCAGCAGCTGGCAAAATATGCTAAATCTTTTATAAAAACACAAAAATAATTAATGAATAAAAGTTTGTGATTCACAATTTTTTTTGTTTTCTCTGGCAAGATGATTGAATTAACTTGTCCATGGTTTACAGATAAAAGGGTGGACTGAAAAATTGGGAAATGCCCATGGGTCCAAAGCACCAATAAGACTTAAGGAGTAAAATTCTCATTTTTCAAGTATTCTCAAATGAATCAATGCCAGTTTAGCTCAGTCAGTAGAGCGTTCAGCTAGAAACAACAAGGTTCCTAGTTCAAAACCGACCCTCGCCAACCCAGCATATGAGTAGCACAGGAATCTGTGCAGCAAAGTAAGGAGCTGATGGTAGGTTTGGCGCTCCACCTTGGACACAAACACAATCTCTTTGGTCTAGCGCTTGTGAAAAGGGGGATAGACTCGCTCGCTGATTGGCTGATAACGACTTTAGGCCATCCCAATGACTTTACTTACTTACTATAGCTTAACTGTTTTAAGATAATAATAATAATGAAATGTTATTGTGTACAGTGCTCAGATGCACCACAACTCATCAAAGTCTCATGTCAAGTACACAGAATAATGTATTAGTGTCAGGAACATGAACAGTTTACAGTAGTAATATGCATGTATGTGTGTACGTGTGTGCATATGTATGTGGAGAGTGGCATCAGGTATAGTGTCGGCAGGCTACAGGAAGCATGGAGGCTTTGAAAGATTCAGTCCCTGCTAATCTATTAATATAGTCCAATGGATATGTTCATAATGATAGCAGTGAAAATAAACATCATAATAGATTTTCTTCACAAATGGAATTTTAGTAACAAATGTCTGATTAAAATTGTCCATATCTGGATAGACTGAATTGGTCAATAACCCTTTTTTTTTTCCTCGGCAACCCAAATTAGTGTCAATTTATCTCCTGGTTACAAAACAGCTAACTGGACTGTGGATTCAAGTCTAATCATGTAACAACTTTTTGTTTATATAATAATTCAAAGGGATTTTTGGAAGAAAAAAAAACAAAAATCAAATGTTTTTATTTGTTCGTTTTTTTTTTTTTTTTTTTTTTTTTTTTCACATGAATTATTTAACAATTCTTAGCCCAGAAATTATAACAGAATCATCAATTTTACTTGTAACTCAAAGATTTTTTTTTCATCTTAGTCCTTTTTTGCTTTATTCATATTTTGAGGTGGTTTCTTGAAAATCCTGAAAATAAATTGAACTCAAAGATTCACTTTTATAATCCCATTACAGAATGACCAAATTACTTCTTCACTTTTTAACAGTAAAATTTCTCTGAGTTTAATCTCCAGCAGAAACATCAGTTGTATAATTATAGAATGACTAAACACTTCAAGTATTTGGAAAAAAAACAAAGTAGTTGAAATATATTATGAAAGTAGTAATTATTTAAAATAAAATTCACTTAACAAGAAAAAAATGTCAGTTCTAGGAAAGAGGAAAAAATCTCAGAGTTTCTCATAAATTTGAAAATCATGGTTTATTACATCTTTCAAAGGGTTATAAAATTCTTAGATTGAAATGAATCATTTGATAATGATAGGTTCTAAAATGGTAATCTGAACATTAGCTACATAAATGAGAATAACCTCCCCTTGTTTGTTTCACTTTGAGGAAGCTGTATATTTTGGTCAGCCATTTTCATTTCCAATAAATCTACACTGAAAATACGAATTTGTTCGAATCAATACAACTGCATGTTTTAACACAAAAATATCATAAAATGTGTTCTTAATTGTGCTTGCACATTATTTGAAATGAATTTAATTTTTATTTTCGTGTTAAAACATGCAGTTGTATTGATTTACGGTGAAATGAAAATGGCCAACTAAAACATATGGCTTCCTCAAAGTGAAATAAACAAGGGAGGTTACTTTCATTTATGTAGCTAATGTTCAGATTGCCCCTAAAAGATTGAGGAAAGTTTTACTAAGTCACTGACTTCCTATTTTTTAAGAAAATTATTTCTTTTTTTTTCTTTTTTTTCCATAAATAAAACATACTATTCCTATGTGTAAATAATAATTTATCTTTGATATTAGAATAGAAAATTGAATCCTGTTGATTGCTATTAGCAAATATTTGCTAGCAGTACTGTTAAAATAGTCCAGTGTATTTCTAGGCAAGGGAGATAAATTGTACTTGACTTTGGAACGGAATTCTTGAATTTATTGAGAGCTTCATCTTTTTAAAAAAAATGTTATATTTTGGATAAATTTTTATAACCTAATATTAAAAAGAATACAATCTTAATTATTTTGCATGTTGTAGTGAAATAATTATATTGAAAAAAAAAAAAAAAAAGATGAAAAAACTTAAAACTCAAAAACAAAAATACATTTTTTTCTAATAGTAATTGTATGAAAACAGTAAATAGTATTATTTTGCATTTAATAATAATAATAATAGTAGTACCCTTCTTGTAACAGAACTGCTGTAAACATTTTTCATATTTTCAGTTATCATGATTAATGTGTATTATTTTCCCCTGAGCTCAGTCGGTAGAGCATTCGGCTAGAAACCACAAGGTTCCTAGTTCGATACCGGTCTTCGCCAACTCAGCGTATGAGTAGCACAGGGATCTGTGCGGTAAAGTAAGGAGCTGATGGTAGGTGTGGCACTCCACCTCAAATGCTAAAACAATCTCCTTGGTCTAGCGCTATTGAAAAGGGGATAGACTCCCTCGCTGACTTTAGGCCTCCCCGTCAACTTTACTTTTTATATATATATATATATATATATATATATATGTGTGTGTGTGTGTAGATAGATAAAAGGGTATGAAAACGCATATTGTTAAAATTGATATATTTTTATATCATTTTCATAGCTAATATTGAACAATATTTCAATTTATAAAAAAATCATCATCATCAGAGCATGTTTTTAATCTGGACTCATCGAGCGAGAAGCTTCTTTCTCGAGTCCAGATTAAAAACAAGCTCTGATGATGATTTTTTATAAATTGAAATATTGTTCAATATTAGCTATGAAAATGATATAAAAATATATTAATTTTAACAATATTGTGTTTTCATACCCTTTTATCTATACATATACCGTCGGATTCATGTTGATTTGGGCTTTAGGGTGCTATTAGCAGAATTGCATCCCAGCCTCCTGCCTTAAAAAGACGCTAGGAAGTGATAGCTGAAAAAACAACCCCACCTACAAATGAAGTTCTTTGCTGAAGCACCAAAAACCCATCATTGTAGTATACAAATAAAATAAAAATACAAAAAAAAATGTTTTTATTTTTTTTATTTGTAATTGATTGTGGGAGAGAGAAAATGAAAATACCCCGCCAAAAACATATATATATTTAGCAGATTGAAGGCGTTTTTATCGAATTATTATTATTATTATTATTTTTATTAGGGGTTTGAAGGAGTTAAAAGTAAGCCATATTTTTATCAACAAGTAAATATTTAAACCCCATAACCCCCCCCCCCTTTTCCAAATATTTTAAAGATTGAGAGGGTTAAAATATTTACATTTACTTGTCGAAAAAAGAAAGACTGGAAAAAAAATATCACATTAACTTTTCAGGAAAAACGCCTTAAACACTGGTTATTTTTTGTTTTTGTTTTTTTCAGCTAGGGACTTCATTCGTAGGTGGGGTTGGTTTTTTTCAGCTATCACCACGTAATGTTTTTTAAGGCAGGAGGCCGGGACGCAATCCTGCAAATAGCACTGGCTTTAGTTGAATAATTTTTTTTTTCTCTGAACACTCCATTTGCCTACTTATAAAATCTTGCATAATTGTAAAATCCACAACAAACAGTTGCATAAATGTCTGATTGTTATAAGTGGATTTGTAATTCTGAAAATGGACATTTATATTTATATATATATAAGCCTAATGAGTCAGAGAATATCTACCTAGGTTTTATTATTTATTAGCTCTACTTTTTGCATTGAGCACTTTAGTATATTTAACTTAGACAACTCTTACAGTATTTTCTTTTCTTTGCACCATTTTAATAGTACCATCAGGAGGTGCAGATGATTTGGTCTTTTTTCTTTATATTTTTTTTTTTTTCTCCAGGCAAAAGTTTGTATTGTGTAATTACAGGCTATAAAGCTTTTATAGTCAGAGTTTAGAAATTATATATATATATATATATATATATATATACACAAACCAAAAAGGGTCAGAAAAATGTTTGTTCATGTTTTAACTTTAGCTGTTTCTCTGCTATTAGTTTCATCGTTTTCCTCTCTCAAAATCATTCTGCAATGGATATTGGTCTTAAAAGAGTTCATTCTGCAATGATATTGGTCTTAAAAGAGTTCATCTTTATATTCAAACCTGATTTTTTCTGCAATGTTATTGGTCTTAAAAGAGTTCATCTTTATATTCAAACCTGATTTTTTCCAAGTGAAAATGAAACAAATTTCTTATAGTTTAATTGGCTTTTATACGAAGGCGAGTCAAAAGTTTTGCAATATTTTGGTAATTTATTTGCTTTATTCTTTTAGTTACAACAAAAGCAATCTCGTATTCAAATTAGAGGCAATTGTGTTGCACCGTCTGAAGCCAACTTTCTGCCAGTTCTTTTTATCCCATGCTGATACCAATTCTTGTCCTTTGAGGTGACGGACATCTTTACTGGGGCTGTTGAAATATTGCATATGTTACAATTTTTGTAGCCATCCTTTAGGCTTCAAGCAAGAGCACTTGTCCAGTGAAGAATCCTTTGGTTGCACCTTAGTGTTCCTCTCTCTTGCATGTCCTTCATCTATGAGTGCAAATGAACATCTGTTAATATCAGCCAATTAAGTAGTTAACCAACCATGCATTTGGGCTGTTGATTGGCTGGGTTTTAAACCATGTGACCTTGCTTAGTCTATAAATTGAAGTGTTAGATTGCAGCACAGCTTATATACCGAAATGAGACATGGAGTGGAACAAGTATAATGTGAGGAAGCTAGAATCCAAAATTTAAGAGTAGGTCGGTTTCCCAAGGCGAAAAAGATGAATTTTAACTTGTAAAAATATGCGGTGGGCATTATTTTTTAGAGAAATATGTATAAAATCATGAGAAACATATCTGTATCTTTGTTGAGTTACCGTTTTTTCATGTTAGTTAATAATATATATTTTAATACACAAATTAGATGCTAAAAATTTTAGTTAGCTGCGTACAACGAAGTAGCCAATCAGAATACATCTTTCATTGACTGCTGATAAAATTAACCAATCACGATCACCGTAGCATGAGTTATCACTCAACATGTCTGCTTCAAGCGAAGAAGTGTATAATGTAAACATACCAGAAAATACATGTTTTATGTGTATTTTAATTTTTAAAAAAACCTTAATTATAACTCGTTTTTGGCTACGTTAAATTTCAATTGATTTGTGTCTGCTTCAAGCGAAGAAGAAGTGTATAATGTAAACACACCAGAAAATAAATGTTCTATGTGTATTTTAATTTTAACTTGTTTTTGGCTACGTTAAATTTCAATTGATTTAACGGTGAAAAAATGTAAACATTGTTTTTCTTTTATAATTTGCATTATTTTTGTAAGCCGAAAAATTTTTTTTAAAATCATTAAGAGTTTGTTTAATGCTTCTTCTTTCGAGTGAATAAAAAAATTTTAAGATAATATTAACCTTTATGCAAGTTTTATTATGTTAAATATAGTAGGGGGGGGGTAAATTTCACGGGGAAAATTAGTGGTAACCACGGAAAATTTTAATATGTGCAACATTTACGCATAAAAAAAAAAAAGTATGATATTCAGGAGTCTATAAGCATTCATTTGGCCGCTTTTTATTTTCCTCCACTTTCAAAATTACAAATTAAATCAAAAACTAGAGCCTTTTTGGCCTTTGGGCCCGTAGCCTATTTTGGCTACGTTAAATTTCAATTGATTTAACGGTGAAAAAATGTAAACATTGTTTTTCGTTTATAATTTGCATTATTTTTGTAAGCCGAAAAATTTTTTTAAAAATCATTAGGAGTTTGTTTAATGCTTCTTCTTTCGAGTGAATAAATTTTTTAAAGATAATATTAACCTTTATGCAAGTTTTATTATGTTAAATATAGTAAGGGGGGGGGTAAAATTGGTGGTACCCACGGAAATCTTTAATATGTGCAACATTTACGCATAAAAAAAAATAGTGTGATATTCAGGAGTCTATAAGCATTCATTTGGCCACTTTTTTTTTCCCACCCTAAAAATTACAAATTAAATCAAAAACTAGAGCCTTTTTGGCCTTTGGGCCCGTAGCCTACTGGGTGTCACATCCAGTTAAATTTGCTCAAGTTTTTTTTGTTTTTTCCCCCCCTTGAAACTAGCATACATGCAAATATTGCAAAACTTTTGATTCATCCTACTATTTCTGTTAAACTTTCTTCAAGTGATGTCATATTGTGAAGTGCTTGATTATTTTCTTTTTAATCTTTAAAAATAACACTTGTCATTTTAGATATTGTTTGGACTAATTTAGACATTTTTATATAAAGTTATTCACAAAGAACTTAGTACAAGAAGAATAAGAATTGATTAATATTTAGTCATATCTTTAAAAAAAGGTAGGGGTCAAAGGTTATAATAATTCAAGTGCTATTTTCCCTCGATTTTAGTTATTCGTATATATAAGCAATGGGAAATGGCTAACATATATATATATATATATATATATATACATGGTAGGAATAAATGATCAAGTGGTATTCAGCATATTAATGTGTGTGTGTATATATATATATTATATCCATATATGATGGTTGACAACATGAGTGTCTACTGCTATTTTCCTTGGGGGTGGAGAGAGAGCAAAGGACATCTTCAGAATATGTCTTATTGGCAATCCTGTCACAATAGGCATGTCACACCCACTTGCCATCATGTGTAAGTGAGTATGATCCAATTGCCCTCAAAAAGGCCTAATCAAGTGGGAAAATAACCTGTTTGCATCATTTATTTCCCCCATGGACATCCATATATGGAAACCATAGTTTTCTCTTGTTGGTCATTGTCCTATTAATTAAGTAATCTTGTACTTTGTTTAATCAATCTACATTTTTGGATTTTGAAACAAATTATAAAATGATTCTTTTTCTACAAAGGATCAGATTGGATCAGTAATGAAAGAGCAGAAGATTATTTGGATTATTCAGACTATTGTCCTCATCTTTATTGTTATCTGTACAATGTTTTGGCCGATGTGCCCTCTGGCCTTCTTCAGGTATTTCATGTCAGACTCGGGAACCTTCTTGTAATCGGGAACCATCACAGAATTTTGAACCCAACCGTTTATTCAGTCCATGGGGGTATCCTGTTCTCATTCCGCTAACAAGAAGGTTCCCAAGTTCGAGAAGTTTCCCCAAGTCCAACAAGAAATACCTGAAGAAGACCAGAGGGCACATCGGCTGAAACGTTGTACAGATAACAATAAAAATGAGGACAATAGTCCAAATAATCAAGCCTCATCTAAAAAAATTCAGAGAAATAGTACTTAAGATTATTGTAAAGAAAAATATATTTTTTAAAGAATGTTTTTTTTTTTTGTTTTTCACCCTCTTTTTTTTTTTTTTTTTTCACCCTCCTTTTTTTGTTTTTTTCCTTTTTTTTTGTTTTTTCACCCTCCTTTTTTTCAATATGGCATCAATTGATGATCATTTTAAATGAATTTAAAATCTTTCCTTTTGGAATTAATATTTTTATGTGAAAAAAACTCTGGACATTTTTTCTTTTCTTGAATGCAAATAAAGGTCATCTGCACTGTTAATTATTTAAGTAAGTAAAACTTTTAAATAAACAGACAACTGCCATTGAATAATTATTTTTCAAAAATCAAAAAAAGAAGCCGCCTCTCTGCTTAAGGCTGTTTACTAAGTCAGCTTTGTTTGCTGCATCTTTGTATTGTATCTATAATTAAAATGAAAAGAATATTTGCCAATTTTAGCAAATCTTTTTTTCTTTTAATACTTTCCGGGAAATTAAAGGTGATAATAATATAAAAAAAGTAAATAAAATAAACAATAGATGCCAATAAAAATGTTATATTAATAATTTAAATGGTGATTTTTTATTTTTTACCTTGCATCATATTTTTAAAAAAGAATCCTCACTTAAACTTTTGACAGCATTAATAATTCTTTTTTTTCGATTGTGTAAAAATTAAAAAATAAATGTATTACAAAACAATTTTTATGAGAAAAAAAAACTGATAGTAATGAAAGTGTAAATCATGTCTTACATTCTTTTACACACACGTGTGTGTGTGTGTGTGTGTGTGAATGTGAAACAAAATTGTTGAATATCCATTTGTTTAATAAATGTTCATTTAACAAATGGATAAGTAAAATGGATAATTCAGTTTGTTTCTTTATTAAATTGTTTCTCTCTGATTTTTTGTAAGGAAGCATTTCAACAAATCAGGACACACATTAAACAACTTAAAATGCATCTTGATCGATCACAACTTTCCATCAACTGAAAAGTGCAAACAAAAAGAAACCAAATGGATAGTTCATTTTAATTCACACACACAAGGATTAAACACAGATCTAGGTAATTTAAACACACATAGATATTTCAACCAACATTTACCACTCAAATAGCAGTCCAGTACAAAAAAAAAAAAAAAAAAACAGCCCCCCAAAAAGTCTCTTTCCTATAAAATACAATGAAGAACTGTGACAATTTTTGTAAAATATCTACATTGATTGCCGATAAAAATCGGCGTGGGGAGGGGCATGTAAAATATCTACATTAATTTGCTGACAAAAAGCAACAAAAAATACACAGTGGGAGGATAAAGTATCACATTTGTCACTTCCTGTTTAGGTTTAAAATACTGCTCGTTCAATCACCATTTGTAATAATGCCTTATAGCTTCTTTTCATCTATTTCTAATTTAAAACAACAAAACGAGCTGTTGAAACAATGGAAAGAATTGTAAAACTCGTTAAAACAAAAACAAAAAAAAGTAAAGTCGTAGGGGTGACCTAATGTTGGTATCAGCCATACAACGAGTCTATCCCCTTTCCTCTAGCACTAGACCAAGGAGATTATCTTAGCATCTGAGGTAGAGCGCCACAACCTACCATCATCTCCTCACTTTACCGCACAGATCCCTGTACTACTCATAAGCTGAGTTGGTGAGGGCCGGTATCGAACCGGTATCGGAGCCGAACGCTCTACTGACTGATCTAAAACTCATACAAGAATGCAATCCAGTTGGCAAAAGATGTTGGTTGTTTCCAGTCTGCAGAGTCTAGAATTTTATAAATATAAAAATGAAATGTGGTGGTTTGAAAAAAAAAAAAAATAGAAAACATTGCTAAATCAGGAAAAGACATTAAAGAGTCAGGAGAGTAAACCTAAAGCAATATTCTGTGAAAATAGAAAATGTATGGTAATATTTGCAGAGTTCCATCCCGGCCTCTTGCCTCAAAAACCGCTAGCCAGTGGCTGCTGAAAAAAAAAACACCAGCTATGATTGAAGTCTGTAGCTGAAGTGGTGTCACTTGAAAAAAAAAAAAACAACCAACTTAGGGCGTTTTTCCCGAAAACCCAAACCCTAGTTAAAATTAACAGTTTTATTACAAAATTTGTGGGTTCTGAAAAAACAGCCCAAATTATTTATTTATTTTCCCATTAAACTAACCCTAAACCCCAACCTAGTTTTTTTTTAAGTAACTGCTTTGGCTATGGACTTCAATCGTAGCTAGTGTTTTTTTTTTCAGCAGCCACCGGCGAGCGGTTTTTGAGGCAAGAGGCAGGGACGGATCTCTGCAAATATACGCAAATGTACAATAAAACAGGAGTCAATATTTGTGATAGAACTCAGCTGAATGAAATAGGGTTTACATAGAGAAAAGGAAAACAAACAAAAAAACAGCATTAACATAAACAGAAGAAAATGAGTTTAAAGTGGGCTAAAGAGAAACAATGTGGACAATTGGATGAAAGTGATATTCAGTGATGAATCAAGAATCTACATTGGACAAAATAAAGATGTTGGAACGTCTAAATGAAACATATAAAGTTGAATGGCTGAAGGAAACAAGTAAATTCCCCAAGTCATTCATGATATGGGGGCTGGCATGTCATTTTAAGGGACCAACAATCATAGCATGTGGACAATTGGATGAAAGTGATATTCAGTGATGAATCAAGAACGTCTAAATGAAACATCATATTAATAACAAACAAATAAATAAATTACCAATATAAATATAGACGTGTTCACTAATTAAAAAACAAATTTGAATCATATATTAATAACAGAATCTTAACTTTTCTTTGCACAAGTCAATAATAATATTACTTATGAAATTATAAATTCCCCCTTTTTTCAAATGTTACTTTACACCAAATATTCTTTATTCTCTAACCGTAACTTTCACAAAACATCACTATTTCTCCAACTGTAAGCATCTCAAAAAATTTCAAAAAAATTATTTTTTTCAAACACTTCAAAATTTTCTGTATTTTGACCTCAAATATCAAACATTTTACCCTGAAGAAGGCCGTTTTTCTTTGTCTACTTAAATATTTTATAATTTTCTATTATTATTATTATTTCATTTCATATTTAAAATAATAATAAATAGAATACAAAGTGTACATGAACTCCCGGCCGAAACACATGTTGGTAATTCATTAAATTAATTTTATCCATTCAACATTTTCTTTCCTTTATTTATTTATCCTTTCACCATTATATAATATATATATATACATATATATATATATACATACTAGACAAAACATCACACATTGGGTCACCCATTCAGCTCTGGGTAGATAATTGAGATTAGGGAAAATTGAGTTTGCAAAGCGAATTAAATTTTTTGAAAAGTAAATATGGTTGGACAAAATATTAAAATCATTTTGTAAGATTTCTAAGAAAAGGAATGTTTGACCTAATTTAAGCTACAGGTTGCAGCTTATAAAATTTATCATAGAAATACATTTCAAATTCTCCTATCTCTCTCCCTCTACTCTCCCAGAGAAACTATGATATATAACAAGGAGGTAATCAAGATATACATAGAGGGGAAGAAAGTGATAGGCAGAATGTAAAGTAAGGGATGGGTCAGCTTTTGACTTAATTGCAAATTACGACTAATTAGAACCAATTAAAATGGATTTTTTAAAAACACAACTCAATCCTGAAAGTAAGGAATAATTTAGTATAATTTTAGTGTCCATTAAACAGTAAAAAAGCCTTTAGAAGACAAAAGTTGATTCGCTCAGCTTTAGTATAATAATTATATATATATATATAGTCTGATATACTTGAGTCTCCCGTGAATTGGGCCTACTATTCAGGTATTTGCCAACAAAATTTCCTCAATCCTGCAATGCAGTCAAGATTAGAACTATCTTTACCACCAGAACTTCTTTTTGAACTTCCCAGGCCAGCTGAATTATAATGAACTATCAGTTTCTGTACTTTGCTTGTCGTGTGGCATGTGTAGAAACAGTTCTTGGTGGGAGAGCTGCTGTGAAGGGTTTAAAGTAGCCAGAGTTAAAATCTCCAAACTTAAAAAAAGAAAAAGAAAAACGCATTAAATTAGACATTACTAATGCTGGACATTGCTAGAGAAGTGATGACCTATGGACACCTACACATGGACACACCAGTGTAGGCTGGTCAGCAAAAACCTATATCAATTAGGTCTATGCAGATTCTGGATGCTAGGGGTGATGATTGATAGAGATGGTTGGCCAGAGTGTCATGGATATGTGCTGTTAGTGTGACATGATGATGATGATGATGAATTTGGTGTATATACTTACCAACCCCTTTGCATCAATTTCTGAAATGGATTTTTTTTTCTTAAAAAAAAAAAAAAAAAAAAAAAAAAAAGAAAAGAAAAGAAAAAAAAAGTCTGGTTAAATCGAACTTAACGAACCTAAATTCCACCATCGTATGTCATCCAGCTGAAAGAAAAAAAATATACCAAAAATCAGGGAATTGACTGAATTTAATGAAATTTTCAGTGTTGATATATTAATGAATAAAAGATATAATGCATCAGTTATTTTATTTTAAAACTTTTACATTTTTTCAGATCAGTTAACTTTGAACTACGTATATTTGAGGTGTAACACAGATTCTCAAAGATACGTAGTCCAAAGTTAACTGACCTGAAAAAATGTAAAAGTTTTTTAATAAAATAACTATTGCATTATATCTTTTATTCATTAATATATCAACACTGAAAATTTCATTAAATTTGGTTAATTCCCTGATTTTTGGGGTTTTTTTTTTCTTTCGCCAAGGTGACATACGATGGTGGAATTTAGGTCTGTTAAGTTCGATTTAACCAGAATTCCTTTATGTTTATGATTTAATTTACATTTTTCTAATAAAACAAAAAGTCTTAGAATTTAATAAATGTTCCACAATAAAGATAAAAAGTCTTCAATATCAATTTGAAGTCCTTTTATCTCCCAGAGAAATTGGAGGATTTTTTTCTCAAATAGATAAATTTTTCTTTTAAATTTTTTAATTTTTTATTTCAGGTATTTATTAGAAAAAAGTTGTTGCTTCTTTTTTTAATAACTTTTTTTTTTTTAATGTTTTTCCTTTAAAAGGAAAAAAAAATACAGCAATAGAAGTTTTGTATTTATTATTTGACTTATGGCAGGTTTGAAACCTTCACTCTTTTGTACACAGCTGAGTTGGGATGTACAAAGAGTTCATCACAAAATAATTCTCTTTTCATAAATTGCCTTTTCAGTATTTATATTTTTTTAAAAATAAACATATTTCAACAGATTTCAAAATAATAAGTAAAAAAGAAAAGTGATTCCTTTAAATGTGACCTCATCTTTAAAAAAAACAAAAAACTTTCCACATTAAACTTTTATAAGATAATAGAAAAAAGGGAATTAAAACGTACAAATTTTTATAATGAGAAAATAAAGAAACGTTTGTCACAGAGTTTTGTAAACACTACTACCTGTTCTATAATAGTCATCACATTTAGTGTATGAAACGTATATGCAAATGTACCAACTATTATGGGACAGAGGTAATATAACAAGTAATTAAATAATATACTACCTCTGTTCCATATTGTGTTACATTTAGTGTATGAAATGTATATGCAAATGTACCAACTATTATAGGACAGGTGTGGTATTTGTTTTTATATCAAGCTGGAGAAAACCATATTCAATTTAAGAATAGATTATCTGACCACTGATTTTATTCAGTTTATTAAATTTTCTCTTATGATTAAAATTTGTTATTTTCATAAATATTTGTTTTCCATAATCTTTAAAGAAATATTAATGCTTTGTATAGTTTTATTTCATTTCATTTTATTTATTAAATTTAATTTTTTAAAGTATCATGTTGCTTGGTAAATAATGGCTGATAATTTAAATGTGTAATAAAATTTGCCATTATTTTTTAAACAACTCTAATATGAGATCACAAAAAAGACAAAATTTAAAACAATAGTATAAAAATAACAAAAATTAGATTAAAGATGAGGATAAAATTATTAAAAAAAGAAATAAAATAAAAAATAAATAAATAAAATAAAACAATTTTTTTTTCATATTCCATTATAAGAAATATATACAAGTCAATCTAATGTATAGGTCAACCCTGGATTTAAAATAATGAAATCATTAATTTATAGAATTCACTTTAAGTGCCAAAGGTTGATCTTAGTATTTCCCATTGTGTTTGAATATTATTATTATTCAAAATTACTGATACATACGTTGACATCAATTTTTTGACCTAAAAATGAGGTTTTCAGAATTTTACCCACACAGAAGTATAAACAATATTCACTGGGAAAATAATTATGAGAACCATTAATTAAAATTTTAGTTATTGCAACTGGGGGAGAACTAATTTTTCTTTACTACCTCTGTCCCATAATAGTTGTCACATTTTCATATAAATTTCATTCACTAGCTTTTATGGGACTAAGGTTAATACTTAAATCTGTTATATAGAAATACTTTTTAAAAATCTATTTTCATTTTAGTGATTGATAAATTTTTTTTGTTTTTTGAGCACTTTAGAGGATTTTCTTTATATGAATTTCTGGCGTATCAAATATTTATATTTATCCTGTGGCACCCGTGTGATTGTGTTTTAATAATTGTAATTATTTGTGTATAAGATGCAATATTTTTTCAACCCAAAAATACAAAAGAATTATATAGGGTGATCAAAAAACAAAACAAAAAAACAGACTTTTTTTACAAAAAGTCAAGCCTGTTTTATTTTGGGTCAGCCCTGTGTGTGTGTGTGTGTGTGTGTGTGTGTGTATATATATATATTCATCAAAAAGTTACTACCATGTTTTCATTGCAGTAGCATAAGTAGTTAATCCAAAATGGCTCAATATATCTTGTAAAATATAAAGCATTTATAGTTGTAGAAAAGTTTTTCTCTCTACTACGGTTTCGATGTTTAAGGTACACCTAGGAAGGTGTACCTTGAACACCGAA
>CM042147.1:22781843-22934343 GCA_023376005.1 Doryteuthis pealeii | reverse complement strand
AAATTCATTCTTAATGGATACTCAAATTTTGTTATAAACACATTTTTA
Source organism: Doryteuthis pealeii (assembly GCA_023376005.1). Taxonomy (NCBI): domain Eukaryota; kingdom Metazoa; phylum Mollusca; class Cephalopoda; order Myopsida; family Loliginidae; genus Doryteuthis; species Doryteuthis pealeii. Next base: position 22,934,295 of record CM042147.1, on the reverse strand, counting down.
CTATTTAACCCATAGATGGGACCACTCCGAGTCAGAGTAGACCAGGGAGCAATGGTAATAAAGGGGGTGCTCCACATAACCCAGACCTCTAGAACAGGAACCTCATCGTCAGATAGAGTTTAAAGGCATTCCCAGGACATGAAGATCTCAGCCACCGCATTCTAACACCCATATGATAAAAAGGGTTGGGACTTGCCATAAGAGCAATAGGGTTGGGGCAATCATATAGGTGCTAAGGCTTGATGTGACCAGCTGATTGATTGGAGGGAGCCTCTCTGACCGACTGTCTAGCCTAAGTAAGGACCAAAATGGAGTTTTGCATGTGATGGACTGCTCATCCACCAGGATTCCGTCCTTAAGCATCATGGGTTGCTACCCATGATCAACAGGTGGCCCCATTGGAGGAGGTCTCACCCCTCTGCAGAGGTGTAGTCGGTGTATTGTGTTTAAGCAATGTGAGCAACAAGCCACAAATGAAGAGCCCCATGATCAACTCGTATATGAAAATTGGATCACTGAAAGATGAATTATGTGAACAATGTTTTCCCTGACAACATTGTGTCACCTTCACCTTCACTTGCTTAATGTTCAGCAATGTACGGAGAGGGGTGAGGTTGAGAAAAGAGCAGCCTCAACAGCAAAGAGAGCCAGAAAGAGGGAGAAAAGACAGCAACCCCAGAAAGCATCACAGTTTGTGTGCATTCAGTGCACCAAAGACTGTCACTCAAGAATTGGCCTGCAGAGTCACTTGTGCAGATGCAGATAATTTATCTATTTATCTTTTATGATTTTTTTGGACACTACTCCATCGTCCTTAGTGGAGAGAAAGGTGCCAACAACTGGCATAGATTTTTACAAGTGTCCCATTCATTGCTGGCAAAAAATGCATAACTGATTGTGATGTAGAAAAATAAAAATTTTGTAGCTGAAAACTTGCTTTTCAATGGTGTTACTGTGCTCCCAGTATGTATTAATCCAATCCCTCTGCCATGGGCAGGATGTGGCACAAGTTCAATTTCTTAAGTGGAGTAAAGCTGGTTTGAATTCAGAGTTTTCCCTCTCCTCGACCCGGTCATCTAACTAAGACTAAAGAAGACAGTCTGCCCTACTATTTACCCATAGCCAGTGGGAGAAGAGATGGATTCATACCTTTCCCAAAGATATTAGTACAAATTGAAACAAAAACAGCCTTGTCTAGGATTTGAAATTGATTCACTCATTCCATTTCTAAAGACCATAACTATTATGCTAAGTACTTATCTGTTTCTAGAGAAAGAAATAAGAGGCATTACTTTCACAGTGTCCATATATATATATATATATATATATATATCTCAGAGATGCTGATAGGTACACGTCCTGTGTCCTTGAAGCATAAAAATCTAAAAGGATGCAGTAAAATCATATCCATGCATCCCAGTGTTTTTCATTTTTCTTCCCTAACCATTTCAAGCTAACTGTAAATACATTTCAATAGTTTCTTAGAAATTAATTACACAGGATAGGTTACAAGGTTGGAGTTAGACAGCTTTAGTTGTTTCCCCAGATCATAAATAAAAACCCTACAATCTATTAAGAAATTTTAGTAGGGACCCATAAATTTTCCTGGGGACTCATTAAAAGCAAATATGTGCATCCCAGGACGCACTAAATCAAAAAGCTATCAGCATCACTGATTATATATATATATATATATATATGTTGAAAAAAGAAATAAAGGATATTTTACTCAATTTAACTTACATGTGTTTCGGTGAAGAGTTTATCCATGTGTACATTATTCAAACTATTATTATTTTTAAATAACCAAATGAAATGAAATAATAATCATAGAAAAAATGTAGAAATGTTCCACACACAAAGAAAATTCAACCTTCAGAGTAAATCCTTATTTGAAAAATATGAAGATCGAATTTTCTTTGCGTGCAGAATATTTCTACATTTTTTCTATTACTATTATTTCATTTCATTTGATTATTTAAAAATAATAATAGTTTGAATAATGTACACATGGATAAACTCCCGACCGAAACACGTGTAAGTAAAATTGATTAAAATATCCTATATTATCCATTCTATACTTTCTTTCCTTTTTCTCTTTTTCAACATACTGTCGGATTCACTTCCAGTTTCATTTTTACATAATATATATATATATATATATATATATATATATATATATATGAGAATGTACAGCTTTGTTTACATGTATGGATACTTAATAAGCTTAGCATAGACTGGCAAAAAGCCAAATGTATGTTTGTATATCTAAACATGTATAAATATATTTAGTGCATACACCAATCTGTAGCAGTATACAAGAAGTTATTTTTTTTTACATCTTAAAAGTGCACAGGTTTTTCAGTAAAATATTTCAATATATTTTATATGTGTAATACGCAGACACATAAAGAGTGAAGACATTTGTGTAGATGTCAGATCATATATAAAAAAAACAATAAACTGTACATTGTGTGTATGAAAGTTGTTGGTATCATAGTTGGTACATATCTTTGTTATATACAATTGCTTGTTGTTAACAAAGGGCCAAACACAAGATTTGTATCAAACAATTTGTTTCAATTCCAATCCAAATGTTCCAAAGTCAAAGATAAATATGAACCATATGTCAACAAATTTCAGTATTTATACATTAAGGAAAAATATATATAACACAGCAATTCAATTTATCCCCAATTCACTTGATTTTATTAAAATGTTTTGACCAGTGCATTTTTTTTTAGAGCGAGAGAAAAAAAAGAAGAAAAAAAAGAAGAAAAAAACCCACTTCATACCCTGTTCTTAAAATTCATGACCCCCAAATATTTAAACAAAACCACAAAATTATGATACAGAGTCCCATTTATTATGTTTTTGATTAAGTAGTTGTCTTATGTGTATTATGGCATTTATGAACACTGTGGTCCCCTAACTCTTCTTAAAAAGAAACAAAAAAAGATCCTAAAGATTTTTGCACTGTTTATCTTGTTGATTTGAAATAAAAAAATAAATCTGAGAATTCCATCAAAATTTACAGCACTTTTTCTTTTTTACTTGGCCTCATATTAAAAATGAAAATAAATTTAGTTATTAAAATTAAAATTCATTAACATTTTAACATTAAAATTAAATTCATATTAACGGTCTTTTTAGGAGGGGAGAAAAGAAAATATTCCCCCCAAAAAGAACATTAGAAAATTAATGACAATTCAAAAGGAAACCATATTGAATACACAATAATATTGAAATGGATAAATTGTACTAATATACATGGGGACAGTGATAAAAAAAAATGTCCCTAGTTTCTTGGCATTCCTTCTCGTGAGGACCTCTGACATCAGGAATTAACCTAGACATTACTTTTTTGAATGCAACAGGGTGATGGTTCTTGGGGGGGTGGGGTGCCCCCTCTAAAATTGTTTCCAAGCTATGAGGATTGCAATAACAGTCAAAATGAGGGGTCGGCACAATTCCAGAATGATTTGAAAACTATTATAATCAGAACTCAGTCATTTCACTGAATTTTTGAGATGAGGCTTGATAATTAGTATTATTTGTATTATTCGGACTATTGTCCTCATCTTCATTGTTATCTGTACAACGTTTTGGCCGATGTGCCCTCTGGCCTTCTTCAGGTATTTCTTGTCAAACTCGGGAACCTTCTCGGGCCCCTGATTACGACAAGAAGGTTTCCGAGTCTGAGAAGGTTCCTGAGTCCGACAAGAAATACCTGAAGAAGGCCAGAGGGAACATCGTCCAAACAAAATGTTGTCCAGATAACAATGAAGATGAGGACAATAGTCCGAATAATACAAATAATACTAATCAGTGATTTTATTTTTAACATTTAGAATAGAATGTCATTCAAAATATTTTTTTTTATTATTAATAATATGGATAAATAAACTAATGAGTCTTAAGAACACAATAGTATGGAGATAAATATATATTTTATATATGTACTATTATATTATTATACAAGTTGTTTGGTTGGTTGGTTGGTTGGTTTTAACGGCTTGTGAACCCTTCCTGCAAGTTTAGAATTGTAGGAACAAAAAAAATAAAAAAATTAAATAGTATAGACAACAAAGGGTTGGTTATTGGTTGTTTTGTTTTGTTTTACAGCACATCAACCCTTTATGGGTCATTTAATGCTGAATCAAGTCATTTTAATAAACAAATGATTCAGGTTGCTTACAGTACCTGCTGTTGCTTAAGTGATCACCCAATTAAGTAATGAACAGGTTCATCATTACTTAACTTTGGTGATCTACTGGGAACCAGTGTTTTCAACATGACTAGACAGCAATGGAAATTTCTACTTTACATTATAACAAATAATGGTGAGTATATATTAAGCATGTTTGGTAAATAAAACATCTATAATGATTTGCTTTAATATTTCTCCAATAATCACAAAATTAATGAGAATGAACTCTGAATTGGTATAATTTTTAATTTTTCCGACTGTTGTCCTCATCTTTATTGTGATATGTAAAAACAACGTTTCGGCTGCTGTATCCTTCGGTTTTCTTCAGGTGTTCCCTGTCTATCTGAGCATATATGCTCAACAGTCCGAAAAATCAAAATTATACGCATCAAGCCTCAGTTCAAAAGGTCAGATAAATAACTCTAAATATGTCAATGATTTGTCAGATTGGGCAACTTTGACCAAAAATAAACAAAAAAAAAAAAAACCCCAGCATTCCTTGGGCATCCGGTGAAGAAAAAAAAATATTCACCTATTTCCAACAGGTGCCCCATATAGAATAATGTCTAGCTTTTTGGGAGAAACCCATATAGTTATTTATTAAGCTTAGCTTATATGTGGCACAAGGCCAGAAGTATGGGGTGTCCAATGAGAATTGAACTCACTAACAATGGTCTGCGAAGCGAGCTTGCTAACCATTACACTACATGAGGTGTCCTCATGTATTTACTAAGCTTAGCTTAGATGTGGCACAAGGCCAAAAGTATGGGGCACCCAATGAGAATCGAACTCAGAGATTTGTGATTAACTGAGACATTGCTCCTTTGATTGCAATGATGATGATGATGATGATGTTTAAGTAGCCCCCCACACCCCCTTTAAACTGGGCATTGGCATTCACTTGCTCTTCAGCTATGAGGATCACAATAACTTTTTAAGACAAGGATCCAAACCAATATACTACCAGAAATTCTCTAACTAAATCTATCAATGTATGTGTGTGTGTGTGTGTGTGTGTGTGTGTGTGTGTCTGTGTGTGTGCTTATTTGTACATATAATATATATATATATATATATGTATATATAAAAACTCCCAAGCCAAGTGCACTAGACAAAACACTGTAATAAAATCACTCATAAAGAAAAAAGAAAAAGAAAAAGAGAAAAAAGAGAAGAGAATAAAAAAGAAAAAAAAAGAAAAAAGAAAAAAAAAGAAAAAAGAAAAAAAAAAAAGAAAAAAAAGAAAAAAAAAAAGAAAAAAAGAAGAAAAAAGAAAAAAAAGAAGAAAAAAAAGAAAAAAGAAAAAAAAAAGAAAAAAAAAGAAGAAAAAAAGAAAAAGAAAAAGAAGAAAAAAAAGAAAAAAAAAAAAAAAAAAACGAAAGAAAAAAAGAAAGATGAGGATATTAGTTGAGACTGATGAGAGAAAAGCATCAATGTATCAAGTTATCTGTGAACAAATGGAAGGGAAGAACATACATTAACAAAATAAAAGGGTTGAGTAGAAAAAAAAAAAGGTTTTGCATTTATTCAGGTCAGTCCGATTGTCTTCTGAATTAATGACCAACAGAGAAAGACACAAAAGACTCACACACCATTCATATTGATATCAGTCGGCATAAGATAGTCGTGCATTGCATATTTCCAAGTCCAAAGCCGAGCTATCCGCTCAAATTCATTCCGATCATTGACGTAAAGCCGTCCGATAATGGGTTCCATGCAAACGTGACAATAAGGATCAGTCAGTAACGACTGGATACTGATGAGAACTTTTGAAATGGTCAGCGCTAGACTCCAGTTGTGATGGATTGAATCCAATCCGATGTCTCCATGTCGACTGATGTTAGGGTGGAAGATTTTGGTGATAAATCTCACTTTTGGGGGTTTCATTGGATAACTGAAATTAAAGAGAAAATTATTAAAATATCTAGAATAAAATAAAATAGGAATTCTTCCAAGCTGTAGCCATGTCGGTACTACTGTATGGCTGCACCACTTGGACTAACAATATACCTAGAGAAAAAAATGGTAATAGATTTTGACCAATTCTCCAAGTGTTTAAACATTAAACATAGAATTTTGAATTGTTTCCTACACAAGCTATTAAAATTTGAGATCTTTGGAATGGATTGGTCAAGTTATTAGATTACAAATATATATATATATATATATATATATATATATATATATATATATATATATCTCCGTTCACTTCATTTATTTATATTTTTGCTCTCATATACAGCATTTCATTTTTTTTCTCCAGACCGTCTCGTATATACCTTGAAAAATGGTGAAGGTTCACTCAAAATATCAGAATTAATCAAACCAGGAACAGAATAACAATTAAATATTCAAATTCTGATTTTTGTTCTGTTTTTCTTGTTTTTGTTCTTTTTTTCCAAAGCTTCAAAAGTCAAAAAAACAAAAAACAAAACAATGTTCATACATAATATACATATTTATATATATGTGTGTGCATGTGTTTTCTGAAAAACACTGTGCATCTCAAATGTTATCTAAGTTTTTGAAACACCCATTGGCAGAATAGACAACAAACAAGCCATAACTCAATACAGACCCTGCATTTTTGCAAGCCTACTGCAGAATGGTAGATTATTTATCTTGCACCATAACACCACTGAAACCAAGCAGCCAATCAGGACTCGAGGAATGGAATCACTCAAATGCAAGAATGGAGTACGGATAGAGAATGGGATGGCAGGTGCAAAAATGCGTTGATTCCATCAGTATTATAAACCCAGCCCTGCCCCCTTTAAATCAAGGGGGCAGGTGTTGCCTGGGGGAATGGCCCCCTGGGATGATGAAAAAGATATTACAGCAATTAGTCATCATTCAAAAATTAAATCAGAAAAAATCAATTGAGTCAATTATCTGATAACACTCACCTGTCAGGGATTTGCAAATAAAGCAGGAACTGTCCACCTTCGTAGGGACTCCCTTGGGGTCCAGTAATAGATGCTTGCCAATGACAACAGTTTTGATCTAGTGGAGTGGCCTGAATTCCTTCTGGGGGGTCAGTCTTCAGAGTCTTTAATTCACTACGTAATCGTCGATGTCGCCAGGAGTTCTCTTTGATTGGAGATGTACTCTACAAGAGTAAACACAAGGAGCATTTAACTTATTTCCATAAACATAAGATATAGTTTCCCCAGTTCGTTAAATTATCAAACGTTTAAAGATCAACAAACAACAAAAATCTAATTGGTTCTAATTAGTCAAAAACCGAGCAATCTCTTACTTTACTCTGTGTTTATCTCTTTCTTCCCCTCTACGTATCTCTTGACTACCTTCTTGTTATATAATGTTAGTTTCACTGGAGGTAAAGAGAGAGATAGCTGGCAGAATTTGATGATTTCTATGGTAAATTTCACAACCAGCAACCCATAGCTTAAATGAGGTCAAACGCTAACAAAATGATTTTACTGTTTCGTCCGTATTAATTTTTAAAAAAATTTTTTATTCGCTTTGCTAACTCCTTTTTCCCTAATCTCAATAATCTACTCAGAGCTGAATGGGTGATCCAATGAGTCACGTTTTGTCTAGTACATATATAAATGCTTATGGTTAAAATATTTTTTGAGTTATTTACCTGTAGCATCATACTTTCTAAACAATATCTGCAAGGTGAGCTTTCCAATCTGGAGAAAAAAACAGAGAAAAAAAAGAGAACATCATTAAATAAACAATGCAATTTCCAAGCAAACAAATCTTAATCAGTAATACTTTTTATATTGGAGACATAACAAGTTATTGGTAATAGTTGGTACTAGGGAAGATATTTAGTCACTTCCCCATTCACCAAGGTCCAATATCAACATTAGTATTGTTAAGTATCTGGCAGCCATCCTTAGTTCCAGATGTAATAAGTAAGTAAGCAAGCCAATAAGAATCCGGTGTTAAAGTATTCTTTGTAAGTCCGTCGTCCAAGAGAATCCAAGTGTCAATGACATAAGCTCAGAATGGGGTCTCTATTAATACAGCAGAAGCAGCAGCAGCAGTGCCAGTGATTGGACAATAGAAATCTTTCTCGGGTCACGTTGTAGTTGACGAGTCTATATTTAGGAGTGAGTATTTACTTTATGCCTTATATAAAAAAATCCAACAAGTATATCCAATGATATACTAACACTGAACAAAACAAAGGAAAGACAAGATACACTCTATATAACTATATACAACATTTAATACATATAGTTATTTACTAAGCGTAGCTTAGATGTGGCACAAGGCCAGAAGTATGGGTGCCCAATGAGAATCGAACTCACTAACAATGGTCTGCAAATCTAGATTGCTAACCATTACACCACGTGAGGTGCCCACATTTAATACATATAAAACATAAGAAGTAATCCAAATGTCCTAACAGCTGAAATGTGTACATTTTTTTCATGTACAAGCAGTATATAAAAGGGAGTACCAAAAATGGTGAAAAGTTTTACTTGTCTGCTTAGGTGGTTTTCATTTCTATATATTTATTTTGCAAAATTTCACATACTTATATAATAATTTCATGCAGTTACAAATGTTCAAACAGCAGCAGCAGTCCCCTTAATATTCAACAAATTGTTCTCAACAACGTTTGCTACTTGAAATCTTACTTATTTTAAAGGCATGCCAACTCATCTAGGGTTATTTTATGCTTTGTTGCATAGTTTCTTAAAAGTTTTTTTTTGTTTTGCACATGATTATATGATATTAAGTATTCCTAACTAATACAAATGATTTGCAAACAGATAAATTTTACCTTTAAATGGGACCCTAACAGGTACTACCACTTCTGATCAGAGGGGACCTGGTTTGTTTTTTGTTTAATGACATATCAACCTTCATGGGTTATTTAATGCCAAAGCTATCCTTGTAGAAGAGCAATAATGGTACTATTTAACCCATAGCTGGGGGAATGAGGGAGTTCAAAGATTTCCGACAGGGCAATTAGTCCANAAAGTAACCACAATAGAGTTTGACCTCACTATGATGTCACAGTCCAGCACATTAGGACCCCTCCCCAGAGTGGACCTGGATTTAATAGCAATGAAGGTGCACTTTACAGTCTCCAGAACAGGAGCCTTACCATCAGATTCAGTTTAGTGTCATACCCAAGATACCCTTTTACAAGGGGGGGGGGTCTTACCCCTCTGCAGGGGATACAGACAGCATATTCTAAGCCTCACCAACAGGGCAGTTGGCACTTTAAGGATTTAGAGATTCCTGTAGAAAATTGAAGTGTAGTGATTGTCTGCCCCTGCTGGGACGGACTTGTGTCCAAAAGGATTATCTTGCTGTGACGCCAGATTTTTACTAATACATGGTTGGGTATTTAAACAGTAGCCTGAGATTTTCTCCTTTTTCTCTTGGTCTAGCAACCACTAAATGTGGGCTAGATGTGTGGGGTCTTCTGTCCTTAAGTGTGTGTATTGTGTGGGAGGATCCTTAAGTGTTATTGTAGAATATCTCTGCTGTTAGTCACACAGACCTACATTACTGTTATGTGCGCTTGAATGCAGTGTTATTGATTACATTATAACTCTCTGTTAGTCACACAAGACTACATTAACTGTTATGTGCGGCTTTAATGTAGTTGTATTGCATAACATATAATCTCTCTGTTTAGTCACACAAGACCTACATTAACTGTTATGGTGCGCTTTTTAATGCAAGGTCTGATGATACATGATACTCTTGTTAGTCACACGCCTACATTAATGTTATGTGCGCTTTTAATGCTAAGCGTTATTGATAGACATAATCTCTCTGTTAGTCACACAAGACCTACATTAACTGTTATGTGCGCTTTAATGCAAGTGTTTATTGATAGGACTATAATCTCTCTGTTAGTCACACAAGACCTACATTAACTGTTATGTGCGCTTTTTAATGCAAGTGTTTATTGATAACATAAATCTCTCTGTAGTCACACAAGACCTACATTAACTGTTATGTGCCTTTAATGCAAGTGTTATTGATATACATAATCTCTCTGTTAGTCACACAAGACCTACATTAACTGTTATGTGCGCTTTAATGCAAGTGTTATTGATACATTAAATCTCTCTGTTAGTCAACAAGACCTACATTACTGTATGTGACGCTTAATGCAAGTGTATATTGAATGTTAGTCACACAAGACTACATTAACTGTTATGTGCGCTAATGCAAGTGTTATTGATATACATAATCTCTCTGTTAGTCACACAAAGACTTACATTAACTGTTATGTGCGCTTTAATGCAAGTGTTATTGATAACATATAATCTCTCTGTTAGTCACACAAAGACCTACATTAACTGTTATGTGCGCTTTAATGCAAGTTGTTATTGATAGATATAAATCTCTCTGTTAGTCACACAAGACCTACATTAACTGTTATGTGCGCTTTAATGCAAGTGTTATTGATATACATAATCTCTCTGTTTAGTCACACAAGACCTACATTAACTGTTATGTGCGCTTTAATGCAAGTGTTATTGATATACATAATCTCTCTGTTAGTCACACAAGACCTACATTAACTGTTATGTGCGCTTTAATGCAAGTGTTATTGATACATATAATCTCTGTTAGTCACACAAGACCTACATTAACTGTTATGTGCGCTTTAATGCAAGTGTTATTGATATACATAATCTCTCTGTTAGTCACACAAGACCTACATTAACTGTTATGTGCGCTTTAATGCAAGTGTTATTGATAGACATAATCTCTCTGTTAGTCACACAAGACCTACATTAACTGTTATGTGCGCTTTAATGCAAGGTTATTGATATACTAATCTCTCTGTTAGTCACACAAGACCTACATTAACTGTTATGTGCGCTTTAATGCAAGTGTTATTGATATACATAATCTCTCTGTTAGTCACACAAGACTCATTAACTGTTATGTGCGCTTAATGCAAGTGTTATTGATACATATAATCTCTCTGTTAGTCACACAAGACCTACATTAACTGTTATGTGCGCTTTAATGCAAGTGTTATTGATAGATATAATCTCTCTGTTAGTCACACAAGACCTACATTAACTGTTATGTGCGCTTTAATGCAAGTGTTATTGATAGATATAATCTCTTCTGTTAGTCACCAAGACCTACATTAACTGTTATGTGCGCTTTAATGCAAGTGTTATGATAGACTAATCTCTCTGTTAGTCACACAAGACCTACATTAACTGTTATGTGCGCTTTAATGCAAGTGTATTGATATACATAATCTCTCTGTTAGTCACACAAGACCTACATTAACTGTTATGTGCGCTTTAATGCAAGTGTTATTGATAATATAATCTCTCTGTTAGTCACACAAGACTACATTAACTGTATATGTGCGCTTTAATGCAAGTGTTATTGATATACATAATCTCTCTGTTAGTCACACAGACCTACATTAACTGTTATGTGCGCTTTAATGCAAGTGTTATTGATAGACATAATCTCTTGTTAGTCACACAAGACCTACATTAACTGTTATGTGCGCTTTAATGCAAGTGTTATTGATATACATAATCTCTCTGTTAGTCACACAAGACCTACATTAACTGTTATGTGCGCTTTAATGCAAGTGTTATTGATAGACATAATCTCTCTGTTAGTCACACAAGACCCTACATAACTTTATGTGCGCTTTAATGCAAGTGTTATTGATATACATAATCTCTCTGTTGTCACACAAGACCTACATTAACTGTTATGTGCGCTTTAATGCAAGAGTTATTGATAGAATAAATCTCTCTGTTAGTCACACAAGACCTACATTAACTGTTATGTGCGCTTAATGCAAGTGTTATTGATATACATAATCTCTCTGTTAGTACACAAGACCTACATTAACTGTTATGTGCGCTTTAATGCAAGAGTTATTGATAGATATAATCTCTCTGTTAGTCACACAAGACCTACATTAACTGTTATGTGCGCTTTAATGCAAGTGTTATTGATACATATAATCTCTCTGTTAGTCACACAAGACCTACATTAACTGTTATGTGCGCTTTAATGCAAGTGTTATTGATATACATAATCTCTCTGTTAGTCACACAAGACCTACATTAACTGTTATGTGCGCTTTATGCAAGTGTTATTGATAGATATAATCTCTCTGTTAGTCACACAAGACCTACATTAACTGTTATGTGCGCTTTAATGCAAGTGTTATTGTAAGACATAATCTCTCTGTTAGTCACACAAGACCTACATTAACTGTTATGTGCGCTTTAATGCAAGTGTTATTGATATACATAATCTCTCTGTTAGTCACACAAGACCTACATTAACTGTTATGTGCGCTTTAATGCAAGTGTTATTGATACATATAATCCTCTGTTAGTCACACAAGACCTACATTAACTGTTTGTGCGCTTTAATGCAAGTGTCATTGATACATATAATCTCTCTGTTAGTCACACAAGACCTACATTACTTTATGTGCGCTTTTAATGCAAGTGTTATTGATACATAATCTTCTCTGTAGTTCACACAAGACCTACATTAAATCTTTAATGCAAGTGTTATTGATAAACATAATCTCTCTGTTAGCACACAAGACCTACATTAACTGTTATGTGCGCTTTAATGCAACTGTTATTGATAGACATAATCTCTCTGTTAGTCACACAGACCTACATTAACTGTATGTGCGCATGTGTTATTGATAGACATAGTTTAGTCATGCGCTTTAATGCAACTGTTATTGATTACATAATCTCTCTGTTAGTCACACAAGACCTACATTAACTGTTATGTGCGCTTTAATGCAAGTGTTATTGATAGACATAATCTCTCTGTTAGTCACACAAGACCTACATTAACTGTTATGTGCGCTTTAATGCAAGTGTTATTGATACATATAATCTCTCTGTTAGTCACACAAGACCTACATTAACTGTTATGTGCGCTTTAATGCAAGTGTTATTGATATAATAATCTCTCTGTTAGTCACACAAGACCTACATTAACTGTTATGTGCGCTTTAATGCAAGTGTTATTGATATACATAATCTCTCTGTTAGTCACACAAGACCTACATTAACTGTTATGTGCGCTTTAATGCAAGTGTTATTGATAGACATAATCTCTCTGTTAGTCACACAAGACCTTACATTAACTGTTATGTGCGCTTTAATGCAAGTGTTATTGATATACATAATCTCTCTGTTAGTCACACAAGACCTACATTAACTGTTATGTGCGCTTTTAATGCAAGTGTTATTGATAGACATAATCTCTCTGTTAGTCACACAAGACCTACATTAACGTTAATTAGTCTTGTGTGACTAACAGAGAGATTATGTATATCAATACACTTGCATTAAGCGCACATAACAGTTAATGTAGGTCTTGTGTGACTAACAGAGAGATTATGTCTATCAATAACACTTGCATTAAAGCGCACATAACAGTTAATGTAGGTCTTGTGTGACTAACAGAGAGATTATTGTATATCAATAACACTTGCATTAAAGCGCACATAACAGTTAATGTAGGTCTTGTGTGACTAACAGAGAGATTATATGTATATAATAATACACTTGCATTAAAGCGCACATAACAGTTAATGTAGGTCTTGTGTGACTAACAGAGAGATTATATGTATCAATAACACTTGCATTAAAGCGCACATAACAGTTAATGTAGGTCTTGTGTGACTAACAGAGAGATTATGTCTATCAATAACACTTGCATTAAAGCGCACATAACAGTTAATGTAGGTCTTGTGTGAACTAACAGAGAGATTATGTTATATCAATAACACTTGCATTAAAGCGCACATAACAGTTAATGTAGGTCTTGTGTGACTAACAGAGAGATTATGTCTATCAATAACACTTGCATTAAAGCGCACATAACAGTTAATGTAGGTCTTGTGTGACTAACAGAGAGATTATGTCTATCAATAACAGTTGCATTAAAGCGCACATAACAGTTAATGTAGGTCTTGTGTGACTAACAGAGAGATTATGGTTATCAATAACACTTGCATTAAAGCGCACATAACAGTTAATGTAGGTCTTGTGTGACTAACAGAGAGATTTATGTATCAATAACACTTGCATTAAAGCGCACATAACAGTTAATGTAGGTCTTGTGTGACTAACAGAGAGATTATATGTAATCAATGACACTTGCATTAAAGCGCACATAAACAGTTAATGTAGGTCTTGTGTGACTAACAGAGGATTATATGTATCAATAACACTTGCATTAAAGCGACATAACAGTTAATGTAGGTCTTGTGTGACTAACAGAGAGATTATGTATATCAATCACTTGCATTTAAAGCGCACATAACAGTTAATGTAGGTCTTGTGTGACTAACAGAGAGATTATGTTATCAATAACACTTGCATTAAAGCGCACATAACAGTTAATGTAGGTCTTGTGTGACTAACAGAGAGATTATATCTATCAATAACACTTGCATTAAAGCGCACATAACAGTTAATGTAGGTCTTGTGTGACTAACAGAGAGATTATGTATATCAATAACACTTGCATTAAAGCGCACATAACAGTTAATGTAGGTCTTGTGTGACTAACAGAGAGATTATATGTATCAATAACACTTGCATTAAAGCGCACATAACAGTTAATGTAGGTCTTGTGTGACTAACAGAGAGATTATATCTATCAATAACACTTGCATTAAAGCGCACATAACAGTTAATGTAGGTCTTGTGTGACTAACAGAGAGATTATGTATATCAATAACACTTGCATTAAAGCGCACATAACAGTTAATGTAGGTCTTGTGTGACTAACAGAGAGATTATGTCTATCAATAACACTTGCATTAAAGCGCACATAACAGTTAATGTAGGTCTTGTGTGACTAACAGAGAGATTATGTTATCAATAACACTTGCATTAAAGCGCACATAACAGTTAATGTAGGTCTTGTGTGACTAACAGAGAGATTATGTATATCAATAACACTTGCATTAAAGCGCACATAACAGTTAATGTAGGTCTTGTGTGACTAACAGAGAGATTATGTGTATCAATAACACTTGCATTAAAGCGCACATAACAGTTAATGTAGGTCTTGTGTGACTAACAGAGAGATTATGTATCAATAACACTTGCATTAAAGCGCACATAACAGTTAATGTAGGTCTTGTGACTGAGATGTATCAATAACACTTGCATTAAAGCGCACATAACAGTTAATGTAGGTCTTGTGTGACTAACAGAGAGATTATGTCTATCAATAACACTTGCATTAAAGCGCACATAACAGTTAATGTAGGTCTTGTGTGACTAACAGAGAGATTATGTCTATCAATAACACTTGCATTAAAGCGCAATAACAGTTAATGTAGGTCTTGTGTGACTAACAGAGAGATTATATCTATCAATAACACTTGCATTAAAGCGCACATAACAGTTAATGTAGGTCTTGTGTGACTAACAGAGAGATTATATGTATCAATAACACTTGCATTAAAGCGCACATAACAGTTAATGTAGGTCTTGTGTGACTAACAGAGAGATTATATATCAATAACACTTGCATTAAAGCGCACATAACAGTTAATGTAGGTCTTGTGTGACTAAACAGAGAGATTATGTGTATCAATAACACTTGCATTAAAGCGCACATAACAGTTAAATGTAGGTCTTGTGTGACTAACAGAGAGATTATATGTATCAATAACACTTGCATTAAAGCGCACATAACAGTTAATGTAGGTCTTGTGTGACTAACAGAGAGATTATGTCTATCAATAACACTTGCATTAAGCGCACATAACAGTTAATGTAGGTCTTTGTGTGACTAACAGAGAGATTATGTCTATCAATAACACTTGCATTAAAGCGCACATAACAGTTAATGTAGGTCTTGTGTGACTAACAGAGAGATTATGTGTATCAATAACACTTGCATTAAAGCGCACATAACAGTTAATGTAGGTCTTGTGTGACTAAGAAGAGATTATATTATCAATAACACTTGCATTAAAGCGCACATACAGTTAATGTAGGTCTTGTGTGACTAACAGAGAGATTATATTATGTAATCAATAACACTTGCATTAAAGCGCACATAACAGTTAATGTAGGTCTTGTGTGACTAACAGAGAGATTATGTATCCAATAACACTTGCATTAAGCGCACATAACAGTTAATGTAGGTCTTGTGTGACTAACAGAGAGATTATGTCTATCAATAACACTTGCATTAAAGCGCACATAACAGTAATGTAGGTCTTGTGTGACTAACAGAGAGATTATGTTATCAATTACACTTGCATTAAAGCGCACAACAGTTAATGTAGGTCTTGTGTGACTAACAGAGAGATTATGTCTATCAATAACACTTGCATTAAAGCCGCACATAACAGTTAATGTAGGTCTTGTGTGACTAACAGAGAGATTATATCTATCAATAACACTTGCATTAAAGCGCACATAACAGTTAATGTAGGTCTTGTGTGACTAACAGAGAGATTATATGTATCAATAACACTTGCATTAAAGCGCACATAACAGTTAATGTAGGTCTTGTGTGACTAACAGAGAGATTATGTCTATCAATAACACTTGCATTAAAGCGCACATTAACAGTTAATGTAGGTCTTGTGTGACTAACAGAGAGATTATATCTATCAATAACACTTGCATTAAAGCGCACATAACAGTTAATGTAGGTCTGTGTGACAACAGAGAGATTATGTTCTATCAAATGAAAACACTTTTGCATAAACGCACATAACAGTTATAGGTCTTGTGTGACTAACAGAGAGATTATATGTATCAATAACACTTGCATTAAAGCGCACATAACAGTTAAATGTAGGTCTTGTGTGACTAATCAGAGAGATTATATGTATCAATAACACTTGGCATTAAAGCCGCACATAACAGTTAAATGTAAGTCTTGTGTGACTAACAGAGAGATTGTATGTATCAATAACACTGTCATTATCAACGCGGCACATAAACAGTTATAATATCGTAGTCTTGTGTGACCTACAGAGAGATTATATGTATACAATAACATTTGCATTAAGCGCACATCAACAGTTAATACGTAGGTCTGTGTAGATCTAAACAGAGAGATGTATGTCTACTCAAAACGTTGGCATAAAAGCCGCACAATAACAGTTAATGTAGTCTGGTGTGGACTAACACGAGAGAATTATGTACTATCAATAATCTTGCATTAGAAGCGCACATAAACCAGTTAATGTAGGGTCTATGTGGAACATAACAGGAGAGATATATGTATGCAATACACTTTGCATATAAAGCGCACATAACAGTTATGTAGGTCTTGTGTGACTAACAGGAGAGGAATTATGATTATCATAACACTGGCTGAGATTGCATTGGTGAAGCGAGGCACATAACGTATGAGGTCTTGTGTGACTAACAGAGAGATTGATAGATGTACAAATAACACGTCATGCATTAAGGCGCACATAATCATTAGAGAGTAGTGTGCTTGTGTGACTAACAGAGAGATTATAATGTATCGAGAGTAAACACTTGCAGTTAATATGCGCACATAAGCAGTTAATGTAGGTCTTGATGTGACTAACAGAGAGATTTAACGTGTATCAGATACACTTGCATTAAAGCGCACATAACAGTTAATGGTAGGTCCTTTTGTGTGACTACAGTGAGAGATATGTTATCAATAACACATTGCATTAAAGCGCACATAACAGTTGAATGTAGGTCTTGCCGTTGTGCTAACAAGAGAGAAATTATGACTCTATCAATAAACGCTTGCATAAAGCGTCACATAACAGTTAATGTAGGTCTTGTGACTAACTAGAGAGATTATGTTTATTCAATACGCTTGCATTAAAAGCGCTGACATAACAGTTAATGTAGGTCTTGTGTGCAAACAGGAGGATTATATGTATGCCATAACGACTTGTCATTTAAAGCGCACATAACAGTTAAATGTAGGTCTGCTGGTTGACTAACAGAGAAGAATAATAATGTATCAATAATAACAACTTGCATTAAGGCGCAACATAACTAGTTATATGTAGGTTTGTTGACTAACAGAGAGATTAATTCTATCAAATAACACGTACTGCATTACTAAGCGCACATAACAGTTAATGCTAGTCTGTGATGATAACAGAGGAGTATATGTCTATCAAGTAACGCCGCATTGAAAGCGCACGATAACATTAGATGTAGGTCTGTGTGACCTAACACAGAGAGCATTATCTCTATCAATAACAGGCGACCTTGCATTAAAGCGCACATAAACAGTTAATGATATGGTCTTGTGTGATCGAAAATGTATATCTATGATATCCAATACACTTGCCATTGAAAGCGCATACATAACATGTAATGGTAGGTCTTGTGTGACTAACAGAAGATTAAATTAGATCAACTAACACTGATTAAACGCGCACATAACAGTTAATGTTAGAAGTCTGTGTGACACAAGAGATTATGTCTACACATAACACTTGCATTCAAAGCGCACATAACAAGTTAAATGTAAGGTTCTGTGTGGAGCTAACAGAGAGATTTATCTATGTATCAATAACACTTGCATTAAACGCACATAAACAGTTAATGTACGAGTCTTGATGACATATAAATGAATTCGTGCACTCTGGTTGAGAGTCCACACAAGACTCTACATGTTAACAGTTATAAGGAAGCTTGCTTGTGCAATGCAGTTTAATATCAGGGAGTAACATAATCTGCTCGTGATAAGATCACACAAGACTATCATTATACTGTTATGTGCAGTACTTTAATTGCCAGATGCTTAATTTAGATAACATATAATCTCTCAATAGTTAGTCACACAAGTTACCCATACATTGTAACAGTTATGTTCCTCATACTAAGTCAGAGAAGTGTTAATTGAATAACGATATTGATACATTTCTCTGCGTATTACGTACACACAAGACCTACATAATCTGTAACGTTGCGCTTTAGATGCAAGTGATATTGATAGACTCATGAATCTTTCTCGTGTTAGGACACACTAAGAGCCTACAGTGAACTGTGTTAATGCTAGCAAGCATTATATTGCAAGCGTTATTGAATAGCATAATCTCTCTGTTAAGTCAACACAGAATAGTTCCTCATCTATACACATGTTATGTGCGCATATGAGATAAGACAAGATGATTATTGCGAGAAGATCCATGATTCTCTCTGCCCATTAGCTACACACAATACTACATATAAAACATGGAGTGTGCGCTATAATTGCAATGTAGAATTATATATATAGATACACTAATAAAATCTTCTACTGGTTTAGTTCCTCTATGCACAGACCTACAATATAACTGTTATTGCGCTTTAATGCACACGATCGTGATTACAATTGATTGTAACTACTATATAGAGCACGCGTCTATACCGATAGGTCACACAAGACCTACCATTACCTGTTTATGACTAGCGCTTAATGATCAAGCGTTATTGATAAACTATAGAATTCTCAGATTAGTCCTCACAAAGAACCACATTAACTGGTTGAAAGTGACGCTTTAAATGCAAAGCGATTATTGATATGACGATACCTGATAATCATTCTGTGGTAAGTACACAAACAAGACTATCATTAACTGGTTAATTGTTGCGCTTAATGTCGAAATGTTATTGTATAGTATCATTAACTATACTACTCCTGTCAGAACGATCGACGCAATAGACCGTACCATTAGTCGTTGTATTTTGGCGCACTGCAATGGGACTGAAGGATTTGAGACATTGCGAATTAACATATAATCGTCTCTTACTTAGCATCACACAAGACCTCGACCAATTTAACTGTATGTGCGCTTTGAATGTCAATTAGTTCTAATTTGAAATTAATATAATACTCTATATAGTAGCTAACCAAGACCCTATAATTTAAAAAATATGATATATGATATAGCCTTTAATGCAAGATGTATATTGAATAAATATATAAATCTCTCTGTATGAGTCACACAAAAAACCTACATTAACTCGTATGTGTGCGCATATTATGACAAGGATGTTATTAGTATGACTAATTAACTCTCGGGCACACACATGTACCATGAGACATGAGAGATAGAGTGCAGACTTCAATGGCATAGTAGGTTGAGGTGATAACCAATCCCGTTCGTAAACTCTCTCTGGGTCACATGAAGGTCACAGACCTATCATTATACTGTTTAATGTTGCGCGAGAGTGCAATGACTATTATATTGATAGAACATCATAGTATATCTTCTTTATGTCTCCACAATACAAGACCTACATTTATAATGTATATGCTTTGCGCTTAAATGGCATAGGCGTAATTTGTATAGACATAATGCTCTCAATGAATTTAGATTGCACAAACAGACCTACATTAAACAAGTCAATGATGCAGCTTTAAATTAGCTAAGTGATTATGATCATAAGTAAGAGACGACGTATATCTTTGAGGCCCAACAAAAAGACCCTACTTAAGACGTAGTATGTAATGTGCGCTTTAATGACAAATTGTGTTTATTTGATATCATTATCAAATCTATCTTGTTAGATCAACACAAGACATAACATTAAGATGAGAGTGTATGAACCCTGCGCCCTTTAACGGATCCAAGTAGGTATATCACTTGGAATATAGATATAAGTGAGATGTACACTTCTCTGATCTGATATAGTCACACAAGACCTACATTAACTGTTATTGGCCGCTTTAATGCAGTGTTATTGAATACATATAATCCTCCTGTTATGGTCACACAAGACCATAACATTAACGTTATTGTGCGCTTTAATGCAAGTGTTATTGATAGACATAATCTCTCTGTTAGCTGCACACAAGGACCTACAGTTAAACTGTTATGTGTCGCTTTAATGCAAGCGTTATTCGATAAACATATCCTCTGTAGTAACACTAAGACCTACAATTAACTGTTATGTGCGCTTATTAATGCAAGTGTTATTGAATAGACATAATCTCTCGTTATCACACAAAGACCTACATGAATCTGTGTCGGTATATACAATCTAGCAAGAGCTGTTGTCACTCGATACATAATAGATCTCTCAAGTGTGGGTAACACATAACACAGAAAGAACCTACATAACTGTTATCGTGCGCTTTATATGCATGTATGCATATCTATATATATATCCTCTGTTAGTCACACAAGACCTACATTAACTTGTTATTGTGCGCTTTAATGCAAGTGTTATTGATAGACATAATCTCTCTGTTAGTCACACAAGACCTACATTAACTGTTATGTGCGCTTTAATGCAAGCGTTATGATATACAAATCTCTCTGTTAGTCACACAAGACCTACATTAACTGTATGTGCGCTTTAATGCAAGTGTATTGATAGACATAATCTCTCTGTTAGTCACACAAGACCTACATTAACTGTTATGTGCGCTTTAATGCAAGTGTTATTGATACATATATCTCTCTGTTAGTCACACAAGACCTACATTAACTGTTATGTGCGCTTTAATGCAAGTGTTATTGATACATATAATCTCTCTGTTAGTCAACACAAGACCTACATAAACTGTTATTGGCGCTTAATGCAAGTGTTATTGATACATATAATCTCTCTGTTAGTCACACAAGACTACATTAACTGTTATGTGCGCTTTAATGCAAGTGTTATTGATAGACATAATCTCTCTGTTAGTCACACAAGACCTACATTAACTGTTATGTGCGCTTTAATGCAAGTGTTATTGATAGACATAATCTCTCTGTTAGTCACACAGACCTACATTAACTGTTATTGCGCTTTAATGCAAGTGTTATTGATACATATAATCTCTCTGTTAGTCACACAAGACCTACATTAACTGTTATGTGCGCTTTAATGCAAGTGTTATTG
Source organism: Doryteuthis pealeii (assembly GCA_023376005.1). Taxonomy (NCBI): domain Eukaryota; kingdom Metazoa; phylum Mollusca; class Cephalopoda; order Myopsida; family Loliginidae; genus Doryteuthis; species Doryteuthis pealeii. Next base: position 22,912,251 of record CM042147.1, on the reverse strand, counting down.
ATACATATAATCTCTCTGTTAGTCACACAAGACCTACATTAACTGTTATGTGCGCTTTAATGCAAGTGTTATTGATACATATAATCTCTCTGTTAGTCACACAAGACCTACATTAACTGTTATGTGCGCTTTAATGCAAGTGTTATTGATACATATAATCTCTCTGTTAGTCACACAAGACTACATTAACTGTTATGTGCATTGATACATAATCTCTCTGTAGTCACACAGACCTACATTAACTGTTATGTGCCTTTAATGCAAGTGTTATTGATACATATAATCTCTCTGTAGTCACACAAGACCTACATTAACTGTTATGTGCGCTTTAATGCAAGTGTTATTGATAGACATAATCTCTCTGTTAGTCACACAAGACCTACATTAACTGTTATGTGCGCTTTAATGCAAGTGTTATTGATAGACATAATCTCTCTGTTAGTCACACAAGACCTACATTAACTGTTATGTGCGCTTTAATGCAAGTGTTATTGATACATATAATCTCTCTGTTAGTCACACAAGACCTACATTAACTGTTATGTGCGCTTTAATGCAAGTGTTATTGATACATATAATCTCTCTGTTAGTCACCAAGACCTACATTAACTGTTATGTGCGCTTTAATGCAAGTGTTATTGATACATATAATCTCTCTGTTAGTCACACAAGACCTACATTAACTGTTATGTGCGCTTTAATGCAAGTGTTATTGATAGACATAATCTCTCTGTTAGTCACACAAGACCTACTTTAACTGTTATGTGCGCTTTAATGCAAGTGTTATTGATACATATAATCTCTCTGTTAGTCACACAAGACCTACATTAACTGTTATGTGCGCTTTAATGCAAGTGTTATTGATAGACATAATCTCTCTGTTAGTCACACAAGACCTACATTAACTGTTATGTGCGCTTTAATGCAAGTGTTATTGATAGACATAATCTCTCTGTTAGTCACACAAGACCTACATTAACTGTTATGTGCGCTTTAATGCAAGTGTTATTGATACATATTCTCTGTTAGTCACACAAGACCTACATTAACTGTTATGTGCGCTTTAATGCAAGTGTTATTGATACATATAATCTCTCTGTTAGTCACACAAGACCTACATTAACTGTTATGTGCGCTTTAATGCAAGTGTTATTGATATACATAATCTCTCTGTTAGTCACACAAGACCTACATTAACTGTTATGTGCGCTTTAATGCAAGTGTTATTGATACATATAATCTCTCTGTTAGTCACACAAGACCTACATTAACTGTTATGTGCGCTTTAATGCAAGTGTTATTGATAACATAATCTCTCTGTTAGTCACACAAGACCTACATTAACTGTTATGTGCGCTTTAATGCAAGTGTTATTGATAGACATAATCTCTCTGTTAGTCACACAAGACCTACATTAACTGTTATGTGCGCTTTAATGCAAGTGTTATTGATATACATAATCTCTCTGTTAGTCACACAAGACCTACATTAACTGTTATGTGCGCTTTAATGCAAGTGTTATTGATAGATATAATCTCTCTGTTAGTCACACAAGACCTACATTAACTGTTATGTGCGCTTTAATGCAAGTGTTATTGATACATATAATCTCTCTGTTAGTCACACAAGACCTACATTAACTGTTATGTGCGCTTTAATGCAAGTGTTATTGATACATATAATCTCTCTGTTAGTCACACAAGACCTACATTAACTGTTATGTGCGCTTTAATGCAAGTGTTATTGATTCACACAAGACCTACATTAACTGTTATAATGCAAGTGTTATGATAACATAATCTCTCTGTTAGTCACACAAGACCTACATTAACTGTTATGTGCGCTTTAATGCAAGTGTTATTGATAGACATAATCTCTCTGTTAGTCACACAAGACCTACATTAACTGTTATGTGCGCTTTAATGCAAGTGTTATTGATATACATAATCTCTCTGTTAGTCACACAAGACCTACATTAACTGTTATGTGCGCTTTAATGCAAGTGTTATTGATAGATATAATCTCTCTGTTAGTCACACAAGACCTACATTAACTGTTATGTGCGCTTTAATGCAAGTGTTATTGATACATATAATCTCTCTGTTAGTCACACAAGACCTACATTAACTGTTATGTGCGCTTTAATGCAAGTGTTATTGATAGACATAATCTCTCTGTTAGTCACACAAGACCTACATTAACTGTTATGTGCGCTTTAATGCAAGTGTTATTGATACATATCTGTTAGTCACACAAGACCTACATTAACTGTTATGTGAGCTTTAATGCAAGCGTTATTGATAGACATAATCTCTCTGTTAGTCACACAAGACCTACATTAACTGTTATGTGCGCTTTAATGCAAGTGTTATTGATACATATAATCTCTCTGTTAGTCACACAAGACCTACTTTAACTGTTATGTGCTTTAATGCAAGTGTTATTGATACATATAATCTCTCTGTTAGTCACACAAGACCTACATTAACTGTTATGTGCGCTTTAATGCAAGTGTTATTGATAACATAAATCTCTCTGTTAGTCACACAAGACCTACATTAACTGTTATGTGCGCTTTAATGCAAGTGTTATTGATAGACATAATCTCTCTGTTAGTCACACAAGACCTACATTAACTGTTATGTGCTGTATTCTCTGCATGTTATGTGCGCTTTAATGCAAGTGTTATTGATAGATATAATCTCTCTGTTAGTCACACAAGACCTACATTAACTGTTATGTGCGCTTTAATGCAAGTGTTATTGATAGACATAATCTCTCTGTTAGTCACACAAGACCTACATTAACTGTTATGTGCGCTTTAATGCAAGTGTTATTGATAGACATAATCTCTCTGTTAGTCACACAAGACCTACATTAACTGTTATGTGCGCTTTAATGCAAGTGTTATTGATAGACATAATCTCTCTGTTAGTCACACAAGACCTACATTAACTGTTATGTGCGCTTTAATGCAAGTGTTATTGATAGACATAATCTCTCTGTTAGTCACACAAGACCTACATTAACTGTTATGTGCGCTTTAATGCAAGTGTTATTGATACATATAATCTCTCTGTTAGTCACACAAGACCTACATTAACTGTTATGTGCGCTTTAATGCAAGTGTTATTGATAGACATAATCTCTCTGTTAGTCACACAAGACCTACATTAACTGTTATGTGCGCTTTAATGCAAGTGTTATTGATAGACATAATCTCTCTGTTAGTCACACAAGACCTACATTAACTGTTATGTGCGCTTTAATGCAAGTGTTATTGATATACATAATCTCTCTGTTAGTCACACAAGACCTACATTAACTGTTATGTGCGCTTTAATGCAAGTGTTATTGATAGACATAATCTCTCTGTTAGTCACACAAGACCTACATTAACTGTTATGTGCGCTTTAATGCAAGTGTTATTGATACATATAATCTCTCTGTTAGTCACACAAGACCTACATTAACTGTTATGTGCGCTTTAATGCAAGTGTTATTGATAGATATAATCTCTCTGTTAGTCACACAAGACTACATTAACTGTTATGTGCGCTTTAATGCAAGTGTTATTGATAGATATAATCTCTAAAATCTAAATAAATCTAATACTTTAAGAGTATTAAAGTTATTAGTGACACACTAATATTAGCTTTCTCCATACCTTCTGGGGGTAAAGAATCAACAAGTCCCTCTGGAATAGATTCTTTTTCGGAGTCCCGAGCAATGGTTAATGAGGAAATACGTTCTGTGAGTTTGTCCATTTTGTGTGAATGTGATTTGAAAACATTAGCTCTTTTGTCTTTTTTTGTGTAGAAATCAGCAGCAGCATCTGGCTCTTCGTTACCTGAATCATCCGAGTCAGCTTTCTGAATGAAAGAGAAAGAGAGAGAGAGAAATGGAGGGAAACTGCAATAAATGAATGAAAAATGAAATGTGACAACTCATGCTAAGAGGATCCGAAGATATAAATCAGGAAAAGACATTAAAGAGTCAGGAGAGTAAACCTAAAGCAATATTCTGTGAAAATAGAAAATGTATGGTAATATTCACAGAGTTCCATCCCAGCCTCTTGCCTCAAAAACCGCTAGCTGGTGGCTGCTGAAAAAAAAAACACCAGCTATGATTGAAGTCTGTAGCTGAAGTGGTGTCACTTGAAAAAAAACAAAAACAACCAACTTAGGGCGTTTTTCCCGAAAACCCAAACCCTAGTTAAAATTAACAGTTTTATTACAAAATTTGTGGGTTCTGAAAAAACAGCCCAAATTATTTATTTATTTTCCCATTAAACTAACCCTAAACCCCAACCCTAGTTTTTTTTTCAAGTAACACTGCTTTGGCTATGGACTTCAATCGTAGCTAGTGTTTTTTTTTTTCAGCAGCCACCGGCGAGCGGTTTTTGAGGCAAGAGGCAGGGACGGATCTCTGCAAATATACGCAAATGTACAATAAAACAGGAGTCAATATTTGTGATAGAACTCAGCTGAATGAAATAGGGTTTACATAGAGAAAAGGAAAACAAACAAAAAAACAGCATTAACATAAACAGAAGAAAATGAGTTTAAAGTGGGCTAAAGAGAAACAATGTGGACAATTGGATGAAAGTGATATTCAGTGATGAATCAAGAATCTACATTGGACAAAATAAAGATGTTGGAACGTCTAAATGAAACATATAAAGATGAATGGCTGAAGGAAACAAGTAAATTCCCCAAGTCATTCATGATATGGGGGCTGGCATGTCATTTTAAGGGACCAACAATCATAGAGTGTGGACAATTGGATGAAAGTGATATTCAGTGATGAATCAAGAACGTCTAAATGAAACTATAAGATGAATGGCTGAAGGAAACAAGTAAATTCCCCAAGTCATTCATGATATGGGGCTGGCATGTCATTTAAAGGGACCAACAATCATAGAGTGTGGACAATTGGATGAAAGTGATATTCAGTGAGGAATCAAGAATGTCTAAATGAAACATATAAAGATGAATGGCTGAAGAAAAAAAAATTTCCAAGTCATTTATGATTTTGTGTTACATGTATTTTAAAGGACGAAGGGAGAGAGAGATGCCAATCATTATCTCACCAATCAATTCAGATGTTTACATTGAAGTCCTTGATAATTTCTCATTCCATAGATAGAAAATTGGTTTTGTGAGGGTAAAAATTTAAAGAAGAAATTTGAAGAAAACAAGTAAATTTACCAAGTCATCCATGATATGGGGTTACATATCATTTAATTTGGTTTGGTTTGTTTTGTTTTATAGCATATCAACCTCTGTGGGTCATTTCATGCGGACAAAATTTTGAAATAAAATTCATTCTTAATGGATACTCAATTTTTAAAAATGAATTCATGTTTTTCTATTCAACTCATAGATGGAACCCTAACAGGTACTACCACTTTGGGTCAGAGTGGACCAGGGAGCAATGGGGGATCAAAGGGTGCTCCACATTCCCCAGACCTCCAGAACTGGAATCTCACCATCAGTTAGAGTTTAATGTCATACCCAGGATATGAAGACCCTCAGCCACCGCCTTCTAACACCCATATGATAAAAAGGGGTTGGGCCTAGGTGCTAGGGTTTGGCATGGCCAGCCAATTGATCGGAGGGGGGGTCTTTCTGACTGCTCGTCTAGCCTAAGTAAGGGTCTAAGTGGAGTGTTGCATGTCATGGACTGCTCAGCTAACAAGGATTCCATTCTTAAGTACCACGGGTCCCCCACCACGGCCAACAGGTGGCCCCATTGGGGGTTTGTCTTACCTCTCTGCAGAGGTGCAGTCGGTGTATTCTAATGCCCCAGCTGACAGGGCAGACATGTCATTTAAAGGACCAGGGGAGATGGCAACACTCAATGCACACGTGTACATTGAAATCCTAGATAATTTTCTCATTCCATCAATAAAAATTGTTTTGTTTTTTTTAATTCTGTGAAACATTTTAAAAATATTTTAGATGTGGATCATATAAAATTTTGGTAAACAAGGATTTAATTTCAGAATATTAAATTTTCAGATTCCTGAAATTTTTGAAAAAAAAAAAATTTTTTTTAAAAATTACATCACATCATGATTTTTCAGGATTTCAAAGAAAAAAAAAAGAATTAACAAAATTATTTAACTGTAAAAAGAAAAGAAAAGAAAAGAAAAGAAAAGAAAAGAAAAACCTTACCTCGGTGTAGACTTCTTGTTCATCATCATCTTTGTTAATATCATATGAAAATAAGAACAAGTGACACGTCCCACAAATCGGCTGACCAAAATTATTACTATAAAATCCACTGCACATCATACATGTTGCATACTGAAATAAAACCAATGAAAATCAATTATCAACAGAATAAAAGTGAATCTAATATTATTTGGATTATTCAGACTATTTGTCCTCATCTTTATTGTTATCTGTACAATGTTTCAGCTGACGTGCCCTCTGGCCTTCTTCAGGTATTTCTTGTTGGACTCGGGAGCTTTCTCAAACTCGAGAACCTTCTTTTCAAACTCAGGAACCTTGAACTTTATTCAATCCACATTATACAGATAACAATAAAGATGAGGACAATAGTCTGAATAATCCAAAAAACACTAATTATCAAACCTCATCTAATAAATTCAAAGAAAAAGTAAATCTATAATAAAGATTTTTTCTGCTTCTGTTATGAACAAAAATTATCACTAATGGTTGCATTAAAAAGAAAAAAAAAAGAGGGAATGAAACTATTTCCTTTATTCAAGATGAAGTCAAAAACTAACTATGATATTATTCAATAGCAGGACCTGTAGAATTTCTACAAAACAAAACAAATATCAAGAGGATCTATTTAAGCCAGAAATGATGATTTGCAATTTCATTACATATAAATCCTATTGTTGTCTTTGCAATACAAAAATAAAAGTAATAAAAACACGACTTGGAAAAGAAAAGTTGGGCTAGAAATTCACCTGACGCTGGCTTGCTAAAAACATAGTGTAAATTAAGGCAGGAGACCAGGATGACATAGATCAATTAAGAGGAGCAATTTAAGCCAGAAATGATGATTTGCAATTTCATTACATATAAATCCTATTGTTGTCTTTGCAATACAAAAATAAAAGTAATAAAAACACGACTTGGAAAAGAAAAGTTGGGCTAGAAATTCACCTGACGCTGGCTTGCTAAAAACATAGTGTAAATTAAGGCAGGAGACCAGGATGACATAGATCAATTAAGAGGAGCAATTTAAGCCAGAAATGATGATTTGCAATTTCATTACATATAAATCCTATTGTTGTCTTTGCAATACAAAAATAAAAGTAATAAAAACACGACTTGGAAAAGAAAAGTTGGGCTAGAAATTCACCTGACGCTGGCTTGCTAAAAACATAGTGTAAATTAAGGCAGGAGACCAGGATGACATAGATCAATTAAGAGGAGCAATTTAAGCCAGAAATGATGATTTGCAATTTCATTACATATAAATCCTATTGTTGTCTTTGCAATACAAAAATAAAAGTAATAAAAACACGACTTGGAAAAGAAAAGTTGGGCTAGAGTTGGGCTGATATTCAGTGATGAATCAAGAACGTCTAAATGAAACATATAAAGATGAATGGTTGAAGGAAACAAGTAAATTCCCCAAGTCATTCATGATATAGGGACTGGCATGTCATTTAAAGGGACCAACAATCATAGCATGTGGACAATTGGATGAAAGTGATATTCAGTGATGAATCAAGAACGTCTAAATGAAACATATAAAGATGAATGGCTGAAGGAAACAAGTAAATTCCCCAAGTCATTCATGATATGGGGGCTAGCATGTCATTTTAAGGGACCAACAATCATAGAGTGTGGACAATTGGATGAAAGTGATATTCAGTGAGGAATCAAGAACGTCTAAATGAAACATATAAAGATGAATGGCTGAAGGAAACAAGTAAATTCCCCAAGTCATTCATGATATGGGGGCTGGCATGTCATTTTAAGGGACCAACAATCATAGAGTGTGGACAATTGGATGAAAGTGATATTCAGTGAGGAATCAAGAATGTCTAAATGAAACATATAAAGATGAATGGCTGAAGGAAACAAGTAAATTCCCCAAGTCATTCATGATATGGGGGCTGGCATGTCATTTTAAGGGACCAACAATCATAGAGTGTGGACAATTGGATGAAAGTGATATTCAGTGAGGAATCAAGAATGTCTAAATGAAACATATAAAGATGAATGGCTGAAGGAAACAAGTAAATTCCCCAAGTCATTCATGATATGGGGGCTGGCATGTCATTTTAAGGGACCAACAATCATAGAGTGTGGACAATTGGATGAAAGTGATATTCAGTGAGGAATCAAGAACGTCTAAATGAAACATATAAAGATGAATGGCTGAAGGAAACAAGTAAATTCCCCAAGTCATTCATGATATGGGGGCTGGCATGTCATTTTAAGGGACCAACAATCATAGAGTGTGGACAATTGGATGAAAGTGATATTCAGTGAGGAATCAAGAATGTCTAAATGAAACATATAAAGATGAATGGCTGAAGGAAACAAGTAAATTCCCCAAGTCATTCATGATATGGGGGCTGGCATGTCATTTTAAGGGACCAACAATCATAGAGTGTGGACAATTGGATGAAAGTGATATTCAGTGAGGAATCAAGAACGTCTAAATGAAACATATAAAGATGAATGGCTGAAGGAAACAAGTAAATTCCCCAAGTCATTCATGATATGGGGGCTGGCATGTCATTTTAAGGGACCAACAATCATAGAGTGTGGACAATTGGATGAAAGTGATATTCAGTGAGGAATCAAGAACGTCTAAATGAAACATATAAAGATGAATGGCTGAAGGAAACAAGTAAATTCCCCAAGTCATTCATGATATGGGGGCTGGCATGTCATTTTAAGGGACCAACAATCATAGAGTGTGGACAATTGGATGAAAGTGATATTCAGTGAGGAATCAAGAACGTCTAAATGAAACATATAAAGATGAATGGCTGAAGGAAACAAGTAAATTCCCCAAGTCATTCATGATATGGGGGCTGGCATGTCATTTTAAGGGACCAACAATCATAGAGTGTGGACAATTGGATGAAAGTGATATTCAGTGAGGAATCAAGAACGTCTAAATGAAACATATAAAGATGAATGGCTGAAGGAAACAAGTAAATTCCCCAAGTCATTCATGATATGGGGGCTGGCATGTCATTTTAAGGGACCAACAATCATAGAGTGTGGACAATTGGATGAAAGTGATATTCAGTGAGGAATCAAGAACGTCTAAATGAAACATATAAAGATGAATGGCTGAAGGAAACAAGTAAATTCCCCAAGTCATTCATGATATGGGGGCTAGCATGTCATTTTAAGGGACCAACAATCATAGAGTGTGGACAATTGGATGAAAGTGATATTCAGTGAGGAATCAAGAACGTCTAAATGAAACATATAAAGATGAATGGCTGAAGGAAACAAGTAAATTCCCCAAGTCATTCATGATATGGGGGCTGGCATGTCATTTTAAGGGACCAACAATCATAGAGTGTGGACAATTGGATGAAAGTGATATTCAGTGAGGAATCAAGAATGTCTAAATGAAACATATAAAGATGAATGGCTGAAGGAAACAAGTAAATTCCCCAAGTCATTCATGATATGGGGGCTGGCATGTCATTTTAAGGGACCAACAATCATAGAGTGTGGACAATTGGATGAAAGTGATATTCAGTGAGGAATCAAGAACGTCTAAATGAAACATATAAAGATGAATGGCTGAAGGAAACAAGTAAATTCCCCAAGTCATTCATGATATGGGGGCTGGCATGTCATTTTAAGGGACCAACAATCATAGAGTGTGGACAATTGGATGAAAGTGATATTCAGTGAGGAATCAAGAACGTCTAAATGAAACATATAAAGATGAATGGCTGAAGGAAACAAGTAAATTCCCCAAGTCATTCATGATATGGGGGCTAGCATGTCATTTTAAGGGACCAACAATCATAGAGTGTGGACAATTGGATGAAAGTGATATTCAGTGAGGAATCAAGAACGTCTAAATGAAACATATAAAGATGAATGGCTGAAGGAAACAAGTAAATTCCCCAAGTCATTCATGATATGGGGGCTGGCATGTCATTTTAAGGGACCAACAATCATAGATGTGGACAATTGGATGAAAGTGATATTCAGTGAGGAATCAAGAACGTCTAAATGAAACATATAAAGATGAATGGCTGAAGGAAACAAGTAAATTCCCCAAGTCATTCATGATATGGGGGCTGGCATGTCATTTTAAGGGACCAACAATCATAGAGTGTGGACAATTGGATGAAAGTGATATTCAGTGATGAATCAAGAATGTCTAAATGAAACATATAAAGATGAATGGCTGAAGGAAACAAGTAAATTCCCCAAGTCATTCATGATATGGGGGCTGGCATGTCATTTTAAGGGACCAACAATCATAGAGTGTGGACAATTGGATGAAAGTGATATTCAGTGAGGAATCAAGAACTTCTAAATGAAACATATAAAGATGAATGGCTGAAGGAAACAAGTAAATTCCCCAAGTCATTCATGATATGGGGGCTAGCATGTCATTTTAAGGGACCAACAATCATAGAGTGTGGACAATTGGATGAAAGTGATATTCAGTGAGAATCAAGAACGTCTAAATGAAACATATAAAGATGAATGGCTGAAGGAAACAAGTAAATTCCCCAAGTCATTCATGATATGGGGGCTGGCATGTCATTTTAAGGGACCAACAATCATAGAGTGTGGACAATTGGATGAAAGTGATATTCAGTGAGGAATCAAGAACGTCTAAATGAAACATATAAAGATGAATGGCTGAAGGAAACAAGTAAATTCCCCAAGTCATTCATGATATGGGGGCTAGCATGTCATTTTAAGGGACCAACAATCATAGAGTGTGGACAATTGGATGAAAGTGATATTCAGTGAGGAATCAAGAACGTCTAAATGAAACATATAAAGATGAATGGCTGAAGGAAACAAGTAAATTCCCCAAGTCATTCATGATATGGGGGCTGGCATGTCATTTTAAGGGACCAACAATCATAGAGTGTGGACAATTGGATGAAAGTGATATTCAGTGAGGAATCAAGAACGTCTAAATGAAACATATAAAGATGAATGGCTGAAGGAAACAAGTAAATTCCCCAAGTCATTCATGATATGGGGGCTGGCATGTCATTTTAAGGGACCAACAATCATAGATGTGGACAATTGGATGAAAGTGATATTCAGTGAGGAATCAAGAACGTCTAAATGAAACATATAAAGATGAATGGCTGAAGGAAACAAGTAAATTCCCCAAGTCATTCATGATATGGGGGCTGGCATGTCATTTTAAGGGACCAACAATCATAGAGTGTGGACAATTGGATGAAAGTGATATTCAGTGAGAATCAAGAACGTCTAAATGAAACATATAAAGATGAATGGCTGAAGGAAACAAGTAAATTCCCCAAGTCATTCATGATATGGGGGCTGGCATGTCATTTTAAGGGACCAACAATCATAGAGTGTGGACAATTGGATGAAAGTGATATTCAGTGAGGAATCAAGAACGTCTAAATGAAACATATAAAGATGAATGGCTGAAGGAAACAAGTAAATTCCCCAAGTCATTCATGATATGGGGGCTGGCATGTCATTTTAAGGGACCAACAATCATAGAGTGTGGACAATTGGATGAAAGTGATATTCAGTGAGAATCAAGAACGTCTAAATGAAACATATAAAGATGAATGGCTGAAGGAAACAAGTAAATTCCCCAAGTCATTCATGATATGGGGGCTGGCATGTCATTTTAAGGGACCAACAATCATAGAGTGTGGACAATTGGATGAAAGTGATATTCAGTGAGGAATCAAGAACGTCTAAATGAAACATATAAAGATGAATGGCTGAAGGAAACAAGTAAATTCCCCAAGTCATTCATGATATGGGGGCTGGCATGTCATTTTAAGGGACCAACAATCATAGAGTGTGGACAATTGGATGAAAGTGATATTCAGTGAGGAATCAAGAACGTCTAAATGAAACATATAAAGATGAATGGCTGAAGGAAACAAGTAAATTCCCCAAGTCATTCATGATATGGGGGCTGGCATGTCATTTTAAGGGACCAACAATCATAGAGTGTGGACAATTGGATGAAAGTGATATTCAGTGAGGAATCAAGAACGTCTAAATGAAACATATAAAGATGAATGGCTGAAGGAAACAAGTAAATTCCCCAAGTCATTCATGATATGGGGGCTGGCATGTCATTTAAAGGGACCAACAATCATAGAGTGTGGACAATTGGATGAAAGTGATATTCAGTGAGGAATCAAGAACGTCTAAATGAAACATATAAAGATGAATGGCTGAAGGAAACAAGTAAATTCCCCAAGTCATTCATGATATGGGGGCTGGCATGTCATTTAAAGGGACCAACAATCATAGAGTGTGGACAATTGGATGAAAGTGATATTCAGTGAGAATCAAGAACGTCTAAATGAAACATATAAAGATGAATGGCTGAAGGAAACAAGTAAATTCCCCAAGTCATTCATGATATGGGGGCTGGCATGTCATTTTAAGGGACCAACAATCATAGAGTGTGGACAATTGGATGAAAGTGATATTCAGTGAGGAATCAAGAACTAAATGAAACATATAAAGATGAATGGCTGAAGGAAACAAGTAAATTCCCCAAGTCATTCATGATATGGGGGCTGGCATGTCATTTTAAGGGACCAACAATCATAGAGTGTGGACAATTGGATGAAAGTGATATTCAGTGAGGAATCAAGAACGTCTAAATGAAACATATAAAGATGAATGGCTGAAGGAAACAAGTAAATTCCCCAAGTCATTCATGATATGGGGGCTGGCATGTCATTTTAAGGGACCAACAATCATAGAGTGTGGACAATTGGATGAAAGTGATATTCAGTGAGGAATCAAGAACGTCTAAATGAAACATATAAAGATGAATGGCTGAAGGAAACAAGTAAATTCCCCAAGTCATTCATGATATGGGGGCTGGCATGTCATTTAAGGGACCAACAATCATAGATGTGGACAATTGGATGAAAGTGATATTCAGTGAGAATCAAGAACGTCTAAATGAAACATATAAAGATGAATGGCTGAAGGAAACAAGTAAATTCCCCAAGTCATTCATGATATGGGGGCTATGTCATTTTAAGGGACCAACAATCATAGAGTGTGGACAATTGGATGAAAGTGATATTCAGTGAGAATCAAGAACGTCTAAATGAAACATATAAAGATGAATGGCTGAAGGAAACAAGTAAATTCCCCAAGTCATTCATGATATGGGGGCTGGCATGTCATTTTAAGGGACCAACAATCATAGAGTGTGGACAATTGGATGAAAGTGATATTCAGTGAGGAATCAAGAACGTCTAAATGAAACATATAAAGATGAATGGCTGAAGGAAACAAGTAAATTCCCCAAGTCATTCATGATATGGGGGCTGGCATGTCATTTTAAGGGACCAACAATCATAGAGTGTGGACAATTGGATGAAAGTGATATTCAGTGAGGAATCAAGAACGTCTAAATGAAACATATAAAGATGAATGGCTGAAGGAAACAAGTAAATTCCCCAAGTCATTCATGATATGGGGGCTGGCATGTCATTTTAAGGGACCAACAATCATAGAGTGTGGACAATTGGATGAAAGTGATATTCAGTGAGGAATCAAGAACGTCTAAATGAAACATATAAAGATGAATGGCTGAAGGAAACAAGTAAATTCCCCAAGTCATTCATGATATGGGGGCTGGCATGTCATTTAAGGGACCAACAATCATAGAGTGTGGACAATTGGATGAAAGTGATATTCAGTGAGGAATCAAGAACGTCTAAATGAAACATATAAAGATGAATGGCTGAAGGAAACAAGTAAATTCCCCAAGTCATTCATGATATGGGGGCTGGCATGTCATTTTAAGGGACCAACAATCATAGAGTGTGGACAATTGGATGAAAGTGATATTCAGTGAGAATCAAGAACGTCTAAATGAAACATATAAAGATGAATGGCTGAAGGAAACAAGTAAATTCCCCAAGTCATTCATGATATGGGGGCTGGCATGTCATTTTAAGGGACCAACAATCATAGAGTGTGGACAATTGGATGAAAGTGATATTCAGTGAGGAATCAAGAACGTCTAAATGAAACATATAAAGATGAATGGCTGAAGGAAACAAGTAAATTCCCCAAGTCATTCATGATATGGGGGCTGGCATGTCATTTTAAGGGACCAACAATCATAGAGTGTGGACAATTGGATGAAAGTGATATTCAGTGAGAATCAAGAACGTCTAAATGAAACATATAAAGATGAATGGCTGAAGGAAACAAGTAAATTCCCCAAGTCATTCATGATATGGGGGCTGGCATGTCATTTTAAGGGACCAACAATCATAGAGTGTGGACAATTGGATGAAAGTGATATTCAGTGAGGAATCAAGAACGTCTAAATGAAACATATAAAGATGAATGGCTGAAGGAAACAAGTAAATTCCCCAAGTCATTCATGATATGGGGGCTGGCATGTCATTTTAAGGGACCAACAATCATAGAGTGTGGACAATTGGATGAAAGTGATATTCAGTGAGGAATCAAGAACGTCTAAATGAAACATATAAAGATGAATGGCTGAAGGAAACAAGTAAATTCCCCAAGTCATTCATGATATGGGGGCTGGCATGTCATTTTAAGGGACCAACAATCATAGAGTGTGGACAATTGGATGAAAGTGATATTCAGTGAGGAATCAAGAACGTCTAAATGAAACATATAAAGATGAATGGCTGAAGGAAACAAGTAAATTCCCCAAGTCATTCATGATATGGGGGCTGGCATGTCATTTTAAGGGACCAACAATCATAGAGTGTGGACAATTGGATGAAAGTGATATTCAGTGATGAATCAAGAACGTCTAAATGAAACATATAAAGATGAATGGCTGAAGGAAACAAGTAAATTCCCCAAGTCATTCATGATATGGGGGCTGGCATGTCATTTTAAGGGACCAACAATCATAGAGTGTGGACAATTGGATGAAAGTGATATTCAGTGAGAATCAAGAACGTCTAAATGAAACATATAAAGATGAATGGCTGAAGGAAACAAGTAAATTCCCCAAGTCATTCATGATATGGGGGCTGGCATGTCATTTTAAGGGACCAACAATCATAGAGTGTGGACAATTGGATGAAAGTGATATTCAGTGAGAATCAAGAACGTCTAAATGAAACATATAAAGATGAATGGCTGAAGGAAACAAGTAAATTCCCCAAGTCATTCATGATATGGGGGCTGGCATGTCATTTTAAGGGACCAACAATCATAGAGTGTGGACAATTGGATGAAAGTGATATTCAGTGAGGAATCAAGAACGTCTAAATGAAACATATAAAGATGAATGGCTGAAGGAAACAAGTAAATTCCCCAAGTCATTCATGATATGGGGGCTGGCATGTCATTTTAAGGGACCAACAATCATAGAGTGTGGACAATTGGATGAAAGTGATATTCAGTGAGGAATCAAGAACGTCTAAATGAAACATATAAAGATGAATGGCTGAAGGAAACAAGTAAATTCCCCAAGTCATTCATGATATGGGGGCTGGCATGTCATTTTAAGGGACCAACAATCATAGAGTGTGGACAATTGGATGAAAGTGATATTCAGTGAGGAATCAAGAACGTCTAAATGAAACATATAAAGATGAATGGCTGAAGGAAACAAGTAAATTCCCCAAGTCATTCATGATATGGGGGCTGGCATGTCATTTTAAGGGACCAACAATCATAGAGTGTGGACAATTGGATGAAAGTGATATTCAGTGAGGAATCAAGAACGTCTAAATGAAACATATAAAGATGAATGGCTGAAGGAAACAAGTAAATTCCCCAAGTCATTCATGATATGGGGGCTGGCATGTCATTTTAAGGGACCAACAATCATAGAGTGTGGACAATTGGATGAAAGTGATATTCAGTGAGGAATCAAGAACGTCTAAATGAAACATATAAAGATGAATGGCTGAAGGAAACAAGTAAATTCCCCAAGTCATTCATGATATGGGGGCTGGCATGTCATTTTAAGGGACCAACAATCATAGAGTGTGGACAATTGGATGAAAGTGATATTCAGTGATGAATCAAGAACGTCTAAATGAAACATATAAAGATGAATGGCTGAAGGAAACAAGTAAATTCCCCAAGTCATTCATGATATGGGGGCTGGCATGTCATTTTAAGGGACCAACAATCATAGAGTGTGGACAATTGGATGAAAGTGATATTCAGTGAGGAATCAAGAACGTCTAAATGAAACATATAAAGATGAATGGCTGAAGGAAACAAGTAAATTCCCCAAGTCATTCATGATATGGGGCTGGCATGTCATTTTAAGGGACCAACAATCATAGAGTGTGGACAATTGGATGAAAGTGATATTCAGTGAGGAATCAAGAACGTCTAAATGAAACATATAAAGATGAATGGCTGAAGGAAACAAGTAAATTCCCCAAGTCATTCATGATATGGGGGCTGGCATGTCATTTTAAGGGACCAACAATCATAGAGTGTGGACAATTGGATGAAAGTGATATTCAGTGAGAATCAAGAACGTCTAAATGAAACATATAAAGATGAATGGCTGAAGGAAACAAGTAAATTCCCCAAGTCATTCATGATATGGGGGCTGGCATGTCATTTAAGGGACCAACAATCATAGAGTGTGGACAATTGGATGAAAGTGATATTCAGTGAGAATCAAGAACGTCTAAATGAAACATATAAAGATGAATGGCTGAAGGAAACAAGTAAATTCCCCAAGTCATTCATGATATGGGGGGGCATGTCATTTTAAGGGACCAACAATCATAGAGTGTGGACAATTGGATGAAAGTGATATTCAGTGAGAATCAAGAACGTCTAAATGAAACATATAAAGATGAATGGCTGAAGGAAACAAGTAAATTCCCCAAGTCATTCATGATATGGGGGCTGGCATGTCATTTTAAGGGACCAACAATCATAGAGTGTGGACAATTGGATGAAAGTGATATTCAGTGAGAATCAAGAACGTCTAAATGAAACATATAAAGATGAATGGCTGAAGGAAACAAGTAAATTCCCCAAGTCATTCATGATATGGGGGCTGGCATGTCATTTTAAGGGACCAACAATCATAGAGTGTGGACAATTGGATGAAAGTGATATTCAGTGATGAATCAAGAACGTCTAAATGAAACATATAAAGATGAATGGCTGAAGGAAACAAGTAAATTCCCCAAGTCATTCATGATATGGGGGCTGGCATGTCATTTTAAGGGACCAACAATCATAGAGTGTGGACAATTGGATGAAAGTGATATTCAGTGATGAATCAAGAACGTCTAAATGAAACATATAAAGATGAATGGCTGAAGGAAACAAGTAAATTCCCCAAGTCATTCATGATATGGGGGCTGGCATGTCATTTTAAGGGACCAACAATCATAGAGTGTGGACAATTGGATGAAAGTGATATTCAGTGAGGAATCAAGAACGTCTAAATGAAACATATAAAGATGAATGGCTGAAGGAAACAAGTAAATTCCCCAAGTCATTCATGATATGGGGGCTGGCATGTCATTTAAAGGGACCAACAATCATAGAGTGTGGACAATTGGATGAAAGTGATATTCAGTGAGAATCAAGAACGTCTAAATGAAACATATAAAGATGAATGGCTGAAGGAAACAAGTAAATTCCCCAAGTCATTCATGATATGGGGGCTGGCATGTCATTTAAAGGGACCAACAATCATAGAGTGTGGACAATTGGATGAAAGTGATATTCAGTGATGAATCAAGAACGTCTAAATGAAACATATAAAGATGAATGGCTGAAGGAAACAAGTAAATTCCCCAAGTCATTCATGATATGGGGGCTGGCATGTCATTTAAAGGGACCAACAATCATAGAGTGTGGACAATTGGATGAAAGTGATATTCAGTGAGGAATCAAGAACGTCTAAATGAAACATATAAAGATGAATGGCTGAAGGAAACAAGTAAATTCCCCAAGTCATTCATGATATGGGGGCTGGCATGTCATTTTAAGGGACCAACAATCATAGATGTGGACAATTGGATGAAAGTGATATTCAGTGATGAATCAAGAACGTCTAAATGAAACATATAAAGATGAATGGCTGAAGGAAACAAGTAAATCCCCAAGTCATTCATGATATGGGGGCTGGCATGTCATTTTAAGGGACCAACAATCATAGATGTGGACAATGATGAAAGTGAATCAAGAACTTCTAAATGAAACATATAAAGATGAATGGCTGAAGGAAACAAGTAAATTCCCCAAGTCATTCATGATATGGGGCTGGCATGTCATTTAAGGGACCAACAATCATAGAGTGTGGACAATTGGATGAAAGTGATATTCAGTGAGGAATCAAGAACGTCTAAATGAAACATATAAAGATGAATGGCTGAAGGAAACAAGTAAATTCCCAAGTCATTCATGATATGGGGGCTGGCATGTCATTTAAAGGGACCAACAATCATAGAGTGTGGACAATTGGATGAAAGTGATATTCAGTGATGAATCAAGAACGTCTAAATGAAACATATAAAGATGAATGGCTGAAGGAAACAAGTGAACCCAAGAAAAATGAAACATCCAAGTAAATTCCCAAGTCATTCATGATATGGGGCTGGCATGTCATTTTAAGGGACCAACAATCATAGAGTGTGGACAATTGGATGAAAGTGATATTCAGTGAGGAATCAAGAACGTCTAAATGAAACATATAAAGATGAATGGCTGAAGGAAACAAGTAAATTCCCCAAGTCATTCATGATATGGGGCTGGCATGTCATTTAAAGGGACCAACAATCATAGAGTGTGGACAATTGGATGAAAGTGATATTCAGTGATGAATCAAGAACGTCTAAATGAAACATATAAAGATGAATGGCTGAAGGAAACAAGTAAATTCCCCAAGTCATTCATGATATGGGGGCTGGCATGTCATTTAAAGGGACCAACAATCATAGAGTGTGGACAATTGGATGAAAGTGATATTCAGTGATGAATCAAGAACGTCTAAATGAAACATATAAAGATGAATGGCTGAAGGAAACAAGTAAATTCCCCAAGTCATTCATGATATGGGGGCTGGCATGTCATTTTAAGGGACCAACAATCATAGAGTGTGGACAATTGGATGAAAGTGATATTCAGTGATGAATCAAGAACGTCTAAATGAAACATATAAAGATGAATGGCTGAAGGAAACAAGTAAATTCCCCAAGTCATTCATGATATGGGGGCTGGCATGTCATTTTAAGGGACCAACAATCATAGAGTGTGGACAATTGGATGAAAGTGATATTCAGTGAGGAATCAAGAACGTCTAAATGAAACATATAAAGATGAATGGCTGAAGGAAACAAGTAAATTCCCAAGTCATTCATGATATGGGGGCTGGCATGTCATTTTAAGGGACCAACAATCATAGAGTGTGGACAATTGGATGAAAGTGATATTCAGTGATGAATCAAGAACGTCTAAATGAAACATATAAAGATGAATGGCTGAAGGAAACAAGTAAATTCCCCAAGTCATTCATGATATGGGGGCTGGCATGTCATTTTAAGGGACCAACAATCATAGAGTGTGGACAATTGGATGAAAGTGATATTCAGTGAGAATCAAGAACGTCTAAATGAAACATATAAAGATGAATGGCTGAAGGAAACAAGTAAATTCCCCAAGTCATTCATGATATGGGGGCTGGCATGTCATTTTAAGGGACCAACAATCATAGAGTGTGGACAATTGGATGAAAGTGATATTCAGTGAGAATCAAGAACGTCTAAATGAAACATATAAAGATGAATGGCTGAAGGAAACAAGTAAATTCCCCAAGTCATTCATGATATGGGGCTGGCATGTCATTTTAAAGGGACCAACAATCATAGAGTGTGGACAATTGGATGAAAGTGATATTCAGTGATGAATCAAGAACGTCTAAATGAAACATATAAAGATGAATGGCTGAAGGAAACAAGTAAATTCCCCAAGTCATTCATGATATGGGGCTGGCATGTCATTTTAAGGGACCAACAATCATAGAGTGTGGACAATTGGATGAAAGTGATATTCAGTGAGAATCAAGAACGTCTAAATGAAACATATAAAGATGAATGGCTGAAGGAAACAAGTAAATTCCCCAAGTCATTCATGATATGGGGGCTGGCATGTCATTTAAAGGGACCAACAATCATAGAGTGTGACAATTGGATGAAAGTGATATTCAGTGAGAATCAAGAACGTCTAAATGAAACATATAAAGATGAATGGCTGAAGGAAACAAGTAAATTCCCCAAGTCATTCATGATATGGGGGCTGGCATGTCATTTTAAGGGACCAACAATCATAGAGTGTGGACAATTGGATGAAAGTGATATTCAGTGATGAATCAAGAACGTCTAAATGAAACATATAAAGATGAATGGCTGAAGGAAACAAGTAAATTCCCCAAGTCATTCATGATATGGGGGCTGGCATGTCATTTTAAGGGACCAACAATCATAGAGTGTGGACAATTGGATGAAAGTGATATTCAGTGATGAATCAAGAACGTCTAAATGAAACATATAAAGATGAATGGCTGAAGGAAACAAGTAAATTCCCCAAGTCATTCATGATATGGGGGCTGGCATGTCATTTTAAGGGACCAACAATCATAGAGTGTGGACAATTGGATGAAAGTGATATTCAGTGAGGAATCAAGAACGTCTAAATGAAACATATAAAGATGAATGGCTGAAGGAAACAAGTAAATTCCCCAAGTCATTCATGATATGGGGGCTGGCATGTCATTTTAAGGGACCAACAATCATAGAGTGTGGACAATTGGATGAAAGTGATATTCAGTGATGAATCAAGAACGTCTAAATGAAACATATAAAGATGAATGGCTGAAGGAAACAAGTAAATTCCCCAAGTCATTCATGATATGGGGGCTGGCATGTCATTTAAGGGACCAACAATCATAGCATGTGGACAATTGGATGAAAGTGATATTCAGTGATGAATCAAGAACTTCTAAATGAAACATATAAAGATGAATGGCTGAAGGAAACAAGTAAATTCCCCAAGTCATTCATGATATGGGGCTGGCATGTCATTTAAGGACCAACAATCATAGAGTGTGGACAATTGGATGAAAGTGATATTCAGTGAGGAATCAAGAACGTCTAAATGAAACATATAAAGATGAATGGCTGAAGGAAACAAGTAAATTCCCCAAGTCATTCATGATATGGGGGCTGCATTCATGGGGACCAACAATCATAGGTGGACATTGGATGAAATGATATTCATGAGGAATCAAGAACTTCTAAATGAAACATATAAAGATGAATGGCTGAAGGAAAAAGTAAATTCCCCAAGTCATTCATGATATGGGGCATGTCATTTAGACCAACAATCATAGGGTGGACAATTGATGAAATGATATTCAGTGAGAATCAAGAACGTCTAAATGAAACATATAAAATGAATGGCTGAAGGAAACAAGTAAATTCCCCAAGTCATTCATGATATGGGGGCTGGCATGTCATTTTAAGGGACCAACAATCATAGAGTGGACAATTGGATGAAAGTGATATTCAGTGAGGAATCAAGAACGTCTAAATGAAACATATAAAGATGAATGGCTGAAGGAAACAAGTAAATTCCCCCAAGTCATTCATGATATGGGGGCTGCATGTCATTTAAGGGACCAACAATCATAGAGTGTGGACAATTGGATGAAAGTGATATTCAGTGATGAATCAAGAACGTCTAAATGAAACATTAAAGATGAATGGCTGAAGGAAACAAGTAATTCCCGTCATTCATGATATGGGGGCTGGCATTCATTTTAAGGGACCAACAATCATAGAGTGTGGACAATTGGATGAAAGTGATATTCAGTGATGAATCAAGAACGTCTAAATGAAACATATAAAGATGAATGGCTAAGGAAACAAGTAAATTCCCCAAGTCATTCATGATATGGGGGCTGGCATGTCATTTTAAGGGACCAACAATCATAAGTGTGACAATTGGATGAAAGTGATATTCAGTGATGAATCAAGAACGTCTAAATGAAAACATATAAAGATGAATGGCTGAAGGAAACAAGTAAATTCCCCAAGTCATTCATGATATGGGGGCTGGCATCATTTTAAAGGGACCAACAATCATAGAGTGTGGACAATTGGATGAAAGTGATATTCAGTGATGAATCAAGAACTTCTAAATGAAACATATAAGATGAATGCTGAAGGAAACAAGTAAATTCCCCAAGTCATTCATATATGGGGGCTGGCATGTCATTTTAAGGAACAATCATAGAGTGTGGACAATTGGATGAAAGTGATATTCAGTGAGAATCAAGAACGTCTAAATGAAACATATAAAGATGAATGGCTGAAGGAAACAAGTAAATTCCCCAAGTCATTCATTGATATGGGGGGCATGTCATTTAAAGGGACCAACAATCATAGAGTGTGGACAATTGGATGAAAGTGATATTCAGTGCATGAATCAAGAACGTCTAAATGAAACATATAAAGATGAATGGCTGAAGGAAACAAAGTAAATTCCCCAAGTCATTCATGATATGGGGGCTGGCATGTCATTTAAAGGGACCAAACAATCATAGAGTGTGGACAATTGGATGAAAGTATATTCAGTGATGAATCAAGAACGTCTAAATGAAACATATAAAGATGAATGGCTGAAGAAACAATAAATTCCCCAAGTCATTCATGATATGGGGGCTGGCATGTCATTTTAAGGGACCCAACAATCATAGTGTGGACAATTGGATGAAAGTGATATTCAGTGATGAATCAAGAACGTCTAAATGAAACAATAAAGATGAATGGCTGAAGGAAACAAGTAAATTCCCCAAGTCATTCATGATATGGGGGCTGGCATGTCATTTTAAGGGACCAACAATCATAGAGTGTGGACAATTGGATGAAAGTGATATTCAGTGATGAATCAAGAACGTCTAAATGAAACATATAAAGATGAATGGCTGAAGAAACAAGTAAATTCCCCAAGTCATTCATGATATGGGGGCTGGCATGTCATTTAAGGGACCAACAATCATAGAGTGTGGACAATTGGATGAAAGTGATATTCAGTGAGAATCAAGAACGTCTAAATGAAACATATAAAGATGAATGTGAAGGAAACAAGTAAAATTCCCCAAGTCATTCATGATATGGGGCTGGCATGTCATTTAAAGGGACCAACAATCATAGAGTGTGGACAATTGGATGAAAGTGATATTCAGTGATGAATCAAGAACGTCTAAATGAACATATAAAGATGAATGGCTGAAGGAAACAATTTCCCCAAGTCATTCATGATATGGGGGCTGGCATGTCATTTTAAGGGACCAACAATCATAGAGTGTGGACAATTGGATGAGGATATTCAAGAATCAAGTCTAAATGAAACATATAAAGATGAATGGCTGAAGGAAACAAGTAAATTCCCAAGTCATTCATGATATGGGGGCTGGCATGTCATTTAAGGGACCAACAATCATAGAGTGTGACAATTGGATGAAAGTGATATTCAGTGAGAATCAAGAACGTCTAAATGAAACATATAAGATGAATGGCTGAAGAAACAAGTAATTCCCCAAGTCATTCATGAATGGGGCTGGCATGTCATTTAAGGGACCAACAATCATAGTGTGGACAATTGGATGAAAGTGATATTCAGTGATGAATCAAGAACGTCTAAATGAAACATATAAAGATGAATGCTGAAGGAAACAATAAATTCCCCAAGTCATTCATGATATGGGGGCTGGCATGTCATTTAAAGGGACCAACAATCATAGAGTGTGGACAATTGATGAAAGTGATATTCAGTGATGAATCAAGAACGTCTAAATGAAACATATAAAGATGAATGGCTGAAGGAAACAATTCCCCAAGTCATTCATGATATGGGGGCTGGCATGTCATTTAAGGGACCAACAATCATAGAGTGTGGACAATTGGATGAAAGTGATATTCAGTGATGAATCAAGAACGTCTAATGAAACATATAAAGATGAATGGCTGAAGGAACAATAAATTCCCCAATCATTCATGATATGGGGGCTGGCATGTCATTTAAGGGACCAACAATCATAGAGTGTGGACAATTGGATGAAAGTGATATTCAGTGAGAATCAAGAACGTCTAAATGAAACATATAAAAGATGAATGGCTGAAGGAAACAATCCCCAAGTCATTCATGATATGGGGGCTGGCATGTCATTTTAAGGGACCAACAATCATAGAGTGTGGACAATTGGATGAAAGTGATATTCAGTGATGAATCAAGAACGTCTAAATGAAACATTATAAAGATGAATGGCTGAAGGAAACAAGTAAATTCCCAAGTCATTCATGATATGGGGGCTGGCATGTCATTTTAAGGGACCACAATCATAGAGTGGACAATTGGATGAAAGTGATATTCAGTGATGAATCAAGAAACGTTAAAGAAACATATAAAGATGAATGGCTGAAGGAAAATTCCCCAATCATTCATGATATGGGGCTGGCATGTCATTTTAAGGGACCAACAATCATAGAGTGTGGACAATTGGATGAAAAGTGATATTCAGTGATGAATCAAGAACGTCTAAATGAAACATATAAAGATGAATGGCTGAAGGAAACAAGTAAATCCCCAAGTCATTCATGATATGGGGGGCTGGCATGTCATTTAAGGGACCAACAATCATAGAGTGTGGACAATTGATGAAAGTGATATTCAGTGATGAATCAAGAACGTCTAAATGAAACATATAAAGAATGGCTGAAGGAAAGTAAATTCCCCAAGTCATTCATGATAATGGGGCTGGCATGTCATTTAAAGGGACCAACAATCATAGAGTGTGGACAATTGGATGAAAGTGATATTCAGTGAGGAATCAAGAACGTCTAATGAAACAGAGTAAAATTCCCCAAGTCCATTCATGATATGGGGCTGGCATGTCATTTTAAGGGACCACAATCATGAGAGTGTGGACAATTGGATGAAAGTGATATTACAGTGAATGAATCAAGACTTGGTCCTTTCAAATGAAGCATATAAAGATTAAACTGTTTGAAGAAATAAGAAATATGCCAAGACATCATGATATGGTGTTATCATGGTATTTAAAGGACTTGCTAGTGAATAAGGCGGATAGACTCCCTTGCTGTCTGGCTGATTCCGACTTAGGCCACCCAACGACTTAACATAGATTAAATTAATTTACAGTAATAACACATCAAGTCTTCCTATCAAGCCTTTGTAATTTTTGCTGCTGTATTGGCTGACAAATTGGGACCCTAGACGAAGCGACTAGAGAATAAATTAGATGGAGCTAAACACAAAAAAACTGTGTGTGATCTAAAAAAAATGTGGAAAACAACACCCGCATGAGAATATGGCTGTTCAGCCACCTGTGCCATATCACTAAAACCATATCCGAGTAAGACAGATAAGACAGAATGCAGGACACTGCGGAGAAGCAAGGACGAACACATAAGTGGATGTTCTCATCTGTGGAAGGCCAGCACATGGACATGCAGTGTGTTGCCGTCCAGCCAAAGACGTACANAGTGTGGACAATTGGATGAAAGTGATATTCAGTGAGAAATCAAAGAACGTCTAAAGAAACATATAAAGATGAATGGTTTTGAAGGAACAAGTACAAATTCCCCCAAGTCATTCATGATACTGGGGGCTGGCATGTCATCTCTTTAAGGGACCAACAATCATAGCAGTGTGGACAATTGGATAAAGTGATATTCACGTGAGGAATCAAAGAACGTCAAATGAAACATATAAAGATGAATGGCTGAAGGAAACAATTAAAATTCCCAAGTCATTCATTGATATGGGGGCTAGCATGTCTTTTCAAGGGACCAACAATCCATAGAGTGGTGGACAATTGGATGAAAGTGATATTCAGTGAGCGAATCAAGACAAGTCTAAATAAACATAAAAAGATGAATGGCTGAAAAGGAAACAAGTAAATTCCCAACGTCAATTCATGACTAGGGGGCTGCATGTCATTTTAAGCCAACATCATAGAGTGTGGACAATTGGATGAAAGTGATATCAGTGAGGAATCAAGAACGTCTAAATGAAACATATAAAGTATGATGGCTCTGAAAGAAACCAGTAAATTCCGCAAGTCATGTCATAGTATGGGGGTCTAGCATGTATGTTTAAGGGACCCAACAATTCATAGAGTGATGGACAATTGGATGAAAGTGATATTCAGTGAGAATCAGACGTCTAAATGAAACATATAAAGATGAATGGCTGAGGAAACAAGTAAATTCCCCAAGTCATTCATGATATGGGGTGCATGTGCATATTTTAAGGGACCTAACACATCATAGATTGTGAGACAATTGGATGAAGTGAATATCAGTGAGGAGATAACGAACCTTCTAATGAAACATATAAAGAGATTGAATGGCTGAACGGAACAAGTAAATTCCCCAAGTCATTCATGATAATGGGCGGGCTGGCATGTCATTTTAAAGGGCGACCAACAATCATTGAGAGTGTGACATTGGATGAAAGTGAATATTCAGGATGAATCAAGAACGTCTAAATGAAACATAATAAAGATGAGATGGTTGAAGGAAACAAGAAATTCCCCAAGTCATTCATGATATGGGCGGATGGCATGTCTATTTTAAGGAGCCAACAATCATAGAGTGTGGACAATTGCATGAAAGTGATATTCAGTGAGGGAATCAGAGACGTCTAAAATGAAACATATAAAGATGAATGGCTGAAGGAAACAAGTAAATTCCCCAAGTCATTCATGATTATGGGGCTAGATGTCATTTTAAGGGCACCAACAACATCATAGCAGTGTGGACAATTGGATGAAATGATTTCAGTGAGGAATCAAGAACGTCTAAATGAAACAATAAATAGATAATGGCTGAAGGAAACAAGTAAAATTCCAAGTCATTTCATGATTATGGGGGCTGCTAGTCATTTAAGGGACCAACAATCATAGAGTGTGGACAATCTGGATGAAAGTGAATTATTCAGTGAGGAACAAGAACGCTCTAAATGACAACATATAAAGATGAATGTGAAGGAACAAGGTAAATTCCCGGCCAAGTCATTCATGATATGGGGCTGTAGACATGTCATTTTAAGGGACCAAACAATCATTAGAGTGTGGACAATTGGATGAAAGTGATATTCAGTGAGGAATCAAGAACGGTCGTAAATGAAACATATAAAGATGAATGGCTGAAGGAAAACAAGTAAATTCCCACAAGTCATATCATGATATGGGGCTAGCATGTTCCATTTTAAGGACAACAATCATAGAGTGTGGGACAATTGGATGAAGTGATATTCAGTGATGATCAGAACTCAAATGAAAACATAAAAGATGAATGGTGAAGGAAACAGAGTAAAATTCCCCAAGTCATATCATGATATGGGCTGGATGTCATTTTAAGGGAACCAACATCAATAGAGTGGTGGACAATTGATGAAAGTGATATTCAGTGAGGAATCGAAGAACGTCTAAATGAAACAATATAAGATGAATGGCTCTGAAGGAAACAGTAAATTCCCCAAGTCATCAATGATATGGGGGCTAGCATGTCATTGTTAAGGGTACCAAAATCATCAGAGTGTGGACAATTGGTATTGAAAGTGATATTCAGTGAGTGGAAATTTTTTCAAGAACGATCTAAATGGAAACATAAAATGAAGGCTGAAGGAATAGAAGTAAATTCCCCAAGTCATTCATGACTATGGGGGCTAGCATGTCATTTTAAGGGACCAACAATTCATAGAGTGTGGACAATTGGAGTGAAAGTGATATTCAGTGAGGAATCAGAACGTCTAAATGAAACATATAAAGATGAATGGCTGAAGGAACAAGTAATTCCCCAATCATTCATGATTACTTGGGGCTGGCATGTCATTTAAGGGACCACAATCCATAGAGTTGGACAAGTTGGCATGAAATGATATTAGTAGATGAATCAAGAACGTCTAAATGAAACATATAAGCATGACAATGGTGAAAGGACAAACAGTAAATTCCCCAAGTCATTCATGATATGGGGCTGGCATGTCATTTTAAGGACCAACAATCATAGAGTGTGGACAATTGGATGAAAGTGAATATTCAGTGAGGAATCAAGACGTGCTAAATGAAACAATATTAGAAAGTATGAATGGCTGAAGGAAAACAAGTAAATTCCCCAAGTCATCATGATATGGGGCTGCAATGTCATTTAAGGGACCAACAACATAGATGGTGGACAATTGGATGATAAGTGATATTCAGTGAGGAATCAAGAACTCTAAAATTGAAAACAATAAAGATGACATGGCTTGAAGAAACAAAGTAATATCCCCAAGTAGTGCATGATAATGGGGGTATGCATGTCATTGTTACAGGACAACAATCATAGAGTGTGGACCAATTGGATGAAAGTGATATTCAGTGAGGAATCAAGAACGTCTTAAATGAAAACATATAAAGATGAATGGCTGAAGGAAACAAGTAAATTCCCCAAGTCATTTCATGATATGCGGGCTAGCATGTCATTTATAAGGGACCAACAATCAATAGGAGTGTGGACAATTGGATGAAAGTGATTTCCAGTGAGGAAATCAAGAACGTCGTAAATGAAACATATAAAGATGAATGCTGAAGGAAACAAGTAAATTCGCCAAGTCATTCATGATATGGGGGCTGCATGTCATTTTAAGGGACCAACAATCATGAGAGTCGGTGGACAATTGCATGAAAGTAGATATTCATGAGTGAATCAAGAACGTCTAAAATGAACATATTAAAAGATGAATGGCTGAAGGAAAAGATAAATTCCCCAAGTCATTCATGAATATGGGGGCTGGCATTCAATTTTAGGGACCACAAGTCATAGATGTGGACAACTTGGATGAAAGTGGAATTTCAGTGGGAATTGCAAGAACGTCTAAATGAAAACATATAAAGATGGAATGCTGAAGGAAACAAAGTAAAGTTCCCCAAGCCATTAGAATATGGGGCTAGCATGTATTTTAAAGGCACCAACCAATCATAGAGTGTGGACAATTGGCATGAACAGTGATATTCAGTGAGGAATCAAGAACGCACCAATCGAACATAGTAAAGATTGAAAGGCTGAAGGAAACAAGTAAATTCCCAAGTCATCATGAATATGGGGGCTACATGTCCATTTTAAGGGACCAACAAATCATAGAGTGTGGACCAATTGGATTGAAGAGTGATATTCAGTGAGTGGAATCAAGAACGTCTAAATGAAACATATAAATACATGGACTGAAGGAAGAACAAGGTAAATTCAGTCAATTCATGATATGGGGGTCTGCAGTCATTCTTTTAAGGGACCAACAATCATAGAGTGTGGAAATTGGATGAAAGTGATATTCAAGTGAGGAATCAAGAACGATCTAAATGAAACATATAAAGATGAATGGGCTGAAGAAACAAGTAAATTCCCCAAGTCATTCCAATGATATGGAGGGCATGGCATGTCATATTTAAAGGGAACCAACAATCATAGAGTGTGACAATTGGATGAAAGTGATATTCAGTGAGGAATCAAGAACGTCATAAAGAACATATAAAGCGATGAATGCTGAAGGAAACAAGTAAATTCCCCAGTCATTCATGGATTGGGGGCTAGCATGTCCATTTTAAGGGGACAAACATCATGAGAGTGTGACCAATATGGAGTGAAAGTGAATTCAGTGAGAATCAAGAACGCTAAATGAAACTATTAAAGATGAAGTCTGAAGGAAAACAAGTAAATTCCCAAGTCATTCATGATTGGGGGCTAGCATGTCATTTTTAAGGGAACCAACAAATCAACATAGAGGTGGACAAATTGGATGAAAGTGATATCAGTGAGGAATCAAGAACGTCTAAAATGAACATATAAAGATGAATGGCTGAAGAAACAAGTAAATTCCCCAAGTCATTCATGAATATGGGGGCTGCATTCATTTTAAAGGGACCAAAACATTCATAGAGTGTGACAATTGAGAATGAATTGATATTCAGTGAGGAATCAAGAACTGTCTAAATGAAACATATAAAGATGAATGGCTGAAGGAAACAAGTAAACTTCCCCAAGTCATTCATGATATGGGGGCTGGCATGTCATTTTAAGGCCAACAATCATAGAGTGTGGACAATTGGATGAAAAGTGATATTCAGATGAGAATCAAAGAACGTCTAAATGAAACATATAAGATGAATGGCTGAAAGAAACAATAAATTCCCCAAGTCATTCATGATATGGGGGCTAGCATGTCATTTTAGGGACCAACAATCATAGAGTGTGGACAATTGGATGAAAGTTATTCAGTGAGGAATCAAGAACGTTCTAAATGAAACATATAAAGATGAATGCTTAAGGAAACAAGTAAATTTCCCAAGTCATTCATGATATGGGGGCTAGCATGTCATTTAAAGGGACCAACAATCATTAGATGTGGACAATTGGATGAAAGTGATATTCAGTGAGGAATCAAGCAACGTCTAAATGAAACATATAAAGATGAAGTGGCTGAAGGAAACAAGTAAATTCCCCAATCATTCATGATATGGGGGCTGGCATGTCATTTAAGAGGGACCAACAATTCATAAGTGTGGACAATTGGATGAAAGTGATATTCAGTGAGAATCAAGAACGTCTAAATGAAACATATAAAGATGAATGGCTGAAGGAAACAAGTAAAAATTCCCAAGTCATTCATGATATGGGGGCTAGCATGTCATTTTAAGGGACCAACAATCATATAGTGTGGACAATTGATGAAGTGATCTATTCAGTGAGGAATCAAGAACGGTCTAAATGAAACATATAAAGGATGAATGGTGAAGGAAACAAGTAAATTCCCCAAGTCATCATGATATGGGGGCTAGCATGTCATTTTAAGGACCAACAATCATAGAGCTGTGGACAATTGGATGAAAGTGATATTTCAGTGAGGAATCAAGAACGTCTAATGAACATATAAAGATGAATGGCTGAAGAAACAAGTAAATTCCCCAGTCATTCATGATATGGGGGCTAGCATGTCATTTTAGGACCTAACAATCATAGAGTGTGGACCAATTGGATGAAAAGTGATATTCAGTGAGGAATCAAGAGACGTCTAAATGAAAACATATAAAGATGAATGCTGAAGGAAACAAGTAAATTCCCCAAGTCATTCATGATATGGGGGCTGGCATGTCATTTAAAGACCACAATCATTGAGTGTGGACAATTGGATGAAAGTGTATTCAGTGAGGAATCAAGAACGTCTAAATGAAACATATAAAGATGAATGGCTGAAGGAACAAGTAAATTCCCGCAAGTCATATCATGATATGGGGCTGGCATGTCATTTTAAGGGCACCAACAATCATAGAGTGTGGACAATTGGATGAAAGTGAATTCAGTGAGAATCAAGACGTCTAAATGAAACATATAAAGATGATGGCTGAAGGAAACAAGTAAATTCCCCAAGTATTCATGATATGGGGGCTGGCATGTCATTTTAAGGACCACAATCATAGAGTGTGGACAATTGGATGGAAGTGATATTCAGTGAGGAATCAGAACGTCTAAATAAACATATAAAGGATGAAAGCTGAAAGGAAACAAATAAATTCCCCAAGTCATTCATGATATGGGGCTGCATGTCATTTAAGGGAACCAACACATCATAGAGTGTGGACAATTGGATGAAAGTGATATTCAGTGATGAATCAAGAACGTCTAAATAAAACATATAAAGATGAATGGCTGAAGGAAACAAGTAAATTTCCCCAAGTCATTCATGATATGGGCTGGGCATGTCATTAAGGGACCAACAATCATACATGTGGACAATTGGATGAAAGGATATTCAGTGAGGAATCAAGAACTTCTAAATGAAACATATAAAGATGAATGCTGAAGGAAAACAAGTAAATTCCCCAAGTCATTCATGATATGGGGCTGGCATGTCATTTAAGGGACCAACAAATCTAGAGTGTGGACAATTGGATGAAAGTGATATTCAGTGAGGAATCAAGAACTCTAAATGAAACATTATAAAGATGAATGGCTGAAGAAACAAGTAAATTCCCAAGTCATTCATGATATGGGGCTGGCATGTCTTTAAAGGGACAACAATCATTAGAATGTGGACAATTGGATGAAAGTGATATTCAGTGAGGAATCAAGAACGTCTAAATGAAACATATCAAGATGAATGGCTGAAGGAAAACAAGTAAATTTCCCCAAGATCATTCATGATATGGGGCTGGCATGTCATTTAAAGGAACCAACAATCATAGATATGTGACAATTGGATGGAAAGTGATATTCAGTGAGGAATCAAGAACCTCTAAATGAAAACTATAAAGATGAATGGCTGAAGGAAACAAGTAAATTCCCAAGTCATTTCATATATGGGGGCTGCATGTCATTTAAAGGGACCAACAATCATAGATGTGGACAATGGATGAAAGTGATATTCCAGTGAGGAATCAAGAATCTAAATGAAACATATAAGATGAATGGCTGAAGGAAACAAGTAAATTCCCCAAGTCATTCATGATTATGGGGGCTGGCATGATCATTTTAAGGGACCAACACCATCATAGAGTGGTGACAATTGATGAAAGTGATATTCAGTGAGGAATCAGAACTCTAAATGAAACATATAAGATTGAATGTGCTGAGAACAAGTAAATCCCCAAGTCATTCATGATATGGGGCTGGCATGTCATTTTAAGGGACCAACAATCATAAGTGTGGACAATTGGATGAAAGTGATATTCAGTGGATGAATCAGAACGTCAAATAAACATATAAAGATGAATGGTGAAGGAAACATTCCCAAGTCATTCATGATATGGGGGCTGGCATGTCATTTAAGGGCACAACAATCATAGAGTGTGGACAATTGGATGAAAGTGATATTCAGTGATGAATAAGAACGTCTAAATGAAACATATAAAGATGAATGGCTGAAGGAAACAAGTAATCCCCAAGTCATTCATGATATGGGGCTGGCATTCATTTAAGGGACCAACAATCATAGAGTGTGACAATTGGATGAAAGTGATATTCAGTGAGGAATTCAAGAACGTCTATAAATAAACATATAAAGATGAATGGCTTGAAGGAAACAGTAAATTCCCCAAGTCATTCATGATATGCGGGGCTGGCATGTCATTTTAAGGACACACAATCATAGATGTGGACAATTGGATGAAAGTGATATTCAGTGATGAATCAAGAACGTCTAAAAATGAAACATATAAAGATGAATGGCTGAAGGAAACAGTAAATTCCCAAAGTCATTCATGATATGGGGCTGGCATGTCATTTAAGGACCAACACATAGAGTGTGGACAATTGGATGAAAGTAGATATTCAGTGATGAATCAAAGAACGTCCTAAATGAAACATATAAAGATGAATGGCTGAAGGAACAAGATTCCCCAAGTCATTCCATGATATGGGGCTGGCATGTCATTTTAAGGGACCAAACAATCATAGAGTGTGGACAATTGGATGAAAGTGATATTCAGTGAGAATCAAAGAACGTCTAAATGAAATATATAAAATGAATGGCTGAAGAAACAAGTAAATTCCCCAAGTCATTCATGATATGGGGCTGGCATGTCATTTAAAGGAACCAACAATCATAGATGTGGACCAATTTGGTGAAGTGATATTCAGTGATGAATCAAGAAACGTCTAAATGAAACATATATAAGATGAATGGCTGAAGGAAACAAGTAAATTCCCCAAGTCATTCATGATATGGGGCTGGCATGTCATTTTAAGGGACCAACAATCATAGAGTGTGACAATTGGATGAAAGTGATATCAGTGAGGAATCAGAAAACGTCTAAATGAAACATATAAAGATGAATGGCTGAAGGAAACAAGTAATTCCCCAAGTCATTCATGATATGGGGGCTGGCATGTCATTTTTAAGGGACCAACAATCATAAGTGTGGACAATTGGATGAAAGTGATATTCAGTGATGAATCAAAGAACGTCTAAATGAACAATAAAGATGAATGGCTGAAGGAAACAAGTAATTCCCAAGTCATTCATGATATGGGCTGGCATGTCATTTTAAGGACCAACAATCATAGAGTGTGGACAATTGGATGAAAGTGATATTCAGTGAGAATCAAGAACGTCTAATGAACATATAAAGATGAATGGCTGAAGGAACAAGTAAATTCCCAAGTCATTCATGATATTGGGTGGCATGTCATTTTAAAGGACCAACAATCAATGAGTGTGGACAATTGGGATGAAAGTGATATTCAGTGATGAATCAAGAACGTCTAAATAAAACATATAAGATGAATGGCTGAAGGAAACAAGTAAATTCCCCAAGTCATTCATGATATTGGGGCTGGCATGTCATTTAAAGGACCAACAATCATTAGAGTGTGGACAATTGATGAAAGTGATATTCAGTGAGAATCAAGAACGTCTAAATGAAACATATAAAGATGAATGGCTGAAGGAAACAAGTAAATTCCCCAAGTCATTCATGATATGGGGGCTGGCATGTCATTTTAAGGACCAACAATCATAGAGTGTGGACAATTGGATGAAAGTGATATTCAGTGAGAATCAAGAACGTCTAAATGAACATATAAGATGAATGGCTAGGAAACAAGTAAAATTCCCCAAGTCATCATGATATGGGGGCTGGCATGTCATTTTAAGGGACCAACAATCATTAGAGTGTGGACACATTGGATGAAGTGATATTCAGTGATGAATCAAGAACGTCTAAATGAAACATATAAAGATGAATGGCTGAGGAAACAAGTAAATTCCCCAAGTCATTCATGATATGGGGGCTGGCATGTCATTTTAAGGGAACCAACAATCATAGAGTGTGGACATTGGATGAAGTGATATCAGTGATGAATCAAGAAACGTCAAATGAAACATATAAAGATGAATGGCTGAAGGAACAAGTAAATTCCCAAGTCATTCATGATATGGGGGCTAGCATTCATTTAAAGGGACCAACAATCATAGAGTGTGGACAATTGGATGAAAGTGATATTCAGTGATGAATCAAGAACGTCTAAATGAAACATATAAGATGAATGGCTGAAGGAAACAAGTAAATTCCCCAAGTCATTCATGATATGGGGGCTGCATGTATTTAAGGACCAACAATCATAGAGTGTGGACAATTGGATGAAATGATATTCAGTGATGAATCACAAGAACGTCTAAATGAAACATATAAAGATGAATGGCTGAAGGAAACAAGTAAATTCCCCAAGTCATTCATGATATGGGGCTGGCATGTCATTTTAAGGGACAACAATCATAGAGGTGGACAATTGGATGAAAGTGATTTCAGTGAGAATCAAGAACGTCTAAATGAAACATATAAAGATGAATGGCTGAAGGAAACAAAGTAAATTCCCCAAGTCTTCATGATATGGGGGCTGCATGTCATTTTAAGGGACCAACAATCATAGAGTGTGGACAATTGGATGAAAGTGATATTCAGTGATGAATCAAGAACGTCTAAATGAAACATATAAGATGAATGGCTGAAGGAAAACAAGTAAATTCCCCAAGTCATTCATGATATGGGGGCTGGCATGTCAATTTTAAGGGACCAACAATCATAGAGTGTGGACAATTGGATGAAAGTGATATTCAGTGATGAATCAAGAACGTCTAAATGAACATATAAAGATGAATGGCTGAAGGAAAAAGTAAATTCCCCAGTCATTCATGATATGGGGCTGGCATGCATTTTAAAGGGACAACAATCATAGAGTGTGGACAATTGGATGAAAGTGATATTCAGTGATGAATCAAGAACGTCTAAATGAAACATATAAAGATGAATGGCTGAAGGAAACAAGTAAATTCCCCAAGTCATTCATGATATGGGGGCTGGCATGTCATTTTAAGGGACCAACAATCATAGAGTGTGGACAATTGGATGAAAGTGATATTCAGTGATGAATCAAAGAACGTCTAAATGAAACATAAAGATGAATGGCTGAGGAAACAAGTAAATTCCCCAAGTCATTCATGATATGGGGGCTGGCATGTGTCATTTTAAGGGACCAACAATCATAGAGTGTGGACAATTGGATGAAAGTGATATTCAGTGAGGAATCAAGAACGTCTAAATGAACATATAAAGATGAAATGGCTGAAGGAAACAGTAAATTCCCCAAGTCATTCATGATATGGGGGCTGGCATGTCATTTTAGGGACCAACAACATAGAGTGTGGACAATTGGAATGAAAGTGATATTCAGTGATGAATCATGAATCAGAACGTCTAAAAGAAACATATAAAGATGAATGGCTGAAGGAAACAAGTAAATTCCCCAAGTCATTCATGATATGGGGGCTGGCATGTCATTTAAAGGACCAACAATCATAGAGTGTGGACAATTGGATGAAAGTGATTTCAGTGAATGAATCAAGAACGTTAAATGAAAACATATAAAGATGAATGGCTGAAGAAACAAGTAAATTCCCCAAGTCATTCATGATATGGGGGCTGGCATGTCATTTAAGGACCAACAATCATAGAGTGTGGACAATATGGATGAAAGTGATATTCATTGATGAATCAAGAACGTCTAAATGAAACATATAAAGATGAATGGCTTGAAGGAAACAAGTAAATTCCCCAAGTCATTCATGTATATGGGGGCTGGCATGTCATTTAAGGGACCAACAATCATAGAGTGTGGACAATTGGATGAAAGTGATATTCAGTGATGAATCAAGAACGTCTAATGAAACATATAAAGAGAATGGCTGAAGAAACAAGTAAATTCCCCAAGTCATTCATGATATGGGGGCTGGCATGTCATTTTAAGGGACCAACAATCTAGAGTGTGGACAATGGATGAAAGCTGGATATTCAGTGAGGAATCAAGAACGTCTAAATGAAAATATAAAGATGAATGGCTGAAGGAAACAAGTAAAATTCCCCAAGTCATTCATGATATGGGGGCTGCATGTTTCATTTTAAGGACAACATCACTAGAGTGTGGAACAATTGGATGAAAGTGATATTCAGTGATGAATCAGAAAACGTCTAAATGAAAACAATAAAGATGAATGGCTGAAGGAAACAATAAATCCCAAGTCATTCATGATATGGGGGCTGTGCATTTTAAAGGGACCAACAATCATAGAGTGTGGACAATTGGATGAAAGTGATATTCAGTGATGAATCAAGAACGTCTAAATGAAACATATAAAGACTGAATGGCTGAAGGAAACAAGTAAATTCCCCAAGTCATTCATGATATGGGGGCTGGATGTCATTTTAAGGGACCAACAATCATAGAGGTGGGACAATTGGATGAAAGTGATATTCAGTGAATGAATCAAGAACGTCTAAATGAAACATATAAAGATGGAATGGCTGAAGGAAACAGTAATTCCCCAAGTCATTCATGATATGGGGGCTGGCATTCATTTTAAGGGACCAACATCATAGAGTGTGGACAATTGGATGAAAGTGATATTCAGTGAGGAATCAAGAAGTCTAATGAAAATATAAAGATGAATGGCTGAAGAACAAGTAAATTCCCCAAGTCTTCATTATATGGGGGCTGGCATGTCATTTTAAGGGACCAACAAATCATAGAGTGTGGAAATTGGATGAAAGTGATATTCAGTGATGAATCAAGAACGTCTAAATGAAACATATAAAGATGAATGGCTGAAGGAAACAATTCCCCAAGTCATTCATATATGGGG
Source organism: Doryteuthis pealeii (assembly GCA_023376005.1). NCBI lineage: Eukaryota > Metazoa > Mollusca > Cephalopoda > Myopsida > Loliginidae > Doryteuthis > Doryteuthis pealeii. The sequence continues at coordinate 22,874,317 of CM042147.1, read as the reverse complement.
GCTGCATGTCATTTAAGGGACAACAATCATAGAGTGTGGACAATTGGGATGAAAGTGATATTCAGTGATGAATCAAGAACGTCTAAATGAAACATATAAAGGATGAATGGCTGAAGGAAACAAGTAAATTTCCCACAGTTCATTCATGATATGGGGGCTGGCATGTCATTTTTAAGGACCAACAATCATAGAGTGTGGCGACAATTGGATGAAAGTTGATTTCAGTGAGGATCAAGAACGTCATAATGAAACATATAAAGATGAATGGCTGAAGGAAACAGAATTCCCAAGTCATTCATGATATGGGGCTGGCATGTCATTTTAAGGGACCAACAATCATAGAGTGTGGACAATTGGATGAAAGTGATATTCAGTGATGAATCAAAAACGTCTAAATGAAACATATAAAGATGAATGGCTGAAGGAACACAGTAAATTCCCCAAGTCATTTCATGATATGGGGCTGGCATGTGCATTTTAAGGGACCAACAATCATAGAGTGTGGACAATTGGATGAAAGTGATATTCAGTGAGGAATCAAGAACGTCTAAATGAAACATATAAGATGAATGGCTGAAGAAACAAGAATTCCCCAAGTCATTCTTGATATGGGGCTGCATGTCATTTTAAGGGACCAACAATCATAGAGTGTGGACAATTGGATGAAAGTGATATTCAGTGAGGAATCAAGAACGTCTAAATGAAACATTATAAAGATGAATGCGCTGAAGGAAACAAGTAAATCTTCCCAAGTCATTCATGATATGGGGGCTGGCATGTCATTTAAAGGACCACAATCAATAGAGTGTGGGACAATGGTGAAGTGATATTCAGTGTAATGAATCAAGAACGCTTAATGAAACATATAAAGATGAATGGCTTGAAGGAAACAATTCCCAAGTCATCATGATATGGGGCTGGCATGTCATTTTAAGGACCAACAATCATAGAGTGTGGACATTGGATGAAAGTGATATTCAGTGATGAATCAAGAACGTCTAAATGAAACATATAAAAGATGAATGGCTGAAGGAAACAAGTTAATTCCCCAAGTCATTCATGATATGGGGGCGGCATGTCATTTTAAGGGACCAACATCAATAGAAGTGTGGACAATTGGATGAAAGTGATATTCGTGATGAATCAAGAACGTCTAAATGAAACATATAAAGATGAATGGCTGAAGGAAACATAATTCCCCAAGTCATTCATGATATGGCGGCTGGCATGTCATTTTAAGGGACCAACAATCATAGAGTGTGGACATTGGATGAAAGTGATATTCAGTGAGGAATCAAGAACGTCTAAATGAAACATATAAAGATGAATGGCTGAAGAAACAAGTAATTCCCCAAGTCAATTCATGATATGGGGGCTGGCATGTCATTTAAAGGGACCAACAATCTAAGTGTGGACAATTGGATGAAAGTGATATTCAGTGATGAATCAGAACGTCTAAATGAAACATATAAAGATGGAATGGCTGAAGGATAATCAAGAACGTCTAAATGAAACATATAAAGATGAATGGCTGAAGGAAACAATTCCCCAAGTCATTCATGATATGGGGGCTAGCATGTCATTTTAAGGGACCAACAATCATAGAGTGTGGACAATTGGATGAAAGTGATATTCAGTGATGAATCAAGAACGTCTAAATGAAACATATAAAGATGAATGGCTGAAGAAACAAGTAAATTCCCAAGTCATTCATGATATGGGGGCTGGCATGTCATTTTAAGGGACCAACAATCATAGAGTGTGGACAATTGGATGAAAGTGATATTCAGTGATGAATCAAGAACGTCTAAATGAAACATATAAAGATGAATGGCTGAAGGAAACAATTCCCCAAGTCATTCATGATATGGGGGCTGGCATGTCATTTTAAGGGACCAACAATCATAGAGTGTGGACAATTGGATGAAAGTGATATTCAGTGATGAATCAAGAACGTCTAAATGAAACATATAAAGATGAATGGCTGAAGGAAACAAGTAAATTCCCCAAGTCATTCATGATATGGGGGCAGGCATGTCATTTTAAGGGACCAACAATCATAGAGTGTGGACAATTGGATGAAAGTGATATTCAGTGAGGAATCAAGAACGTCTAAATGAAACATATAAAGATGAATGGCTGAAGGAAACAATTCCCCAAGTCATTCATGATTGGGGGCTGGCATGTCATTTTAAGGGACCAACAATCATAGAGTGTGGACAATTGGATGAAAGTGATATTCAGTGATGAATCAAGAACGTCTAAATGAAACATATAAAGATGAATGGCTGAAGGAAACAAGTAAATTCCCCAAGTCATTCATGATATGGGGGCTGGCATGTCATTTAAGGGACCAGCAATCATAGAGTGTGGACAATTGGATGAAAGTGATATTCAGTGATGAATCAAGAACGTCTAAATGAAACATATAAAGATGAATGGCTGAAGAAACAATTCCCAAGTCATTCATGATATGGGGGCTGGCATGTCATTTTAAGGGACCAACAATCATAGAGTGTGGACAATTGGATGAAAGTGATATTCAGTGATGAATCAAGAACGTCTAAATGAAACATATAAAGATGAATGGCTGAAGGAAACAAGTAAATTCCCAAGTCATTCATGATATGGGGGCAGGCATGTCATTTAAGGGACCAACAATCATAGAGTGTGGACAATTGATGAAAGTGATATTCAGTGATGAATCAAGAACGTCTAAATGAAACATATAAAGATGAATGGCTGAAGGAAACAAGTAAATTCCCCAAGTCATTCATGATATGGGGGCTGGCATGTCATTTTAAGGGACCAACAATCATAGAGTGTGGACAATTGGATGAAAGTGATATCAGTGAGGAATCAAGAACGTCTAAATGAAACATATAAAGATGATGGCTGAAGGAAACAAGTAAATTCCCCAAGTCATTCATGATATGGGGGCTGGCATGTCATTTTAGGGACCAGCAATCATAGAGTGTGGACAATTGGATGAAAGTGATATTCAGTGATGAATCAAGAACTTGGCCTTTCAAATGAAGCATATAAAGATAAACTGTTTGAAGAAAATAAGTAAATATGCCAAGACATCTATGATATGGTGTTACATGGCATTTAAAGGACTTGTGCTAGTGAAAAGGGGATAGACTCCCTTGCTGTCTGGCTGATTCCGACTTTAGGCCACCCCAACGACTTTACTAGATTAATTAATTTACAGGTATATAAACATCAAGTCTTCCTATCAAGCCCTTGTTAATGCTGCTGTATGGCTGCACAAATTGGACCCTAACGAAGCGCCTAGAGAATAAATTAGATGGGAGCTACACAAAAAAAACTGTGTGTGATCCTAAACAAAATGTGGAAACAACACCCCATGAGAAAATGGCTGTTCAGCCACCTGTGCCATATCACTAAAACCATCCGAGTAAGACAGATAAGACATGCAGGACACTGCTGGAGAAGCAAGGACGAACACATAAGTGATGTTCTCCTGTGGAAGCCAGCACATGGACATGCCAGTGTGTGCCGTCCAGCAAAGACGTACATTCACCAGCTATGTGCGGATATTGGATGCTGCGTAGAAGATCTCCCAAGAACAATAAGTGATAGGGACATCTGGAGAGAGATTGTCATGGATATCCGTGCTAACAGCACGACATGATGATGATGATTCCTATCAAGTATAAATAATCTTTAAAGAAATCTACTTGACCCATAGATAGGACCCTAACAGGTACTACCATTCCAGGTCAGAGTGGACCTGGGAGTAATGGCAATGAAGGGGTACTCCACATTCTCTAAATCTCCAGAACTAGAGCCAGGTTAGGGCCGGTTTAGCTCAGTCGGTAGAGTGTTCGGCTGGGAACCTCAAGGTTCCTAGTTCGATACCGGTCCTCACCAACTCAGCGTATGAGTAGCACAGGGATCTGTGCGGTAAAGTGAGGAGCTGATGGTAGGTGTGGTGCTTCGCCTCAGATGCTAAAACAATCCCCTTGGTCTAGCGCTAGTGAAAAGGGGATAGACTCCCTCGCTTTCTTTACTTTTAGATGTTATACTGAGGACACATGCCAGATTAGAGATGTACAACCTGGCACATGTCAGATGTAATCAATTAAATGAGCTTAGCTTCAGGGACCATCATCTCCGGGCTACAGCCACTCCCTTAAAAAAAAAAAAAAAAAAGGTAGGGTTAGGTTTGTTGGCTGATGCCTTCAGTGGACCCCCACCCCCCAAAAAAGGAATTCCAACAGAACTAAGCTATTTTTGGCACTGCCTACCTATCCAGGGCCGGGTTAGCTCAGTCGGTAGAGCGTTCGGTTAGAAACCACATGGCTCCTAGTTTGAAACCGGCCCTCGCCAACTCAGCGTATGAGTAGCACAGGGATCTGTGCGATAAAGTGAGGAGCTGATGGTAGGTGTGACACTCCACCTCAGACACAAAAACCATCTCCTTGGTCTAGTGCTAGTGAAAAGGGGACAGACTCCCTCGCTGATTGGCTGATACTGACTTTTACTTTACATATACTTACTATTAAAGGGCTTCCGATTTAAAACCCAATCTTCTGTTAAATCGTGATATTTAAGGGGGTAGGCAAGGTAAATATCATCATCATTGGGGTGGCCTAAAGTTGGTATCAGCCAGACAGCGAGGGAGTCTACCCTCTTTTCTCTAGCGCTAGCCAAACGAGATTATTTTAGCATCTGATTTGGAGCACCACACCTACCATCAGCTCCTCACTTTACCGCACTGTGCTACTCATATGCTGAGTTGGTGAGGGTCGGTATCGAACCAGGAACCTTCTGACTCCCAGCCGAATGCTCTACCGACTGAGCTATTTAAGGTAAATATACTTGTATACAAATCTAATCATCTATCATAAGTGTCCACTTCAATGAAAGTCCACTTATGGTCAAAAGTGGGTAATCTGAACATTAGCTACATAAATGAAAGTAACCTCCCCTTGTTTGTTTCAAAATATCATAAAATGTGTTTTTAATAACAATTAAGTTTATTTCAAATAATGCGCAAGCACAATTAAGAACACATTTTATGATATTTTCGTGTTAAAATATGTAGTTGTATTGATATGAACAAATTTGTATTTTCAGTGTATATTTACGGTGAAATGAAAATGGCCGACAAAAACATAAGGCTTCCTCAAAGTGAAAAAAAACAAGGAGAGGTTACTCTCATCTATGTCTACTCATAAGAAGAGGTTAGTAAATATATGGTGATTGCCACTTCTTGACAGAATAAGGCCATTTCTACAAGTTCGGCAGTGATTGCGCGGTGCCCAGGCGTTCAGCTTTGTTTTTATTTGCTGTTATACATATGAGCCTCTTCCCCGGTTTCCTCTCGTGTGCGACCGTACATGACTAAGAAACCCAGCCTTTGTCAGGCAGGCCCTGCCACATGCATCACATATATAGTCCGGCTTAAATGTAGGAAATGTATCCATGACGTTTGTCATGTGCCATTTGCGTAGGGGCCGCTTCAGGATGGAGTGTTCGAGCCGTTTTACCTCAAAGCCCTTGCAGCTATCATAGACAAGTTTTCTCCATCCTGCGCAATTCATAGCTATTTTCTCCCATTCATGAACGTTTATGTTGAGAGTTTTGATGTTTTTGATAGCATCCCTAAAACGCTTTTTGGGCTTGTGCCTCGGACGCTTCCCACATTGCAGTTCTCCGTAGAACAATTGCTTCGGGAGTCTGCTGTCTTGCATTCTGACAAGATGCCCAGCCCAGCGCATCTGGTTACGTATAATGCGCATTTCTATGCTGGGCGTTTTGGCTTGTTGCAGAACTTCAGCGTCTGAAGTGAGGGATTGCCACCCTGTGTTTATTATCTTTCTGAGACACGTCTGATGAAATCTCTCCAAGGCTTTGATATGTCGACGATGTGTAGTCCACGTTTCCGAGGAATACAGGAGTATAGATAAGACACATGATTCGTACACACTGAGCTTCGTCCTGATGGTAATACCTCTATCCGACCATACTCGTTTTTCGAGGTCACCAAAGGCTCTGCTTGCTCTCTCGATCCTTAGTGAAACTTCAAAGTCAAGGGTTCCACATCTGGAGAGTGTGCTGCCAAGATAGACAAATGAATCAACTACCTTCAATCTGGTTCCGTTAATGTAGATGTTGGGCTCCACATACCCTTGTCCAGGTGGTGGAGTGAGCATCACCTTCGTTTTCTCCAAACTGATGGTAAGTCCAAAGGCAGTACATGCTTCAGAGAAGTGATTCATTATTTCCTGTAGGTCTTCCTCAGTGTGGGCAACGAAATCTGCATCGTCGGCATAGAGCAGCTCACGGACGAGGGTCTGGAAGGTCTTTGTCCTAGCCTTGAAACGGGCAAGATTGAAAACCTTGCCAGTGGTACGGAATCGTATAAGGACACTGGAATCACAGTTTTGGAAGGCGTATGATAGAGCCATCGCAAAGTAGATAGAGAAAAGTGTTGGTGCAGGGATATCACCCTGCTTAACACCGTTGTCGATGGGTATTGGCTCCGAGAGGGACCCGTTAAAGTGAAAGCGTGCCTTCATGCCTTGATGGAGTTGTTCAAACATCTGAACGAATCCCGAAGGGCATCCGAGTTTCCCGAGAATAATCCATAGCGCTGTTCTATTCACCGTGTCAAATGCTTTTGTTAGGTCCACGAAGACCTGGTAGAGTGCTATCTGCTGTTCGAAGCATTTCTCCTGAAGTTGCCGAGCGGAAAAGATCATGTCCATCGTTCCACGGCCAGGTCTGAAGCCGCTTTGGCATTCTGGGATAGCCACGGGACAGATCCACTTAGTGAGCCGGTTGAGCAGGAGCTTGGCAAAGACCTTGCCCACTGCCCCGAGAAGGCTTATGCCCGGTGATTGCCACATACCGACCGCACACCTTTGCCCTTGTGTAGCGCAACCAAGATTGCATCGACCCAGTCCTGAGGTACAGGAGCACCCAACCATACATCAGAGATAAGGTGATGGACCTCCGCGGCGTTCTTGTCACCACCGTAGCGGAGAGCCTCAACGGGTATGCCATCATGGCCAGGTGCCTTTCCAGTATTTATTTCCTTAATTGTTACGCGGACCTCACCGATGGTGGGGTGATCCATCATTTCGTGGATCGTTTCCCTTTGAGGCAGGCTGTTATAACTTTTTTTACACAATCACCATCATCATATAACACCTTTATAAAGGGTGAAGGTCACCCGAAATATTGGAATAAATAAATCAAACTAGGGACAGAACAACGGCTGGATATTGAAACTCTGTCTTTTGTTCTGTTTTTTGTTTATTTCCCATGCTTCATTATATCAAAAAAAAACAAAAAAAAACGTTCACAATAACTAAGTTGATATGCAATATTCATATATATATATATATATATATATACGAATAGAAAGAGATAAAATACATATACAATACATATACAATGAAGTTTATATATATTGTCCGTGGGGAGAAAAAAAACATAATGATCTTGTGTTCATGTATATTTTTATTGTGTATTGTATCTTGGACTATCATAAACTAATTTTAAAAAAAAGAAAAAAAAGGATAAAAAAAAAGATAAAATGATAATCTTAGTTGACACATTTGGGGTCAATTTCTATAATGACTAAGGAAAATTAAATACAAATAAATTAACTTTGTGTGTTAAATAGAGAGAGGAAGTTATTAACAATTGTGAAAGCTTTAAAAACAATAACAAAAAAGATGTGGATTACAAGGAATTAAAATAAGCCAACTGCATCAATAGAATAATTAATTATAATTCTTTAGAAGTTTCAGAGTGCCAGATCAATAGGAATTGTCTACAAAAAGTTTTTAGGAGTTTGATTTTTTACCTGATTTCATATTATGATGATTAAATTCTCTTTTTTTTTTTCTTTTTTTTTTTTTTTCCTAAATTAGGGACTCGCCTTGATTTTTATAATTTCTTTAGTGAGATAAGTATTAAATGCTAATAATAGAGTATTTCCTCTCAGAGGGGCCGGGTTAGCTCAGTCGGTAGAGCGTTGGGCTAGAAACCACAAGGTTCCTAGTTCGATACCGGTCCTCGCCAACTCAGCATATGAGTAGCACAGGCATCTGTGCAGTAAAGGAGCTGATGGTAGGTGTGGAGCTCCACCTCAGACGCCAAAACAATCTCCTTGGTCTAGCACTATTGAAAAGGGGATAGACTCCCTCACTGACTGGCTGATACCGACTTTAGGCCGCCCCGACGACTTTACTTACTCCTCTCATTAGTTTATTTGAAATTAATCTATACATGAATTTTTCAGATGAGGCTTGATGATTAGTATTATTTGGATTATTCGGACTATTGTCCTCATCTTCATTGTTATCTGTACAACGTTTCGGCTGATGTGTCTTCCGGCCTTCTTCAGGTATTTTGCATCCAATTGGACACATAGCCTAGTGGATAAAGACTTAGGTTAAGACAGTACTAAGTGACAGTTATCTCTAGACTGTAAGTTCAATCCTGGTCAAGGGCAGCAGTAACATAGAATAATAATTAACACTGCTTAACACCTGTAACCCAGCTATAGTTAGCGGAATGAGAACAGGATACCTCCATGGACTGAATAAAGGGTTAGGTTCAAATTTCTGTGTTGGCTCCCGATTACGACAGTCCAAAAAGAAATACCTGAAGAAGGCTGGAGGGTACATCGGCCGAAATGTTGTACATATAACAATAACATATACATATAACAATGAAGATGAGGACATTAGTCCAAATAATACAAATAATACTAATCTATACATGTATAAAGGGCAGTTAGTATGTATGTATGTTCAAATGAAACTAGGAAAATAAAACAACAACAAAGTATATATATATATATACTAGCTACTGGCAAACTGAGCCTAAAATGCGTTTTTAACAAAATGACTTAAGCCCCACCCCCTCTTACAGAAAATAATTTACCAAAAATCAAGGAATTATCGGATTTTAATGAAATTTTCAGTGTTTATTTATCAATGAATGATCTTTATAATGCATTATGTATTTTATTTGAAAACTTTCTCATTTTTTTCAGGTCACTTAATTTTGAACCCCACCCCCACCCACACCCCACCCCCGTTGGGGGCGTAACATTTTTGCGAGTTGGTCATTTTCGATACTAATTACAGTATAAATAATGAGATAAAAGACCAAAGTTATGAATAGAAACAAAAAAAATTTTTTTACGGTGGCTTTTCTATGAGAAAATAAGTACCGAAAATTGAAAAATAAAATGTAAAAAAAAAAATTAATTTTTGGGGAATTTCTTTTTTACTCATTTCAATAATTATTTAATTGGCTATTATTTTATAAAAGAAAAAATTATACATCGATGTTTTTTATGCTTAAAAAAAAGGGGGGGGGTACATTTTCATTAGAGTTTTTATTCAAAACTTATTACTTTATGTGTCTAAAATAAGGTTTGCATTAATTAGATATTTATTTCTAGAATCTAAAAATATAACATTTTAAACTTAACATCAGACTTTTCACATTTTAAATGAATTTTATATATTAATTTTTCAAAGCAAAAATACTAAATTAAAGTTTTGAAATAATATAACTGATGAATTATAAAATTCATTAATGAATACTGAAAATTTCATTAAAATCGGATAATTACCTGACTTTTGGTAAAAATTTTTGCAATTGTGAATGTTACATTAAAATTGTAAACAAGCACCTAAAACCATTGAAAAATAGACAAAAAGGGCGGATCGCATTGAAATTGACGAAAACAAATCCTTTTAAATCTATTAAAAATAAACTGCATATGTAATGATATTTTTCTTTTTTTAATGATGGTTATTATGTTACTACTTATCGATTTAGACAAAGTTTGACCTCAAATAATAGATTTAATTATTTTTAAATCGCTTTTAAAACTTGTAGCAGATGACAAAAATGCCAGTGCCTAATATATACACATTATCACCGGTTCTTGCTTTTTGTGCAAAAATTATGAAGATCTGATTTATATTCGAAGACATTTAAAATTTAAAATATCCATGAAATTCTACTTAAAAGAATGTCCAGCATTTGTAAATCTCAAAAGTAAACAAATCAATAGACCAGGGTTTCCTGACTTCTAAACATGTGATGCTGGATAGCCCCTTCTAGTTCTTAATATAAATTCTATGAATAAGATGACTTTTATTTAAACTTAATTGCCTGCTGACGGCAGCCTTTAAGTGAGTATTTATTATAGTACAGGCTCATCTGAAAGATTGTCATCCCTACATATTTCTGTAGAGATAAAATAATTACATAATACGACCTGAAATTGTAGATAATTTGATTATTAAAGATTGTTGTTTAGAGGTAAAATAATTACATAATTCATATATTACAGTTAAAACAAGATCATGCTGTACAATGAGTATTATACAGTGAGTATACAATAAATGACTGTAATAATAAGAGCTATTGCTACAGTAGTTAAATATGTAAAAAGTATAATAATCTTGATTTAACTCTCTCTCATTCTTTTTTTTCTGTCTTTCTTTCTTTTCATTATGTTCAATTGCAACATGTTTACGTTATCGCTTCCATCTCATTCTTGCGCCCACTTTCTTTCTTATTATATTGTTATTTAAAAAAAAAAAAGAAGATTCTAAAAAAATTAAATTAAATTTTTTTTTTTAAATCTGCGCAGATATACACAGTATATCTTGTATGTTCATGAAATGGAAAGAGAATTAGGAAGTAACTTAAATAGCACAGAAGGTTCCACACTGATTCTGATTGAATATACATATTATTTTATTGTATGGAAAACACAACAGTATTTCTTTTTAAGAATTATATTTTAGAATCTTTTAAATTCTCTGATGCTATGCTTTATTTCTTTGGGTAAATATCACCTGCTTTGATTAGACCATTGTTTTCAAATGTGTACAAAGAAATAAAGAATCACAATAAAAATAGAAACTCTAAAACAAAATGACTCTGCCATGCTAGGATGATCCCCAAAAAGATTTTAATCACTATTTGACCAATATTATTTTTTATTATCAAACATATACCAATGTGTACCAATATAACGTTGTGTGTGTGTGTTAAGGTAGTGTGGACATGGAGTCAACATCTGGGTACTGACAGTTTCTCGCCTATGCAATCTTCAGACAAAGGTCTCTCTCTCTCTCTCTCTCTGAGACAGTCAAGTAAGTAGAGTAGTCTATTGTCGGTATCAGCTGGACAGTGAGGGAGTCTATCCACTTTTCACTAGTGCTAAACCAGTAAGATGTTTTTGCATTTGAAGTGGAGCAACTCACCTACCATTAGCTCCCCACTTTACTGCACAGATACAAGCTGTGCTACTCATGTGCTGAGTTGGCAAGGGTCGGTATCGAACCAGAAACCTTGAGGTTCCTAGGCGGATGCTCTACCAACTGAGCTAAACTGGCTTTTTGTTCCATAATAGTGCATGAAATTGATATACAAATGGGTAATCTGAACATTAGCTACATAAATGAGAGTAACCTCCCCTGGTTTGTTTCACTTTGAGGAAGCCGTTAGTTTTGGTCGGCCATTTTCATTTCACCTTAAATCAATACAACTGCATGCTTTAATACAAAAATATCATAAAATATATGTTCTTAATTGTGCTTGCGCATTATTTGAAATGAAATTAATTGTTATTAAGAACACATTTTATGATATTTTTGTGTTAAAACATGCAGTTGTATTGATTCAAACAAATTCATATTTTCAGTGTAGATTTACGATGAAATGAAAATGGCCGACCAAAACAAACGGCTTCCTTAAAGTTAAACAAACCAGGGGAGGTTACTCTCCTTTATGTAGCTAATGTTCAGATTATCTACAATTATCATAGGACAGAAATTGTAAATGCTTTCTGGCTTCAGGAAAGACATTAGTGATACACAATTTTTTTTATATTATCAGGTTGTGCTGAGAGCATGGATTCCCATGGCTCTCCCTTGCCACCCATCTTTATCAGTCATCACTCCTGGCAGGTCTTCTGCACGGCATCCAGTATTTACACTCCAGCAGTGTCCAGCATACCTTGTTCACAGTGCTATATAGTGATTTGTGTAGACTGGTCCATATTCAACTATGTTGCAAGTTCTGAGAACCCATTCTTGGTAAGTGGTTTAAATAGCAGCTTGGACTATTCTACTTTGTGGAACGGTCAAGTCTATTTCCAGCATTTTGATTGGTTGGTGGTTTTAGTGTGTATATATTTGTATCCATATATACTGAACACTTGACCATGCCCTCTCAGTTGCTACAGAGTGTATTCGGTTACTGTCTTTATTTTTTTGTCTGGTGACTGGACGCTAGTCACAGCCTTCCTGTGAAGGTGAGAATGTTGTTCATTCTACAGTCTTATTTGAATGGTATGTGTGATAAGAGGTAAATAAAAGCAAAGAAAGGAGGTGCACTTAATGTAATGGTTATCATCATGAGAAATGAAACTGGCAACCCGAGTTCAAATTCTGGACAAGGCTGTTGGCATTTTAGTTCACAGAAAGGCAGGAGTACATTGTTCCCCCATCCCAAGCAAGGGGTCAATAGTAGAGTAGACTGAATTTCTTAGCCTTGGTTAGGCAACCAGTCTAGGAGAAGGAAAACTGTATTCAAACCAGGTTTACTCTGATTAGAAATTAATCTGTGTCACATCCTGCCTGTGATAGAGGTATTGGGTAAATACATACTTCCTAGCAAACAATACAGTCATTCAGTAGATTTACAAACTTGTAAAATCTGTAATAATCAATAAGATATCAATAATTTTATATTGTACTAGCAAAAGTACCCGGTTCATAACCGGATATATATAAAGATTGGACCATAAATAGGCGAGAGATTCTGAACTGAACAGCTTAAACTGCAATTTTGTTCACTAAAATTAAACTAAACTGTTGGTATAGCTATAACAGAAAGCAGACATTTCATTATCAGCAGCAGCTGGTATACGGACAGTTCCGCAAATCGGTTGATTTTGGTTTAATTAATTAATTATATCCCTTAATCAGTAAAAATAGATAACCAAATTTGGCGTGTCTCTTAGTTAGAAGGATATTAAGGTGTATGCAAGATTTCGAATCTGAGTGACCTTCCGTTTCGGAGTTATACGTTGACACGTACATACCAAACTTTGTTTTTATATATATAGATGATAATGAGTGATGACGTCAGTGGTGGGTGACATGTGATGTATGTGTGGAAATGGAAGAAAAAAAAACAGAATAAAGAGATACAGTGATGCTGATAGCTTTTTGATTTAGTGTGTCCTAGGGCGCACTTATAAACTATCTTATACCTTTAAATAAATCTATTAATAATAGAGATTCGGTCTATTTGTCTGTCACTGTTTATGTCACAGTCATTTCAAGAATTAAGTAAGTTGGACCATATGACCTTTAGGCACCCCTTTTGCTTTGCGGATTCATAAGTACATTTTTTTCATTTACACGATCAATATTCGGATGTTTGTTAAGGGTTAGGGTTAGGGGTTAGTTTTATAATTTAAAAAAATCTAAAAATCGTCTGTTAACAAACAACCGGATGTTGATGGTGTAAACGAAAAAATGTACCAATGAATAAGCAAAGTAAAAGGGGTGCCTAAAGGTCATTGGGTCCAGTGAGTTTATCAATAATTTATAGTCAGTATCATTACTACATAAAAATATTAAAATTCTATGAAAAATCAATTGTCAAATTTTCACAAAATTTTTTATACTTATTCACCTTTAGATAAATTTATGTTTAAAATAGTTTTTTTTTTTTCCTAAAATATAAATAGAGGAAATATTTTTTTTACTAGGTCAACACCCCCCTTATTTGATTTTATGAAATTCAAACAAAACATATTTTACTTGTACGATTTTTTAATTTTTCTATAAAGTTACGAGTCTGAATAATTAAATCAGAAATTTTTAGAAATGTTTTGGAGGTTTCTACTGTTGTGAAACAAAACAAATCTATCAGTGGACTGGAGTAATTACTTATTTTTAAATATTAAATGTTTTATTTCATTTATTCAATTTTCCTAATCCCACTCAGGCAATATCTTTCAAAAATATATTTTTAAATTATAAAACTAACCCCTAACCCTAACCCCTAACAAACAACCGGATATTGACGGTGTAAATGAAAAACATGTCCTTTCTTAATAGAGATCAAAAAGGGGTGCCTAAAGGTCATATGGTCCGAATATTTAAATTAAAGTCTGTTTGATTTAAAATAACGGGGCCCCATGGAAAATTACCGGCAGTTGCCAGTTAATAACCTTTGGCCCCTTAGAAGCACACAATTGGGCACCATGAGAAAAGTTTTAGTTTTAGGAGAAATAATTTTGTTTTTTTCTTAAGTTGATCTGACATTGAGTAATAGAATTAAACAATAATTAAATGGAATTAAAACAACATCATAATCTTGTTTTTTCTTAAGTTGATCTGACATTGAGTAATAGAATTAAACAATAATTAAAATGGAATTAAAACAACATCAATCTTGTTTTTTTCTTAAGTTGATCTGACATTGAGTAATAGAATTAAACAATAATTAAAATGGAATTAAAACAACATCATAAATCTTGTTTTTTCTTAAGTTGATCTGACATTGAGTAATAGAATTAAACAATAATTAAAATGGAATTAAAACAACATCATAAATCTTGTTTTTTCCTGACATTGAGTAATAGAATTAAACAATAATAAAATGGAATTAAAACAACATCATAGTTGATCTGACATTGAGTAATAGAATTAAACAATAATTAAAATGGAATTAAAACAACATCATAAATCTTGATTGGATTGTCATGATATCAATTTGTATCAACCTGTCAAGATCATGAAGAAAAAGAAAAAGAACAAAAAAAGTTTTCAACCATATTTTGCTGTTTCATTCTTATTTATCCATTTACTTATTATTTACCCACATTATCTTATTTCCATTTGATGTTTGAGCATAGATCTATCTATTTACCCAACCCCTCCACATAAACAGGATGTGACACTATTACGATATTTGTGGCCATCCTCAAGGGTTCAAGCAAGAGTGCTGTCCAGCGGAGATCCTTTGTCTTAAGCAGAGCACGATCCTTAGTGAAGAATCCTTTGGTTGTTCCTTGGTGTTCCTCAGTCTTGCAGGTCCTTTGTCAATGATTGCAAATGGGCATCTGTCAGTATAAGCCGATTAAGTAGTTAACCAACCAGATATTCGGACTGTTGATTGGCTGAGGTGACCTCGCTTAGTCTATAAATTTAAGTGGTAGATTGCAGCACAGTCAATTTGACACAAGGTCAATTTTTTTCACAGAATATATACAGTTTTTGGTTATATTTTCTTCTATCGGAAACTTGACTTGAAAGAGATGAAACTTGAAAGAGATGTTATAAAGGGTTGGACCACTTGAAAGAGATGTTATCAAAGGGTTGGACCACTTGAAAGAGATGTTATCAAAGGGTTGGACCACTTGAAAGAGATGTTATCAAAGGGTTTCCACTTTGACATGGTCAATTTTTTAAGTGGAGATTAACAGGTTTGAATTCAGTTTTCCTTCTTCTTATCTGGTTACTATACCAGGGTTAAAGGGCCCAGTCTGCCTTACTATTTACCCATAGCTGGAGGGAGGATAGTTGGATTCATACCTTTCTCAGGGTATTAGCACTATGTGAAATGCAAACAGCCTAATCCAGAATTCAAACTTGGATCATCATGTCCATTTCCTTCAATGATTAGTGTTTGATCATATGTGTAAATTTATAAACTACATTTTAAACTTATAGCCTTGTACTCAAACAGTAAATGGAAAGATATTTGAAAAAAAAAAAAAAAAAAAAAGAAGAAAACTTTGTTTTTCCTTATTAATCTTAAGTTAACAATAAAAATTCAGTATTGAAATTGTTGTAACTCGAGTATCAGAGTTAACAGAGAAATGATAGGAAGAAACATGAGTGTTAAGGATAGGGGAAAAGATTTACTAAGCAAAGATACAAGGTGAACATAGTAATTAGCAATTGCTAGGTTGAATTAACAAGTCCTGTGAGATCTTGTTTCTCTCCTCTGAGGTTTTATCAGACATTATTTAGAGGAAAAACAGACGATTACATTCTCATTATTTAGGTACTATATGAGAGAAATATAAAACAAAAGGCTCATTTCTGAAATGGCCTCAAACAAATCAATGTTTAAAATTGACATTTAAAGATTAATCATTTTTGGCTTTTCTATTGATATACTTGAACATTGTGGATGATAGCTTTTTTGCTAATTATGAACTTTTGTTTAGTAAATTAGGGTGTCCTAGAAAAAACAAAATCCACAAATTTTGTAATAAAACTGTTAATTTTAACTAGGGGGGTTTAGGGTTAGGGTTAGTTTAATGGGAAAATAAAGAAATAATTTGGGTTCTGTTTTTTCTGGGTCACCCAGTACAGGGTGATCCAGAAAAATAGAACCCAAACCCTAACCCTAAATCCAAACCCTAAATCCTCCTAGTTAAAATTAACAGTTTTATTACAAAATTTGTGGGTTCTGTTTTTTCTGGGACACCCTAATTTACTAAACAAAAGTTCATAATTACCAGCTTTTTAATTTAGTGTGTACTGGGATGCACATATTTGCTTTGAATAAGTCCCCAGGAAAATTTATGGGTCCCAACTAAAGTTTCTTAATAAATTGTAGGGTTTTTATTTATGATCTGGGGAAACAACTAAAGCCATCTAACCCTTACCTTGTAACTGGTCTTGTGTAATTTGTTTCAAAGAAACTATTGAAATGTATTTACAGTTAGTTTGAAATGTTGAGGGAAGAAAAAAGAAAAACACTGGGACACATGGATATAATTTTACTGCATCCTTTTAGATTTTTTTTTTCTTCAACGGATGAGGGTTTATCAAATAAACAACCTACACAGTATTTTATCTATAGTGGAGAAGGCTTGTGTTGGACCATTCCGCACTTTTTGGCACAATCGATAGGAAAGAATTGGTGCATAAGGAATGCCACAAACCCAATCAACAACTGACTTCAAGTTTTCAAATTCAGAGTTTTCTTTCTCCTAGACTGGTTACCTATCCAAGGTTAAAGAGCCCAGTCTGCCCTACTATTTTACCCATAGCTGCAGGAAGAATATATAGATTCATACCTTTCCCAAGGGTATTAGTGCTATGTGAAATGCAAACAGCCTTGTATAGGATTTGAACTCAGGTTGACGAGTCCATTTCCAACGACTAACCATACATAATGCCACGCGCTTCCATGTATAATAATAAAGATGAGGACAATAGTCTGAAAAATCTAAATAATGTAAAACTTTTGGGTAAGTTCTCATTATAATTTTTTAATAGCTACAAATATTTAGAATTGGAAAATCTACAATAGCTTTGGACCATATGACCTTTAGGCACCCCTTTTGCAATCTCGATTCATAAGGATATGCATTTCATTTACACCGTTTTTCATTTTACATTTGGCCTGGATGTAAGATCTTGAGGAGTGCAGTTACTTATAATTTAAGGCCTACCTTCCCACACTACAGGGGGGGGTAGTTGTGTGTTTGATCTTGGTTAACGAGAACAGACACATGAGTTGGACAAGAAAGGAGTAAATTTTGGCAAATTGATCAAAGTGGTTGATTTCAAATAATCCCTTACAAAATAATTTCATACTCCACACTCCCCAATTCTCCAGAATTGGAGCTTCACCCGAAAAAGTATGTCATTTATATTTTAATTCCATACAGTTATTGTGAAATTTCAATGAGTACTTTTTACTCAAAAATTGGTACCATTATAGTATGTGGCCTACCTTTTGAATATGGCCTACAAAATCATGTCTGTCTTATAGTATGTGGCCTACCATAAAAAGCATATTACAAGGTTATAATAATAACTGCTAACCCTAACCCTATTTCAGAATATTTTAGAAATAAATAGATCTCTGATTCATATAAATTATGGATAAATTCTTTTTTTAATTATTCTTAATTACTATATACAGCTTATGACTGAATTGCATTTCTTGAAATTGAATATATGTGAAAAATAATTAGTTTTAATAAATTGCCAACTACTTATATCTATAAATATACTCTTACTGAGGTAGGACACATTCAAACCGGGTAGGCCACATACTATAACAGCACCCATTTATGGATAACACAGGGATATTTATAAGTTAGTCAAGTACTATTTTTGAGCAGACGACTCAAATAGGAAGTGTGTGTGTGTGTGTGTGAAAATCTCGGTGTAACATTAACTATATATTTTTTGTTGCTTTTAAATGAACATTAATGAATAATTTATAGTCTTTAAACATTAAATACTGACAACTTTTAGAGTTTCCTCCTGTGCCAGTAATTACGAGCTGTTATGTTTACTGTGTTTAGTTTGGTATTTTCTCGAGTAAGTACAATAATACTTTCTCTAAGCTCAAAATGTCAATACAGTGACAGGTGTGTTATTGTTAATTTAATTTTGTTTAATTTCTAAATATCTATTTATTTTTTGCTAATATGCAAATTTGATTCCAATAGGTGTTTTGGAAAAAATATTACTTTGATCATCAAGAGCTTATTTTATTTAATTCGAAATATAAATTATATTATCAATAAGAAACATGCAGGTATACCCAATTTGTCGAAAAAATCCGTGTTTTTACACCACCGTTTTAAATAAAATTAACAAAAATCAAGGAATTATCCGATTTTAATGAAACTTTCAGTGTTGATTAATCAATGAATGAATTTTATAATGCATCAGTTTTTTTTTGTTTTTTTTTCAAACTTTCTGGAGTAGTTTCTTTTTATAATTGTAAAATTTCAAGAAAAATAAAATGTATTTTTTAATATATATTTTTAATGAAAAGATACATGATTTTGAAATAATTGAAATATACAAAATTAATATTTCCGTATCTCTCATTTTTTTTTTAAATCCTTAAAAGAAAGGCCAGTTTTTAAAAACAATTTCAAAGAATACGTAAATAATAAAGAAAAGTGTAAATAAAAACTAACGGGGTTTCACGTACTACGTACTTATTCACTTTCCTTGTCATTATTACAGGTGTTCGCGAGCTGCTGAGACACAAACAATAAATGAACTCTTATAAATGTGTTAGTTAAGTCTGTTGTTTTCATGCATATTTTTTTGTTTTTGTCCTACTATTATTGTGTAACACACGGATGATTGATATAATAGGGGGGAAACATTCTTGTTCACATCACATGTAACTTAAGTCGCAGTTTTGATTTCGATCACACTGACAAATTTTAGAATCGGACTTTTAAAAGTAAAGAGAACCTGGATGTCGCATATCACTTTGTTGTGACCCTTAAATATCATTATTATTTTTAAACACGGAATTCGAAATGCAGCATTCCATATAAAATTAAAAGAAAAATTCAGTACAATAATTTTGTACAATTAAAAAATGTACTGGAAATAAATACTGCGAAATAAACACTATTACTTTATTTATTACTTTAAAAACTATTCTTCGGTTTTTAAGATTGAAAACGATTTCTTTCATCTCTTGTTTTAATAATAATCTCAACTATACACATTATTTGCTCAAAAAACTAAATTCATAGGTTATTATTAAATTCTAAACACTTTAATCGTTTTTAAGCACTACATAAAAATTATCAATTGTATCTTTTGATTCTGTCAGAAAAAAAAAATGGCAATTTTTTTTGCCATATTGTGATTTAGAAAACTTGACAAATTTGAAAAATCTAAAATTTAAGATTAATTTTAATAACAGCAGAAAATTATTTATATTTTTAAAGGAAGGTCTTATTTCGTTGTATTTCTTGCTTTTTATTTATCTATTTTTTATCATTTGAAATTAATTATGAACTGGTCATTACTAGTCATAAAACCCGAACGATTTAAAAAAAAAAAATCATATTTACCACATGGCGTGTACACTACTGTACACATTGTGTTACGTAAGAAATAAAAGTAATTTTTTCAGTATATATTTGAATAAAACTTAATTAAAGAGGACAAGGACATATTTGATAATTCAACAAATTAAATTATGAAAATAAAAAAACAACACGCGACAAATGCTCCTAAGTCGAGAAAGAAGTTTCAAAAACATTAAAGTAACGTTAGGCACTTATAGTTTCGATCAATTTATCTAATTATTATTTTTAGTTATTTTAAATTATATATTAATTATTATTAGATTTTAATAATAATAAATATAATAATCTAAAATAACTTCTAATAATGTAAACAACAAAATGTAAACACTAAAAAAGGGGTTAATGTTATTGTTATAAAATGAAATGCGTAAAATAAAGAAAAAAGATTTGTTTTAGATTTTTGGTTTCAGTTGAGTTTTTCTTTCTTTTTCTTTTTACTGCTATTTTACAATAATAAAGATTTTGTTTTAAGAAATTTACAACAGTGTAGTAATCATATGATCATAAAAGAAATTAAATCTATTGATTAATAAATTATGATTAACTTAAACTTTTTGGTTATTTTATGCATCCATATTAAACTGAATCAATCGTAATTTACCTGATGAATTAATTATGCTATATGTTATGATGACTGTAATCATTAATTTACCAACTAAATTTAATTTTGGTAATAATAAATGATTTATTAAATAAATTATTTATATATACGCTTTAGTGTCAGTGTCGTCCTCTCAATTCAGATTTAGTTGGTTTATATGCTGTGTTTGTTGTATACTATTCACAGACTGAGGATTAGTGAGACACATTGCAAATAATCTAATAAATGTTTTCCTCTAAATTTATTATCATTATTATTATTATTATTCATTATTATTATTAAGTAAGTAAGTAGATAACTTTTTTAAAGATCGCTAAACATCAGTTCTAGTTTCATTAAAAAGAAAAAAGAAAACAAACAAATTATTCAATAGTGTTTTTTTTATGACAGACATACCACATTTGTCAGCACCCTCCACCCGCAATTCTTGGACGGTGCGTGGTATTGTGTACGTACAACTATCTCCGTCATGTCAAATTGTTTACAAATAAATAAATAAAATAAGCAATTTAATTATCATTCGGAATTGAAAAATATATGACACTTTACAAAATAAATGTTAGCTTTGATTTGTGTAACAATGAAACTAATTAATGATTGTATTTTTTTTTCGCCGTCAGAAAACGAAGTAACCTTTTTTCCCCTTTTAACACTTCAGTTTTTTCCCCACTAGAATTGATGACTTGGTGGTGTGAATAACGAAGAGATTAATTCTAGTTAATGTTTGTATTTTGAAGGAATTATTAAGTAATTATGGAGCCTTAAAGTTTTCAAGACTATTTCGTATATATAGTTATCCCAAAATGCATGAAAAAGACGACTGCTTTTCTAAAATCGACACTGCAAACAACAAACCCATTACATAAAAACACGAGTTGTGTAGCCGACTACTGAAGTGTTTACTAATGCTAGAGTCACAGAACACTTCTGTACGACTGAGACACAATAAAGGATCTGATTGATTCTGAAAAGAATGACTCCCAAATCCGAATTGACAAGAAAAAATGACCCACCTCCGTTTCAAGGAATTCTCCAACATCAACTTGAAGTTTCACGCCCGATTTCCGTATACTGGTAGTCGCCATGTCGGCTTCCTACGGCACGACTCGTTCGAGAATGGGGCGATTCTCCTGTTCATCCGGTGCAATGGAATAGGCAAAATATTACAAAAACGAACACACGCGGGAATGCATGAATGAATGAGAAAGAGAAAGAGAGAGTGAGTGAGTGAGAGAGAAAGAAAGAGAGAGAGAGAGGGGGATTGACGGGAAGTAAGTTGAGCCGCCGGAACCGGAAATAAGACTCATATGTTGTGGTTGCGGCGCAACGGGTTAGCGTGATTTCATTTTTTTTAAAACCCTGCTACTATGAATAAATTGGGAAGGATTTTACACCGAGGATTTTCTTTTATATCTTTCGAGATATCGATAAATAGGACCGCAGCGAGTTTTTTTTCTTCGTATTTTATTAATTTTTGAGTGTGAAAATAATGGTGTGAAATGTTGAGCCTTTTTATTAAAACTTTTCTGGTGTAACTGTTTCGGAAAAATAAGGTTTTAAAAAAGTTCGGCTTCAGATTATTCTTACAACTTTTAATCTGGAGTATTTACAAAAGAATTTTACTGAAATATGAATTTTTCAATCAAGTTATATTAGTTTTATTTGCATGAAATCAGGGAATTCGAGATGTAAATTATCTAAACTTAATTATGCTTGAATAAGAACAATTCACTTTTTATTTTTTTTCTGTCATTTTGTGTGGTTGCTTCTTTTAAATGATTTTTAGAAAATAAGGTAAATAGTGCTTTCTCGGCTGGTCTTAGAATAAGCTGACTGTATCCCCTGCAGAAGAGCAAGACCTCCCAAAAGGTGGTGCCCCCCCCCTCACAATCTATCATACGCCTCCCCACAAATTTATGATATGAGGTCTCTCTCTACCACCTGACAATTTTCATAAATTAGTATTCATATAAGATATATGAACCCTCAATCTACATGTAAATTTTCATAAAGTAATATGTTGAGGGCAGTAATGTGTCTTCTGGGTAAGGTGTATTCTGGTGACTGCTGATTAATGGTAGAGGCAATTAAGCCTTGGATGAAACCGAGTCTGTGTGTCTGTAGTTGGAATTCACATGAAAAATGAACTCACAAACATCATAAACTCCAACTACAGACACACAGACTCGGACTTCAATAGAGGTTTCATCCAAGGCTTAATTGCCTCTACCATTAATCAGCAGTCATCAGAATACACCTTACCCATAAAGTAATATTCATAGAAAATATATGAAACCTGTCCTACTCTGGTTAGAAGGTAGTGTAGCACGAACTGCCGCTGAGTATGACACGAAACTGTATCTAAGTTCTAGGGAATGTGGAGTACTCTTTTATTGCCATTACTCTCTCTCTCTCTCTCTCTATATATATATATATATATATATATATATATATATATATATAATTCTATTTAGATTATATATATATTATATATATAAAGGAGAGATTTTGGTATGTACGTGTCAACATATAACCCCAAAGCGGGAGGTCACTCAGATTCGAAATCTTGCATACACATTGATATCCTTCTAACTAAGAAACACGCCAAATTTGGTTATTGATTTTTACTAATTAAGGGATATAGTTAATTAATTAAACAAAAATCAAACGATCTTTGGAAAGTATCGTAAGCTGTCCCTACTGCTTGGTGCATTAGCAGAAGCTTGACTGCTGCTTTTTTCAGCTACTCGAAGCAGAAGACGAAAGAAACAAACAAACAAAGAATATCAGCTGCCAGTCATTCAAAATATCCGCTACAACTATGACTAAATTTTAACGCAAAATAAAATTGTTTTTTTTTGTTGTTTTTTTGTGCAATCTCTAAAATATTTATTTATATAATCTTTCTAAATATGTAATTTGTATGAGTTTTTATCCATTGAATTATTTTTCAGTGTGTTGAAATATTTTTCTTTAGAGAGCCGATTATACGAAGTAAAATCATACTTTGTATTTATTTCAGACTAACATAAAATCAAATCTATGTCCATATTCTTAAATTGTACACTCACTTAAATTAAATAGTCATGCACAAAAAATTGTAGAAAAATTAAAATTGTTTCAAAACGCAAGTTTACGGTTACATTTTTTAAAAATAAGATTTTAAATGTTAATACTTTTTTGGTACGATCAACTGCCACTCGCTCGAGTCCAGCCTATTAGCCACGCCCACAGATCTTTATGAAAACAAAAAATACAGCCAGGACAAATATTTAGACACGCCCACAAATCTTGATGAAAACAAAAGCATGACCACGACCAAAATCTTATTTTACTTTTAAAACGTAATATTTTTTTAGCTTAGAAAATTGAAAATTTTAATTAAAATAAGTTTGAATCATGTAAATTTAGGGTTCTACAAACATTTTTTCTTTAGTTATTTGAATATGCACGAATCTTTACATTCCTTTTTTTTTTTTTTTTTTAGAAATCAGACAATCATTTCATGTTTCTCCTCGCTCGATAAATTTTAAGAATATCTTTGAGTTAAAACTTTATTAAAAAACAAAACAAAAAATAAATAAATTACGGAAATTTCTGCTTCTATAACGCACTGTCAATAAGAGAAATCACATAAATTCTCCAAAAAGTCAACTAATGATACTGTCTTGGCTAGTAATTATGATTCTGCGGTAAGGGTTATGCCCCTTAGACCCTCTCGTTATTTTTCGTAAATAGGATACATTTATGCCTTTGACAGGCCATTTCCGGGTCGTGAGTCAGCGGGAATTTCAAGTCTCTTTTCCACTCCAATCGGCCACTACAAAACATGTTTGCCTGCACCTCTTTCCATCTCAGAAGAGTATTATAGGCACCTGGTAAGAAAGATTTCATTATCTTCTTTTCCTAATTTACATAGCTACTTTGTTACGGCTAATTTTCTGCTATTTTATTTCTATCTAAGTTGTCATGCTGAGAATTTCTCTGAGATACCCTTTTCTCCATATTCCATGTAAGACCCTTGTCTCTTCGTGTTATTTCTCTTATTTGCCTCTACTACAAGGGCACTAGTATTTTGTATATTATTATTCTCTCACCCTTACTGTTGCTTTTCTCTTAGTAAGTTACGTTTGTATTCACTAGCCCATGTTGAAATAGCATTATTCCGAGAAATACGTGCTACCTTCACCGCCGCCTCAGCATAAATATATCTATCTGACCTCGGCCATTACTTAGACCTTTTCCATGGACATTTGTCTCCTCTCACTCATGTTTTTAAATAGCACTATTCTGAGTGAAACGTGCCTACTGGACCTATGAGTTTACTGCTTGCCTACGCCTCCTACTTTCTCCTTTGCTCTGTTGCTGTTACTACCATTACTGATGTTATTAGCATTGCCCTATGCTATGTGCCTGTATTACTTGTGTCCCTTATCCGTTCCCTGTAATTCTTATAATTACCTTGTTATTTGCTGTGTCTGTTACTTGTTTCTTTTCTTATTTCAGCTTCTTACCTTTTCCTACTAAATAAAGACATTTTAACTATACCCATGGTTATTTGTGTTTCATTGTTGGAGAGGTTAAACTACACATGATTAGATTGTCTCTACCACCTGGCAATAGGATCAGACATAACATTAAGAGGCATGATAAATACGACTATCTAGAAATTATGAGATTTCATTATGATATCTTATGAAAATGATATTGAAAATAATTTTTTAAGTAAAAATGGTACATAACTTGGAATTGTTTTGTTTTTGTTTTGTTTTTGTGTTGTTTTTTAGATATTAAACGTAAATACTGATTTTTTTTTAAATTAACGAACGCTCCCTCCATATCAGCAGCAGGTGCCAGCCTCGTAATATGTTTTTATCTGATTGGGGGAGGGGGCTTGTTTTTCATTTAAATCCTTAAATAATTTTGTTTAACTTTGTAAAACTTTAAAATTTGGTAAAAAAGAACAAGTTCCTTGTATATTCCTACCATAAAATAAACTGAACCCCCATTTTATGTCCGTGTTTTTGCAATAAATGTTTTATTTTTCTTGTACCCGTTATTTTACAATACTAAATATATTTTCTTTATTTTAATATTTACTTCAATGTGTATATTCTAAAAGTTGTTATTTTGTGAGAATGGTTAGTTTTAAAGTGGGGGCTCATTTTACAATTTAGGTATAAATTGGATCCTCCTTTTATGACCGTAATTTTGTTTTTTCGTCGACAATGATTAAAATCTGATGTTTTTATTTTAGAGTACAAAAGCCAAAAAGAAAAGAAATAACAACAAAAGGTAATCTTCAACTTTTTACTCGTAAATTCCTACCATAAAATTAGGCTTGGGCATTTTATAGTAGGAATTTTTACGAGTAAAAAAATTGAATAGTACATTGCATTCTGGTTGCAATTCTTTTAATGGTGTGATGACAGCATTCCTCTATACCATTACCCTCTGGAACATAGGCTCATCAATATCGTATTCGCATACCCCATTCACCTGCAAAGGTCTGGAAGTCATGGCCACAAAAGGTGGGGGCATTGTCCGTTAATATTTCCACTGGCGGATCGCGTTCATAGAAGACTGATCTCAACTGTTGTATGACAGTAGATGCATCTTGGTAAGCCAGTGGACGCCATATGGTGAACCGTGTTGGGCTGCAATCCGTCAGTGTCACAAAATGATTGCCATTATAATGGGTTATGTCCATACCCAACCTGTACCAATTACCCTGCACTTCGAGCTTCCCTTGTTTCCAACAAACTGGCGCTAGATCTACTGTCTGACACTCCTTGCAAGCGTGTATGGCCAATTTAACGACCACTCTAGTAAATGAGGGACATACTTTCTGAACGAAATATGTTACATCCGGGTTACTCTGCACTGCTCGTCCACAACACTTTTGTATTCTGAAGGACGCAGGTTTGACTCTAGGTCAGTCCTACACACCAGACAAAGCTTATCCCGCTTCCTTCGAGAATATGGCAAGTCTTCACGCCCGCCACTCTCTCTGTCACACTGTGTTGCACGAAGTAGGTCTTTTCTCTCACTACAATAATGTCTGCCAATTACCTAATAGGCTAATTGACAAAACACAGGGAGGAATATAACGCTATAATAGTGTTAAAGGGTTGACTGGCAATATTAGATTAATTACTAGAAAGATTTATTAAAAGTTGAAGGTACTTTTGTAAGGTAGTGTAAAAATAAGAAAAACCCAGATAATAATAATGATAAGATTAAAAAAATTGAATTTGTCAAAAATAAGGATTTGTGTCATGTAAGCTAAAAGATTTCAATGCTATGAAATTGATCATATTTGATAAACAAAATAATAATTGACCTTGGATTGATAAAATAATTAAATTCCTGAAAACTTTGAAATTTGCTCAAGAATTCCAACATTTTATAAATAAAATAATAATTGGCACTTGGAAAAACTAAAGGAAAATCACAACTAAGACTGGCACAAGGCCATTTATACAAATGATAAATATTATCAAGTGGCTCCTCACCAATCACAGAGAAGTGGGGAGGTTTTTTTTACTCCTCTCTGATATTTACACTGCAAGGCCATTGGTCTGGTGGTTCTATTGGCTGACCAATCAAAAGATCTATGTTCAGGAAGTGTGTGTGTGTGATGGCGGGGGGGGGGGTCTGGACCCCATAAAAAGAAGACAGCCGGAGTCAGGCACACAGAGAAAGCTTGCTACAGCTCAGGGCCCTTGCCATCCCTTTACCTCTGCCATCTTGCCACTCAGTACTGAATTGATCATTTAGCCATAGAAATCTCACTGTAGATCACCAGTCAACTAAAAAAAGAAACTAACTTTGACATTCACGTTCCTTTGTCGTCATGCAATCATTGTAAGATTAATAAAGGTATATATTTTTGTACATAAGACATTAATAAGCGTTCGTGGTTATTTATTTTGTTGACCTGTTGACAACTTTAGTTAATTTGGTTATTGTACAACCCAACCGAGTTGAGAAAGCATGTAATCAACTCTCCTTCAACCTTCCTGGTACCTTATAGTACCATTCCTGGTATCTTATAGTACCATTCCTGGTACCTTATAGTACCATTCCTGGTAACTTATAGTACCATTCCTGGTAACTTATAGTACCATTCCTGGTACCTTATAGTACCATTCCTGGTAACTTATAGTACCATTCCTGTTACCATGACCAGGATCTTATGGTACTACTATAGTTAGTAATAACCTTTCTAAATATATAAACACCTCAGAAAATATGTTGCACAAAATTGTACATTTTAAACTTATATTTTTTAACGAATTAAAGTTTTTTCTAGAGTTTCAATATGGATGCTTCTAGATTTTTAAAATTCACTATTAAATTTTTAAGTGTATAAAAAGGCCAATTAAATCAGAAAAAAATACTCTTTTTTTTTTTTTCATCAATTCAAAGAAAAATATTGTTTTTAAAACTATGAAAAAAAAAACAACAAAAAAACAAAACATACTACATGTTATATACACAAATAAAGAGATCTCCCGATTGACAAAAATTCAACAAATTCAATTCGCCCCCCCCCCCACCACCACAATAGAAAAGGCTAACCGGATGTTGACCAAGCCGTGGTTTTTTAAACAAATGAAGAAAACTCATCAGTGAATATAAGATCGACACGTGCAAATTTAAAAAAATAATGTAGCAATTAAATTGAGAATTTCATTTCTCATGAAAATATTCTTCAAACTTTTATATAGAAGATGTGTCAAAAAAGTATTGAGATTTTTGGTACTTTTTGACACACCGAGTATTCTGAAAAAATTAACATTCCATTCATTATTCATTTTTATCTTAGTAAATACAGCTGCAAACTCTGCCATTTTATGATACACCTTGTATTCTAAAAAAAATTAATGTTCCATTCATTATTCATTTCTATCTTGGTGAATACAGCTTCAATCCCGATACTTTTATGATACACCTTGTATATCTAGTACATATATTGTAATGCTGCTGTCTGGCAAAGCCTGGGTAGAGAAGAAAAACAAAATGGTTAGCAAGCTAGTCTTGCGGATCCATTACTACTGAATTGCAAGTTTGATCTTTGCAGGATGCCCCATAAAAGTCTGATGCATAAAAGACCTTGTGCTAATCCAGCCTGGTGGGGTGGGGGCACAGAATTTTTTTGTCACAGTAGAGGAAATAACATGACTTATAGCAATATAGTAAGAAATTTTAATTGTATTATTAACAATATTTTTTAAAAATAAGGGTACAAATGCAGAATAGCATGCAAGAGATAATATCATTAGAAAGGTATTTTATGTATAAATAGCATTAGATTAAAGAAACACCTAAAATAGCTTAATCCTAACCCCAAGATAGCTTAACCCTCAAAGGTTTTGGGTATTTCCATGAAATGTAATGCATTTTATACATAATAACGATATCATCTCTTGCGCGCTATTCTGCATTAGTATCCTGATTTTATTTGTATATCTAATATTAGAATGGATAAATTAATGTGATTATTTTATAAACAATGGCGGTTGTATGTGTACATGAAGATTCAAACAATATAGAGTTACCTCCCTTGCATTCTTAGTAGAAAACAAGTCAGTAGAAATAAAGACATAGTTGACTCTACTCGTGTTTTTAAGTTATCTTCTAGCCGGCGCCAATAATTGACTTACTCTCAGAGCTCCAAGTGACAACAAGACTCAGCTAAGCCTTATCTGCCTTTCTTCATTAAACACTATTGTAGTTAACATAAAAAATAAAGATGAATAAAAAGAAAAAAATAGATTGTTTTGGGGTTTTCATAAGAGATTTGTAGGTACCACCAATTTTCCCTGTGAAATTTTCATTCAAAAGAAGAAACATTAAAAAAAAAAAAAAACTCCTGATGATTTAAAAAAAAATTTCCAGCTTACAGAAATAATGAAAATTATGATTGAAAAACGTTTTCCTTTTTGCACGGTTAAATCAACTAAAATTTAACATAGCTAAAAACAAGTTATGAAAAGAGGATTTTAAAACAATTCTATGAAAAATCAATTAATGGTCTGATTTTCACAAAAATTTCCATAACTATTTACCTTTGTAAATATGTCTTAAATAGTTTTTTTCTAAGATATATTAAGTGAAATATTTTTTTTATGAGGTCTACCCCCCCCCCCATTTTTTTTTTATGAGATATGAAAAAAATGAACACGAAAAAAAACGATTTTTACTTTTTTTCTATAAAGATAAGAGTCTGAATAATTATATCAGAAGATTTTTATAATATTCAATGCAGTAGTTTTTGTAGAAAAAAAATCATGAATTCTGAAATAAAAAGTGCTAAAAGAATGTCATGATATTATTATTTAAAACCTTTTTTTTTTCTATTAAATTGTCAAGAAAAAATATTTTTTAGAAATCTTTTGTGTGCTTAAATAATTTGCTTTTTTAATGTTTAAAAATCTTTTTTTGTGTATACAAATTGAATTTTTCACTAATATTTAAATTATTATATTTAAATATTAGTGAAAAATTCGATTTGTACACACAGAAATTTATTTCAGAATTTTAACACTGAATTTTAGAATTTAGGGGAACTAAAAATTTGTCTGATCCATGATATATTAATATTTTTAAGAGAATTTAAGAGTTTTTTATTGTTGAAATTCTTATAATATATGCATGTGCAAAACTGATAACATTTGTAATACTTATTGTCTTTTCTTTGCTTTAGTTACACTATAAGTTCAACTAAAAAAATATTCCGGAGTTATTCTGAAAATACCCACAAAAAAAAAAAAAATCCAAAAATCATTAAAAAACAATAATTGGTTATTGAATATGCACAAAAAAACAATTATGTTGAATACAGCCACCCATACACTTAAATGTATAATTGTCAAAGAGAGATAATATATAAATTTCCAATGCCTGTTTCAACAGTTTTATTTATTTTTTTTATTAACTGTGAGTAAGTTTTCCCGTTCGGATAATTTGATCTTTGAATTAACTGTTTTTCTTTGTAACAACTCTGTATGATTGTTACTTTTTTTTGGCAGGATTTTTAAAAAACAAAGTTCAAAAATATTTACTTTCATTTATTCAATATGACCTAAACTGATCATGTGATCCAATTTTGGGGATATCTAGAGATTTGTTTACATTTTCAATTGCCAGTTGCTAAACACTTTTAAGTAGAATTTATTGAATTAATATCATATTTCAAAGTGAAAAACACTTTCAATATATATATATATATATATTAGGTACCACCATTTTCCCTGTAAAATTTAACCCCCCCCCCCATATTTAACACAATAAAATTTAACTAAATGTTGATATTATCTTGAAATTTTTTGTCTATTCGAAACAAGAAACATTAAAAAAAACTTGTTATGATTTTTAATTTTTTATTTCAGCTTACCGAAATAATGAAAATTATGATTGAAAAAATGTTTTCATTTTTGCAACAAGCTATGACTAAAGGCTTTTTAAAAAATTCTATGAAAAATCAATTAATGGTCTGATTTTCCTGAGAATTTCCATAATGACTTACCTTTTGATGAAAATATGTCTGAAATAAGTCTGAATGTGAGAGCTTTTTAGTAAAAGAACCATGAATACAGAATTCTGATAAAAAAAATATCAGTAAAGAAACTGACAGTGTTTTAAATAAACGGACTGTTTTACTTATTTTCAGAATAACGGTGAGTTATTTTTCCCCAATTATATAATTTGATCTTTGAATTAACAGTTTTTCTTTGTAACAACTCTTTATGTTTGTTATTTCTTTTTTGCGAGATTTAAAAAACAGTTAAAAAATATTTATGTTTCTTCCTTCAATATGGCCTAAACTGATCACGTGACCTATTTTGATGGTACCTAATATATATATATATATATATATATATATATATATATATATATATTATTTATATTTTGCCTGAAGGCTATTACAATGCATGTATCGCATAAAATTCGATAATTATAGAAAATAATCTTGACAAGTGAATCCCGGCAAAGGATGGCTCGCTATGCAGAACACTGTACAGACTGTTTTGACTTTATTAAGTCTCATCAACGATGTATACTAACGACTTCCCTCTGACAGAAATCGAAACCGGGACCTCAGCAGGCATAGTCAGAGACCTTATCGCTTCGGCTGCCGGTACATAGCGAACAATCCCTGCGAAATTAACTTTGTCAATGATACTTACACGCATATATATATATATATATATATATATAGATAGATAGATAGGTTGATTGATTGATTGATTGAATTAGAATAAAATGACTGCATTTAAATTTAAAATGATTCTTTAATTTTTATTTTTTTATTATGTAAAATTTAATGAATAATAGCCAGAGACGATCAAATATCAAAATAATTGTATATTATTTTTTAAACTAAAAAGTGGACAGAGATTAAACCACTCTGAAAAGAAAATTAATGTCTCCTATTTAGAAATTTAAATTAAGATTTTTTAAAAATTGAAACTTATTTTATTAAAGAGAATTTTAAATTTGTTTAAAAGGTAAATAAAAAATGACAGTACTTATTTTATATATGGATGTTTAAAAGTGAAACTAAGAGATTTATAAACGGTCCATAAAAAACTGTATAACAATAATAAAAAAAAAATATATTAAATAAACAATTTTTCAATTATATATTTACTACAATAAGTTTTTCCAACTTTACATCAGTCCAGTCGTCATTTTGAAATATTCTTCTACATCTCACTTGGTATGTGGCTGGTGTATCACAGAAGAGAAAGACATTTTGGAAATCAAAAATTGATGTTCAGGATAGAAACTTCCAATCAAGTGTTGACCACATCCTTCTTTTATCTGATTTTTATGCAGTTAGCATTGCACCACCAATTTCTATGAATGAACACATTGCTCTGTACTTGTATGAATGCTACTTTCATATTCCTTACTTCCTTTGTTGATGCTATTACACCCCTTCATTTTTGTTTTTTTGGTGGGGGTGTGTGTGTGCAATAACACTATCACCATCATCACCAGATATGATACCTTCCCTACAATGAATGCAAATGTCTCCTGTTCTTGAAACAATCATTATTCAATTAGGAACCCCCACCCCCCAAAAAAAACCTTCTGATTCTTAAAGCAGGATAACATATTGTGTTCAACTCAGTGTTCTGCCTTTATTAAAAGTAAGGATGTTCAACAAGGGATATAACTCCTATTTTGTTTACAAGACTAATCTCCCTTAGATCGAAATTTTTTTTCTTCGCTGCTGAACATTCTATAGTGACCTTAAAGTGCTATTTTTTACTATCTCGTATGTTTTCACATTCAAGTATTTCGAAGTAAAATATAAACATTGGATTTTTTATCCAATATCTTTAAAAATATTTTTTCTTGGAAGTGTAGCCAAAAAGACTTTCACCGTCACAAGTGATGTATTTATCTAGAAAGGCAAAGAATTCAGCCCATTTTGTCATCCATAGTTGAAATTGACACTTAAAAAAAAAAAAAAGAAGGTATATTAGATATACTAGCAAATATATGCACCCTCTGGGTGCAAGTTTTTAAGTTTTAATATAATAAAATATCATGTTAAATTAGAAAGGCTAATGAAACTGAATAAAAATTCAGATAAAAATATTTGGAACAGAGGGGGTATAATCGGAAAATAGAACAACTTTGAAACTAACTGTTCCACCATTTTCCCTTACTCCCGTCTTTCAGTGGTAAATTTCCCTAATGTAACTATTTAGTTAAAATAGGAAAAAAAGAATAAAATTACAGTTATTTCTTTATGTTAATAGATTTCTGTTAAGATTTATCCCCGAGATTTTTGCTCATATTTATTAAGATAAAACCAAACAATTAGAAATCAATAATACTAAGCATATATTTATTAAAATCAAATTTTTTAAGATCAATATGCAAATTAGCCTTCCCATTCAAACTGTAAACCGCTATTTTGTTGAATATATAAATATAATTGCATGTTAATAGTATGTAGATATTGTTAACAGTCTTAATGATGTAAAACAATTTTACTAATAATTGAGATTTAAATAAAAAATAAAATCATGGAGAATGTGATATAAATAACAAAGGGAATTGTGACTTGTATAGTAATATAGTTTCGGTTACAGACAGACAAACCCACAATCTCCATTATAATAAGATACAAATCTCGGGAAATATGCAGCACATCTTTTTAAGTTACATTTTTAAATAGATTATGTTGATGACTATCTTTGGTCATTTTTTAAAAAGTTAGTCATCGATAGTGACAGGCATTTAAAATTGAATTTTTTAAGATAGTAAAAAAATCGTTTTAACTTAGATAAGATAATTTTTTTTGCATCAATTTAAAGAAAAAAATATTTTTAAAACAACAATGAAAAAAAAAGAAAAAAAGAAATATGCCACATGATTTATTTTTGAGTTTTAAGAAAATACCTTTTGAATTTTAAAATCACTTTTTTAGGGTATTGAATTTATATTTTTTATTTTTTCATTTTTCTATGTATTCTTCAGGATATGATCTTTCAAGAAATGTAAAAGTTAGGGATTAGGAAGTTTTTTTCTTCAAATAGTCAAAGGTCACCCCCCCCCCACCCACACACACACTTTCTGAATTGATTAAAAACCTTTTCAAGTTTCTTTAATGAAATAAACTAATCATTATAGAATTAAATCATTTAAAAATAATTTGGTTAAAATTTCATTAAAACTGGACAATTGCCTGATTTTTGGTAATTGTTTTAAAATAAAGAATTAAAAAAAAAATGATTATCTCCTTTGGCAAATTTTGTGCATGGCTAATTAAAAGCAATTCTGTAGCATAATTATTATGGTCTATGGGGAATTGGGGATTGAAAAGAAAACAATATTCAGATTTCTGGAGAAAGAAAAGAAAAAATAAGAACAAAGATTAAAGTTTAGAAGGGTAAACACTCAACGGGTTGCCAGCAATTGACTGACGAATGACCCCAGAACTAGATTTAAAAATAAAAACGGAAGTTCCGGGTTTTGACTGGAAGCAGAAGTGGGTGACCATTCCACCCTGGGATGAGAAATGGAAGAAGAGAAAAATCGGTCTCTTTTGGCTGGACCTTTGTAAGGGGCAGACGGGGCTTTCCAAGTTCCCCCCGTAATGTGGTGCGCATAATAGTACCAAACATGATTTACAATTGAATAATTTGACCTTATCCCCTCTCTGTCCCTCTCCTTCTCTCTGAAAAAGAAGCCCACAAGCCTAGAAAGGAGTAAACGACCCCTTTGTGCGTATTTTGTTTGTGAACTAACAACGACTACTACTACTACTAACAACTAGTACTATGACCCAACTGGCTTTATGCAACAAACCCTTCTTTCAACTCTTCTGCCACCCCCCCCCACCCCAATATCTTCTCCATTTAGTCAATCCCTGATGTTCTGTCTTCATTGAAATTAACCCTTCTCCCCCCCCCATACATATTCCTTTTCTGTTTAGCCCATCTCAGTCATTCTAAAGGCATGAACTCTAATTTGGCACAAGTGAGAATGAATTGGCTAAAAACAATGAAATAAAAATAACAAAAAACAAAACTTGAGATAATTTCTTTGCACAAGTGAGAAGGCAGAATACTCAAATTTTATTTGGGAACCATACTACACTTTATCTATTCTTTAGTGTCACATTGTGCTGAGGAGTTGATATATATATATATATATATATATATATATATATATATATCGACAATTTCTGCATATATATATATATATATATATATATATATATATATCGACAATTTCTGCAATATATATATATATATATATATATCGACAATTTCTGCAAATATATATATATATATATATATATATATATATATATATATATATATCGACAATTTCTGCAATATATATATATATATATATATATATATATATATATATATATATATATATATCGACAATTTCTGCAATATATATATATATATATATATATATATCGACAATTTCTGCAAATATATATATATATATATATATATATATATATATATATATATCGACAATTTCTGCAATATATATATATATATATATATATATATATATATATATCTCAACTCCTCTGCACAATATGACACTAAAGAATAGATAAAGAGTAGCATGGCTCCCAAATAATATATATATATATATATATATATATATATATCGACAATTCCTGCAAATATATATATATATATATATATATATATATATATATATCGACAATTTCTGCAAATATATATATATATATATATATATATATATATATCAACTCCTCTGCACAATATGACACTAAAGAATAGATAAAGAGTAGCATGGCTCCCAAATAATATATATATTATATATATATATACTCAGTTTTTAATGTTTTTTAATCCCATGTAAAATAGAATGTGCAAAGCTTTAATTTTTTTTTAGATGAAAAACAAGAGTTGTCTCCCTCTAACTCGTGTTTTTGTGAATACCTAAAAAAAAAAAATTTAAAAAAAATCACCCTAAATAAAGAAATGCGAACAGTTGAATTCTGGGTTGTAGGGGAAGCAGTCTCTAATAATTCCTTTTTATTAAAATTTTGAATTGTTTTCAACTAGTTTCACCATAAGGAGAAAACTTTTTTGAGAGTTTAAAAAAAAAAGTTTTAAAAAATAATAAGAGTTGTTACAAAATAAGCATTAAAAATGAATGTTGTAACGTTGCATATCCATGGGTGTGTGTTTGTGTGTGTGTGTGCGTGTTTGTGTTTGTGTGTGTTTGTGTTTATGTGTGTGTTTGTGTGTCTGTGTGTCTGTGTGTCTGTCTTATATGAAATTATTTGTATTCACTAATTAAACCGGGGGGGGGGGATTTTACGTATTCAGAAATTGTCATTATAAATGCAGAACAAATTAGAATGACAATAAATTTCTCCATTGAGAAATGTATGCTGATAAATGTACGATGTAAGGGAAATTACTATGCATACTTACACTTAGTTGTTTCCCATAGATTCAATTTTATATGCAGTTTACTTTCTGGAGATTAGACTAAAGCTTTTTACTTACTGTGACAATACAGCTTAAAAAAATATATATATATAACATATTAATTAAATTTTTTTTAGACAAATATATAATTCGACATATAAATGGACCTACAGGTGTAAAATTTAATATAGGAAAGTTACAATGTGTAACCAAAAATCTTTAGAAAAAAAAAAAAAATAACACAACAAGGATACACATTCTGAAACAGTGGTTGAGTGAAAATTCTGGTATTTTGAAGTAAAAAGGGGAATAACTTATGTTATTCTTTAACACTGTAGATATTCCGTAAACGAAAAAGAATAATCGTTAGTAATATTTTTTAAACATAAAAATCTCGGAAAATAAAAATGAAAGTAAACTGGGGGGGGGGGGGCACAGTCAAGTCTGACGCGTTTGCTCTCCCAACTGACCAAGTGTTCAGTCTGGAACAATCTCTCCCAGCAATGCTGCACACTTCTCACCAACACTATCCTAATATATTTTTCTCTTCCATTCGTCGCGACAGCCATCTTTTTTCCTCCCCGGTCTGGGAGAGCAGGTCCTTAAATGCACAATTACTGCGTTCACCCGGGCTCCTTACTCTGAATTGCCCATACAGCATGTTCGACATTCATCACCACGCGTCAATCCTCACGACGAGACTTCACATCCGGGTTACTCTGCAGAGTCTAGTAATTCACATGCGTCTGGTCATGACTCACAATCAGGAGGATGTGAGTTCAATCTCCCCATTCGCCTCTGATCTCATTCTGCATGCCAAACACAGTCGTGCACGCTTCGAACCACTACGTGTGTGGTTTCTCTCACCACAATATTGCACAAAATTTTACACTTTTAATCATATATTTTTAGATAGATTAAATTAATCTTTATTTATGACAAAAATATAGACCCTTCCAGACATTTAAAATTCACTATTGGATTATTTTTAAGAGAAGGAAAATTGTTCAATTGAATCAAAGAAAAAATTTTTTTGTATCACTTCAAAGAAAATTAAAACTATGAAAAGAGAAAGCACACTACAAAAATTATTTTTTGAGTTTTAAGAAAATAACTTTAAAATTTTCATATAACTTTTTTCAAGTGCTGAAATTTTATCTAGTTTTTTTTAATTTTATTTTTTTAACGTCGTATTCTGAATGTGATTTTTCTAGAAATGTAAATATCAGAGACTGGAAACTTCTTTTTTATTGAAATGACCAAAGGTTGACCCCCCCCCCCCTACAATCATAATTGATAAAAAACATTTTCTCAAGTTTTTTTTTAAATAAAATAATCTATTCATGAGTAAATTAAGTCATTAATGAATAACGCGCTGCAAATTTCATTAAAATTGGACAATTCCCTCATTTTTGGTAATTGTATTGAAATTGAAAAATGAATTATTTCTTATTATCTCCCTTGAGTAAAAATATACATACCTATATTTATTGTATGTCAAATTAATGCTTAATAGTCCACATCAGATTTTGAATTTTGACTTCCTTACTTCATTTTATTAAGTATTAATCTAGTTTTTAGACCGGATCAGTTCATTGTAGACCCTCAGCTCCAACGCAGCATCATGAAAATGGTTAAACTCCTTGCAAAGGACTGAAATTTTAAGGCCATGATATATCTTAAGAGATCTGTAAAGCGTATGGTTTGCAAAGAAGAATAATGGACGAAAAGGTTTGGATTAAAATCGTTTATTAAAATAAACAAGGGTTGAAAACGTTGTTGTCGTCAGAAGTATTAGTAGTAAACTCTGGAATGGCCGAGTGGAGTAAGTCAGGAATATCTCAGTGGTCTGGTAGCACAAGTGGGGTAAGTTAGGAATGACCTTGGTGTCATGAGGTGCAGTGAGGTGTGGGTATTGTATGATAATACGTCAGGCTCTGCGTGGTGTGGGTGTGGATAGTTGCAGTTGTAGATAATAAGTCAGGAATAGTGACGTAGACAGATGGACCGTGATGGTCAATGTGTAGTGTCGGTAGGGTGCCGATGTAGGTTGATATGTTCACTTGGTGTGGGAAATAAGTCAGGAAGGGCCCAGTGAGTTGTAGTGGACAGTGCCATGGTGGTCAGGGAGGTAAGGATAAAGTGCTGGCTGTGGTGAAGAGTTGAAGTAAGGTTGAGTGTCGGGGTAGGTGTGGGTGCGCGTGGTAGTGGGTGCGTAGTGGCTCTTTGATCCTACCTGCCTGCCAGTCGATCGGCGATACGAATGGCCTGAAAGCCCTCAGTCAACTGCCGATCCTCAAAATGCCTGAGTTTATATACTACGAGGTAGGCTCCAGAATGCCTTTGGAGCGTTTTAGCAGGAGAGTTTTTTATTGGCTGAAAATCCGGATTCCTTACAATATTATTTTTTGTTGTTTTGGAATTCCTTTCAAGCATAACTCAATCCGAGCCTATGCGCAGAACTGCGTCAATTTGGTCACTTTGTTTTAGGGTACCGTTCGGTTAACTTCCGCTGGTAAGTGTCCGTGACTCGTGTTTTGTTTTGTTAGCAAGTGGATATATTGTGTGTAAGGATTGTGAATCATAAGAGATATCTTTTCTCTGATATAACAGCCATATTGGCTGCTGAGCCCCATGACAAATACATTAGAAATGCTTTAATGAATGGCCTGTCTTCTATTAGGTATGGACATTCTACATCAAGGAATATAATAAAAAATAATTCTAAAAATCAGGGAATTGTTCCTGACACTAATACGTCACATTGTTAATTGTTGAAACATGTCAAATGACGTGACGTGCGAGATTTCCGTCTTTACCAACGGTCTGTGATTTTCCACGGAAACCTGCCCACCTACATTCTGATTTGAAGGCCAATGACCCCTTATTCTACAGGTGTTTATCAATAATCTATGCAACCACACCATTCATCTGAAAGTAAGAGTTGAAGGTTGTTCTTGCCCAGAATCATGAAGTTAGTGGATAGAAAAACAAGATTCATTTCTAGCACAGTTGGAGTAACTAGGCTTATTATTTCCCTATCATGCAAGATAAAAAGAGGAGCTCTTAAAATATTTTTTTGAATAACAAGAAGAGAGCCCCGTTGGTTTGAATTCAGAGTTTTCCACTTTCTAGACCGGTTGTCTCACCAACGTTAAAGAGCCCAGTCTGCCCTACTATTTACCCATAACTGGAGGTGGGATAGTTAGATTCATACCTTTCCCAAGGGTATTAACACTATGTGAAAATACAAACAACCATGTGCAGGATTTTAACTCGTCTCACTGTGTCCATTTCCTACTACTGTAACCATTACACCACACACATCCCCAATTAAGATGACTTTGACAAACATTATGACTTTAGATATAAGAAAGTACATATAATCTCATTCCTTGAAATATGATTTCTCTTACACATAAATCCAGTTCATGTCTAGTTCATATCCTTAGGCATTTATTCTCCACTGCTGAAATGTATTACCCACTGCCTAACTGTGTTCAAATCCACTGTTTGGTTTTAATGAATGTTCAGCAAGTCTCAATGAAAATTCATCATCATCAGGTTGTGCTGACAGTATGGATTTCCAAGACTCTCTTTCGCCACTCATCCCTATCATTCATCACTCCTGGCAGGTCTTCTGCACAGCATCCACAATCTGCACAGAACTGACTGATGTAGTTTTTTGCTGGTCAGCCTAAACTGGTGTGTTCATGTGTAAGTGACACATTTTAGCTCATCATTGTTTCTCCATTTACTGTCCAACATGTCTTCTTTGTTTTATTTGGATGATTTGTGTGATAGGAGGTAAGTGGCCATACAGCTGCTTTTTTGTGGAGTGCTGGCAATTCACCTCAGTTTAATAAAGAAGGAAATAATTTTGTATTTGGAAAATAATCTTTTCTGTTTTATTATCTTTTTAGGAAGTGCTTTGCGTTAAAACAATGAGAAGGGGGTGTTGGGAATTTATGAACCTAATTCTATATGAAAATAAGATATACATTTGTTATCTCAGGTAAATCCATATATATATCTAATAATCAATGAAGTCTGGGAAATGTGGAGCATGTCTGCATCACCATTACTCCCAGGTCTACCCTGACCCGAAGTGATAGTAACTTCTAGGGTCCCATCTTTGGGTTAAATAGAAAATGGGTTTATAAAAAAATTGAGTATCCATTAAGAATGAATTTATTTCAAAACTTTGTCTACATTAAATGACCCACTGAGGTTGATGTGCCATAAAACAAACCAAACAAACTGTTGTGAGGTGTGGTTTCATGTTCCTTGTTGTAGTAGTAGCAGTATTTCTTCGAGCGTAATCGTAGCCCTGGTCTCAGCTTCTCGTAGCTAAATTCCCATAGTCCCCTAAACTGTCTCTATATATCTCCTGCAGTAATACACACATGTAAATGAGATAACACGCCATTGGCTATCTCACTACACCTCCCTGAAATGGAGAGGTTTTATTCCCCTCATTGATCTATTGCTTCTCCTAAATATCCTTGGGGGTGTTCTTCGTAATGGTGACCGCGGTCTCATTTCATCACTACTGGATCCCTGGTATGGCACATCAGAATCCGACTCGCTTTCATCTATGGGTTCTATAACGTCTACTCCATATTGGTT
Organism: Doryteuthis pealeii; assembly: GCA_023376005.1. Classification (NCBI taxonomy): domain Eukaryota; kingdom Metazoa; phylum Mollusca; class Cephalopoda; order Myopsida; family Loliginidae; genus Doryteuthis; species Doryteuthis pealeii. Next base: position 22,833,207 of record CM042147.1, on the reverse strand, counting down.
TATATCCTCGTGTCACGAAGTGTATGTTTATATATATATATATATATTTTTAAACCCTTCGTCAAGTCGTGTGATCCTAAGTGACTAGGCAATTGACTTTCCAAGGAAAGATAGTTCAGGGGAAAAAACACGGAATGTTTTCTTTCAACAAAATATAAAAAAGTATTAGTCACTAAGACAATTTGTGAGTGATTAATAATTATTTTATTTTATAAAAAATAATTATTATTTACTTTGTTTGTTTTTTTAAACAGACGGGTGCAAACGCATAAAGTACATAAACAGCAAAAAAAAAAAAAAAAAATACCTTCTTTTCCGTTAAAACATAAGTTGCTCTTTTTGTTATTATTTCTTTTTTCTCATTATTTTTTTTTTTTTTCATCAATATAAGTTGTTCCCTTTCTCTTTCTTTTTTAAGATCCGTTTCCAAACACGATTACTTCTTTCGTTTTCTTTCCCTTTCCAATTAATTCAGTTTTTTCTTCAAAATATCTCTGATTCCACCGTCTGTTTCTCTATCGTCTGTCCGTCAATTTCTTTTTCGCGGGTCTTTTTTTAAATCAAAACAAACCTAAGGGAATTAACCCCTTTTTTTGCCAAGGGCAACAACTCTTAACTTTGTCTTTATTTATTTAACCTTTTATATTTTTTTCGTTTCTTTTCTAACAAATAGCCAACCCCCACTTGCTATTATTAAATGATATTCTGAGAAATCTCAGGATATCATGACACCTCGTTTCTTTCCGATTCCTCAACACCCATGTCTTCCTCATATCTATTCCTTAGCTGATCAGTGTGGGCCAGCACACTTCTCTCCTGTGTTGTTATTATAGCGGTGTTGTTCCTTTTCTGCATAATAAAATATGCTTTTTCAGGTTGCGCGTCCTTATTCTTTTTGTACCACATTTTTTCATTAGTCGAAAAATACATGGTTATGGGAGATCTGATCTGTCTTCCCATCAAGGCAGAAGGACTTAGTGTTCTATCAGCATGAGGAATGGATCTGTAACTCATCAAGAGTTTAGGTAGAAATGGTCTCTTGTGACGGCTCAAATGCTTTTAATCCTAATTTAACTGTTCTAACCATCCTTTCCGCAGCCCCATTCGATTGTGGATGGTAGGGCGGAGTTTTATAGGGTTTACATCCTATCTTCCTCAACCGGTAACATAGATTTTCATCACAGAATTCGGACGAATTGTCCGATACCAGGGTTCTCGGTACGCCGTTCCTTGAGAATACTGTTCTCAAAATTTGAATGACAGTTGCAGATTTTCTATCACGCACCTGAACAATCTCTGGCCACCCCAAGAAATAATTGTAATAAACAGTATTATCATGCAAGCGTATGGTGATGAGGAAAGGAACAAAACACAGATTTTAAGTTCAAAATTATATTGAAAAACTACATGAGAACGGTGAAAGGATAGAAATGAGAATTAAAGGATAAATTTGGTGATAGTTGTGGGTGAATATTAAGTACGTAAAATGTCCAGCTTGACTGTGGTAGTGGGGTGGTGATGTAGGCAGAATATTGTGTATTAGTAGTAAGCTTTTTTGTATCGTCGAATGATGTAGAAATGTTCGCTAGTTGACTTGACTGCCTGTGATGTTAGGTTTGAGTAAGTGGGTGGTGTAGGTGAATCGCCGCTTGTGATGTTGATTTCGCTTGCGAGCGCTTGTGTTGGCGTGTATTCGAATTGACGCCCTGGACCTCTCTGTCGGCTGCCTTTCAAAGATGTTTATTTATAGAGAGTCCTAGCTGAAAGTTGGATCAAATGAAGTTATTTTCATTTCACCCGGGAATCGGTTTCATTGGATGAAAATGCGAATTTTATTTACCAATTTTTTATTTTTATTTAATGTCAGGAATTGACTATCAAAGCGGAACTCCCGATTGGAGCCCATGCGCAGATATGTGTTAAAATGGTCATTCTGTTTTAGACTCCGACAGAGGACACTTCCGGTCTTGGGGTCTCCGCCTTATGTTTGTTTTGTTGGCAAGTGTATGTATCTTTTATTAGTGAATCAGGAGATTTCTACATTTGCTTATACAACAGAGCTCCCTCAGAAATTGATACGATTCACAATGGGTTTGGGTATGTATGTGTAAGTGTGTTTTAAGGAATCATGTGAAAATAAAGTTATTTCAAGCATGTGTGGAAATGTTGTCTTATCATTAATTCTATAGTCACAGGCTTTCTGTTTTCAGGCTGTTGGTGTGTGTTGTTATTTGTTGATCTGTTTTCCCCATAGACAGGTGGGGGTGATATAAGTTGTTTGTTACTGTGAATGTCACATGATAGGAGCGATGTGGATGTAGTTTGTAGGGTAAAATATTTTGGGTTAGTTTCAGATGTTGTAAGTTGTGAGGATAATTTGTGTATTTCTCTGTGGTGGAGAGAAATTTGGCTTGGTCCACCGATAGCTTTGATTGTGTGGTCCCTTTCGCCTGGTATGGCAGAAAAATGTCATTTGAAGCTGATTAGGATGGTTAATGTGTAGTGAAGAGTGACGAATTTTATAGCCATGCGTTTATATGGCACATCTGATTTTGGAAGGAGTTTCTCGTTCGCTAATATCAGAGTGGATGTACCTGGATCTGGAAAAAATGGTGTGATTGTTTTTTGATGGGATGTCGCTTGGATGGTATTTATGGGGAATGCGGCCCTGATGCTTATGGATGGTTTGTTATCATCCGTTGCTGTGATATGTGTCCGAGTGAGTAGTGGTTGACGACAAGGACAGTTGCGTCCGTGCGAGCAAGTGGGATCCAAGTGTTAAAATGGTCATTCTGTTTTAGACTCCGACAAAGGACACTTCCGGTCTTGGGGTCTCTACCTTATGTTTGTTTTGTTGGCGAGTGTATGTATCTTTTATTAGTGAATCGGGAGAATTCTACATTTGCTTATACAACATAATCTACTAAAATCAATAGTAGTCCTATGCCCTTGACATAGGCATGGTCCATGTGTATTCGACTCCATGGTTCTTGTTCCTTTGACCCCGAATGAGTCGATTTTTGTGGAAAATCTTTGATTTCCATGCATTTGGGACATTTTTTTTACATAATCTTCAATGTCACGCGAATATCCTGGCCACCAGCTCTCCAATTTGAGTCTTTTTTTGTGTGGCCGCTATTCCACAATGTATATCGTCGTGTACACTTTTGATTATTTCTTTTCGCATTTTTTGCGGAGGTACAACCAAATCTCCGTTACATATAACCCCTCTGTCCATGGTTAGTTTATGTTTAACCTCTTTATAAGGTCTTTCAGCTTTAGAGAAGTCATTCCATTTATTCCTCCTTATTCTATTCGAGATTTTGCTCAAAATAGGGTCCAGCAAGGTTTCTTCTTGAAGCTGTTTAATCGGCAGTACATCGGTTTCGACCCAGTGTAATACTTCTTCAGTGTCGTTTATTTCGTCGTCTTCTTTGTTAAATACTAATCTGGATAACGCGTCGACATGCGGAATCATGTTTCCTTTGACGTACATGATATCGAAATCAAAAGCCATCAGCAGTATGGCCCATCTCATTAACCTGGCGGATGTAACCTTGGGTAACTCTTTATGTGGATTAAAAATGAATTCTAAGGGTCGATGGTCAGATTTTAGTAAAATTTTTCGACCCAATAGAAATTGTCAGGCACGCTGTGTGCTCCACACAATGGCCAAAGCTTCCTTCTCTATATTTGAGTAGTTCAATTCTGCCTTGGTTAGCCTTTGCGACAGGTACATAATTGGATGATCGTCCTGTGACAATATAACAGACACAGCATGTTCACTGGCATCCGTAGTTAAGGTTATTTCTTTTCTGGGATCAAAAACTTTAATAACGGGTTTTTCCATAAGTACTTTTTTTTATTTTGTTAAAAGCCGTTTCTTGTTTTTGTGTCCAAACAAACTCACTATTCTTTCTTCGTAAGTCTGCAAATGCTTCAGTTAAATCGGAATATTTGGGCACATATCTGCTATAAAAATTAGCCAATCCTAAAAACGATTCTAATTCTTTTTTGTTGGCTGGGGATGCCACCTGCGATATTTTAATTAATGAATTTGGGTCAGGCGAAAAGCCTTCTTTGGATATTTGAAAGCCCAAATAATTGAACTTATTGCAACTAAATTTGCATTTATCATGGTTTATGCTCATTCTGGCTTCTTTTAATTTGTTCATAACTCGCTGAGTCTTTTGTTGCAATTCATTTATACTGGTGGCCCTATTAAAATATCGTCCTGATAAATTATCATATTTTCTATTACCCCCTTTAAAACATTTTCGATAGCTCGTTGAAATATGGCCGATGCAGTTTTTATTCCGTATGGCATTCCGGTCCATCTCATTAATCCGAGGGGGGTGTTAATAGTGGTTATTTCTTGAAATTTATTGTCAATCTGTATTTGATTGTAAGCTGCCTTTAAATCAATTTTCGTAAAATATTTAGTGCCTGTTAATGTATGCGACACAGTTTCAAGCTCAGGAATAGGATACGAATCTGAACAAATTTTATGATTCACACCAATCTTATAATCACCACATATTCTTAAATCCCCACCTTTTTTTTTTTGTAAAACTACAATTGGGGAGGCCCAGTTACTACCGCCGACCGGCACTTTTTTTTTAACACTCCTTCTGCTACCATATCTTCCAATTTCTATTTTACTAAAGGTCGCAAATGTATAGGTATCCTACGAGATTCGTAATATGAGGGGGGGGGCTATTTTCTTTCACTCGTATTGTGGCTTTGTAACCTCTCAAGATTCCTATTTTTTGCTTTTTACTTTCTATGCTGTCGATTAAATTGTCTGTATCTATTTTTATAATATCTGTGCCTATTAGACCATGATTTTTTAAACAATCCACTACAGTTATAGGGACCACTTCGAATCTTCTATTAGCCTCAAACGTAGCATCGAATTGTCCCAATGCAGTGATGTACAAGCCATCAAATTGTCTTAATTTCAAGTGACTTCTCTTTAACTTGGGTTTCCCCATATGTTGCCAAAAGTTCTTTGGAATAAGAGTCACGTCACTACCTGTATCGACTTGCATCTCAAATGGTATTTCGTTTAATTTTACTGTCAACTTCTGTTTTTTGTTCACCCGTACTTGGTACACGTCTTCTATCGAATTTGTCCATTTCGACTTGACTTTGCATACGGTCCCAAAATGATTTTGTTTTTCGCAAACATAACACGTTTGTCCATAAGCAGGACAATTTGTTCTTTTGTCAAAATTATGTTGAAAATTGCAGTACTTACAATTTTTTAGCCTTGTTTTTACTTGTAACACGTCAGTGTTATTTGCTGCATTTTCTTCTATTTGAAATACCATTGTATTGTGTTGAGTATCTTCCTTGAATTCGGATATCATTTCCAGTTGCTGTACAAATTCCACACATGTTTCTAATGCCATGTTATTTGACTGTAGACGTTCTAAAATTTTGTCTTTTTGATTCCCGTCGATCCTTCAATGAACCATAACTGGATTAATTCTTCTTCGATACTAATATTCCAAGCTTTTGAAATTCACAAAATCTCGCGGCCTTTTTTAGTCTCTGAAAGTAATTCCTTGCTGGTTTGTTGGGATTTTGCTTCGTAGAGAGGAATTTAGTTCTCTCTGTGATAACCAGTTTTTTCTTAGGTCTATGTGAAATGCAAACAGCCTCTTCCAAGATTTGAACTTGTCTCACCAATGGCGAGTCGCCATGTCCATTTACTACTATGATAACCATTACCCCACACAATGTCCTGGGATTGTGTACCGTTTGAATTTATTTACTGCTTTCACACAACAGAATACACAGATAGTTAAAAAAAATATCTTACAGAGAAAAATATCAGTTTCATGAACTGAAAATTCATTTTCTTTTTGGAATCAGCAAATCCAATCGCCCTTCATTAATCAAGGCCAATGTAATAAAATCTCTGTTTTGGGGAATTTCTCTCTCTTCATAATACTTTAGCATACTAAACGCACGATCCTTAAGTTTTTTTTCACTGTTTTCAATTTCCTCAATCTCTGCTTCACTAAAATGAAGGCAACGGGCTAAAAATTTCCAACCAACACCAATCTTTCTAGCAATGGTAATATTGTCGGCAGATTCCATTGTTTTCATGATTTCTTAAAAAAAAAAGTTAAAAAGCATCAAAATTATTCATTTAATTTATTCAATTACCTTGAGAACTTCTAAGTATTGTTTCATAATATTTAATCATTATTATCACCTTAATTACAACAAATGACAACATTAAAATATTATCATATAATTATGATATATATTATTATTATCTATATTATATCATATATATTATATTATCATTATTTTATTATGATATTATAATTATATAGATGTGTGTATGTGTATGTGTGTTTAAACAATAATACAATGAAAAGTTAAAATTAAAAAGTGCTCAATGATCTAAAGTAGAGCAATACTCACTAAAAACTAAATATAATAACATTCTACAAAGATTTTTGGTGTTATATTGGTGGGGTTATATACTTTTGCTCAGATATCCAGCTTTGCTTTTACACGTCCTGTCACATAAATGACACATGAGACCCCCGGCTTATGCTTGTGCACACATTTTTCATGTGGTTGTCAGTCACCATGAGAAGACCAGCCCATGATAGGCAAGTTTGGCCACACACCCACTGTATATATGATTAGGCTTGAATGTAGGAAATGTGTCCAGGATGTCCGACATGAATTGCTTCTATAGAGCCCACTTAACCTCCTTTAAGCACTATAAACAAATCTCCACCAGCCTGAACAATTCCTCAATGTTTATGCCAACAGTCCTAAGGTGGTTTTTGATGACATCCTTAAAGCGTTTCTCACACTGGAATTCCCCATAAAAAATTTGGGGTTAAATCGAACTTAATGGACCTAAATTCTACTATCGTATGTCACCCTGCTGAAAGAAAAAATACCAAAAATCGGGGAATCAACCGAATTTAAGGAAATTTTCAGTGTTGATATATTAATGAATAAAAGATATAAACATTAGTTATTTTATTTAAAAACTTTTATATTTTTCAGGTCAGTTAACTTGGAACCATGTATCTTTGAGGCATAACACAGATTCTCCAAGATATGAGGCTCAAAGTAAACTGACTTGAAAAAATGTTAAAGTTTTTAAATAAAATAACTAATGCATTATATCTTTTATTCATTAATTTAGGTTTGTTAATTTTGATTTAACCACAGTTGGCTTCGGAAGACTGCTGTCTTCAATCCTTGCAAGATGCCCAGCCCAATGCACCTGGCTTGGAATGATGTGCATTTCTAGGCTACACATATTCGCTACTATATATATATATATATATATATATATATATATTATAAAGAAACTAAACACGAAACAACATTTTCAACTCCAAATTTGAAGTATGGAGTTAACCACGAGTGTGGCAAACAAGAAATAACCAAACAACTAGAATTGAATAAAAGACATGTATTACATATAACAAAGGTTGCAAACTTTAGTTCGTCTGCACAAATGTATATAATTTGTAATAACTTATCTGAGTCCTGAGATAGGGTATTATCGGTGCCCTTGCTACGGCCTTCTGATAGTTTGGATGTGATAGACGTTCTGTTTTGCGTCTGACTCCATTGCTGTCTGTTGAAGAAGAGGAGCGACCCTGTTTTAGGTCCGTCTCCGGTGCAAGCTGGATCAGAAGAGGGCGAGTTTGCCTAATTCGGCTTTGCCGCCAAAGCATGCTGGTTCGTGATTGGTTGGTTCAAAACAGAGGCTCGTAGACAAGGACGATAACCCCATACCTCAGAATTCTCAATAATATATATATATATATAATTGTTAGACAAACCTGGATAAACTAACACACACACACACACACATATATATATATATAATTGTTAGACAAACATGGATATAAACTAACACACACACACACATACACACACATATATATATATATATATATATATATATATATATATATATATTAATTGTATAATTGTTAGACAAACATGGAAAACAATTCAGTAATTTAAAAGAAAGAATGTATTGATTAATAAGTCAACACTGAAAATTTCATTAAAATCAGATAAATCCTTGATTTCTGGTAATTTTTTCATATCAACCTAAGCCTCCACATTTTTTTAAATGAAAATGGGCAAACAAATTGGTAGTACCTAATATAGGACATTAATCCAATTCCAACTTGTCTACACTAGTTTTATATACAATTTGGCCAAGAGGTGTTCTATCTTATAATAATTAAATATCAAAGAGTATTAAAAAATAAAAAAGGAATATAATACCTTCAGGATTTTTGCCAATTCCTTGTTCATCTGAAGAAAACACAATAAAACATCTTTTTAGATTGTTATTTGATTTTTATATATTTATATATGTTATTATTATATAATGATTAAATATTAAAGAGTATTAAAATGATGAAAAAATTAATATGATATCTTGTAAAGTTTTGTTACTGAGATAAGGCACTGGAAAAACAAAAATATTTTTAGATTGTAATGTAAATTTTCTATACTTTAAACGCTAAATATAAATGTTAGTTTATTATAATTAAATATTGAAGAGTATCAAAATGATAAAAAAAAGGAATATAATCCTTGTAAAATTTCCATATTGAGATAAGATATTGACATGAGATAAGATGCTGGAAAAATAAAAAAAAATCTTTTTAGATTGTTATCTAAACTAGCAAATATATGCACACTCCAGGTGCAAGTATTTAAATTTTAATGTAATAAAATATTATATCCAATTAGAAGGAAAGGCTAATGAAACTAAATAAGAATGCAGATAAAAATATTTAAAACATAATTGAAAAATAGAACAACTGAAACTTACTCTTCTATCATTACCGTCTTTCATTGCTAAATTTTCCTAATTACTTAAAATAGGAAGTAAAGAATAAAATTACAGTTATTTCTTCTTGTTAATGAATTTGATTTAAGATTTATACCCGAGATTTTTTTATCTTATTCATTAAGATAAAACCAAACAATTACAAATCAATAATACTAAGCACATATTTATTAAAATCAAATTTTTAATATTAATATGCAAATTAGCCTTCTCGTTCACACCGTAAACCACTATTTTGTTGTAGATATAAATACAATTGCATGTTATTAGTATGTAGATATGGTCAACAGTATTAATAATGTAAAAACAATTGGATTAATAATTAATGTTTAAATTAAAAGAAAATTATGGAGAATTTGATGTGAATAATAACGAAAGGGAATTCTGACTTGAATAGTGACATAGTTTCGGTTACAGGAAGACAAACACACAATCTCCATTATGATAATATTTTATATACTTAAAATACTAAATATAAATGTTAATTTCTAACCATCAACATGATTGTCATCAGGTCATGCTGACTGCACAAATTCCCATGATTCCCTTTTGTCACTCATCCCTATCGGTCATTGTCTATTCTGCCTTCTTTAGAAAAAAAGAATTGGCCAATAGTTTGACGAAATGACAATGAAAAAAATATAAACAATGAAAAATAATACAAACAAAAGTAAAGACAGTAAAAGTGATATATTATTTAAAACAATATATATATATATATATATATATATATATATATATATATATATATATATAATTAAATCTTAGTAAAATTTTTGAACTGTTCAAAAATTCTACTCTCTTTTTTATAGATATTCTAGTTTTTATTTTTGAAAGTTGGTCATATATATGTTGTCACATTTACATTGTCATATATATATATATATATATATATATATATATATATATATATATATGATAACATTTCAATAAACCACTGCACGACCTGGAAATTCTGAAGTGCATTTTAATCGACCATGGATTTCCATCCACACAAGATTAAATCGATAACATGCCTATATGCGCACATCCACAGACTAAACACATGACATGGGTTTTCTCAAACTGTACAAATATTTCTCCACTATTTTCTCCAATATTTTGTCCACACTTCGCTACTCTAGAGGAGTGTACTGAGAACACACGCTTTGTAGAAATGCATCTTTGTTTTCTTTGTGATGCTGGCATTATTCCAGACTCTCTTACTTAGTTTGGCCATGAATGCTACTGCTTTCGCTATTCTGCTGTTGAATTCAGAATCAAAGGAAACTGAGTTTGAGATGGTGGACCCAAGGTACTTGAAACTCTCCATGGATTCAAGGTTGCACCCATCAATATTGATGTTTAGAGGAGAGTCCATGTTTTGTACCATGACTTTGGTCTTACTTTTACTCCTGGAAAGTCCGAACTCCTTACAAGCATGTGTGAGTTGACTTACAAACTTCTTCATACATACACACACATATATATCTCTCTCTCTCTCTCTCTATATATATATGGTGGACTCTCATATCATGAACGATAGATGAGGGTCAGCAGTGAGTGATTTGTTTCTTCCCATGTTGTGCATGCTATCAAGAAGACATTTTGCGTTTCCTTGAGTGTGATAGCAGCCCAGCCTTGCTGCGAGCTATGAAGCCACACTGACAGATGAAATTTTCTGAAACAGGATCAGATATTTTTGTTTTAAAGTTAGACAGAGCTGATCTCGATGTTTCAGTCTATTTTCTTCAAAGCTCTTCAATCAAGTGAAACATGTCTTAGGCCATTCTTTCTGAAGCTAGCACCCAGGTTAATATTGAGGCATTTCAAATTGTCCTTCAATTTGTCTTTATAGCATAAGAGTGGATGTCCAATAGAATTTACTAATTGTCCGTATAATATCTTCTTTGGAAGCCTGTTCTCATTCATTCTGACAACATGACCAGCCCACCTAAGCTGAACCTTTGCTTGTAAGGTTTCAATCCCTGCAATATAGAGCAGCATCATCTGCACTAGCTGCAATTAAATTTTTGACCTAGCTTTAAAATGTGGTTGATTGTATAGGCCACCACTTGTTCTGAATTCAACATTTATTCATTCGCTTAGATCTGAGAATGCATTCTCGAGCATAGCAGAAAAAAAAACAATATAAATTGCTTTGTATCGTTTGAGACAAAAAAGGTACTTGATTGCTCACTACCTGATATCACAGAAGCCCTAATTCCTTAATGCAAAGAGACGATGATATGAAGCATTTTATCTGGAACTCCTAATTTCAACAACACTTTCCACAGAGCAGTGTCAAAGGCTTTTGTGAAATCTACAAAAACCATAAACAAGTCTTTGTTTTGCTCTCAAGCCTTCTTGTGAGTCTGTTGAAGACAAATCAAATCTACTGTTCTCTACCCGAGCGAAAACCACACTGAGTTTTTGGTAATGTTGATCCTAAGACAAAGTTATTAAGCCTGTTGTTTCGAAGAGGTTTTCTTACATGCATGCAAGTGCAAACAATCTTGTGATATGAACAACATTGCCCAATAGCTAGTGATCAAGTCAGCTTTATGTCATGACAATTACGACCACAAACTATAATGTAGTCAATGAGATGGTCATGGCCTGATCTAAGATGTCACCAGGTGGTTTTGAAACTGTTTCATTGCTGGAAATTCGTGTTGGTAATCACAAGACTGAATTTACAACAAAGAGACAGCAGTAACAGACCATTAGAGTTTACCTTTCTTATGCCATGTTTACCAATTACTCTTCCCCAAGTCAGTGTGTCACATCCAACATGAGCATTGAAGTCACCCATAACATAGAGTTTATCACAAAATGTTGTACGTCTCAGGAGAACACGAAGGCAACTGTAAAAGGATTCCTTTACTACCTCAGTAGAGTCCATTGTAGGCCCATAACAACTCAGCAAGGTCACATATTTATTCCTTTCAATAGGTAAACAAAGAGACATGCCTGTCAGAAATACCAACTGGAAGCGATTCCAGTTGTAAAAACAATGTCCTTTATGATGGCAAACCCGACACCAGACTCTCTCTTCACAGTTTCAGAGAGACCCACCCAAAAGAAGGTGTAACCAACATCCATTTCTTTCAGTTCCCCTTTGATTGGAAGCTTGGTCTGATAATAATAATAATAATAATAATAACAATAATAACAATAATAATAATAATAAAAAGAAAAGAACTTGTCAACTGGTGGATTTTGCAGTCACAGCAAATCACAGGGTGAAGATAAAGGAAAATGAAAAAAATGGACAAATACCTGGACCTTGCCAGAGAACTGAAAAAGTTATGAAATATGAAAGTAAAAGTGATACCAATTGTAGTTGGTGCACTTGGAACGGTCCCAAAAGGATTGGAAAAGGGTTTGGTGAATCTGGAAATCAGAGGAAGGATTGATACTATTCAGAACACTGCACTGCTGCAATCTGCCAGATACTCAGAAGAATCCTGGAGACCTGAGGAGACTTGCTGTCACTCAGACTCCAGTGAAAGACCATCAACTGACACTGATGTGGAAAATTCAAAATTCTATCACGGAAATTTGGTTTATAATAATTATATATTAAAGAGAATTAGAATGATAAAAAAGGAATATAATAAATGATAGTTCATTTTTTCAGTATCACCTTTGAGGAGAGATCTTGATGCCTCCGGAGTGATGTCAGCTTCGTTAACGTTGGGTTTCCTTGTTCATCTGAAAAAAAGAAGAAACAAAAAAACAAATCTTTTTAGATAGTTATTGAAATCTTATATACTTATATATTTATAATACTATGAATAAATGTTGATTCATAATAATTGAATTTAAATATCAAAGATTATTATTGAAGTAATTTCTATTTTAGATGAAGAATCTTCATTAATATTACCAGACACTTTGACAAGTATTTTCTTTCCTCTTTTAATTTTTGTTGCTTTTTTTCTATCACGGAAATTTAGTTTATAATAATTATATATTAAAGAGAATTAGAATGATAAAAAAGGAATATAATAAATGATAGTTCATTTTTTCAGTATCACCTTTGAGGAGAGGTCTTGATGCATCCGGAGTGATGTCAGCTTCGTTAACGTTGGGTTTTCCTTGTTCATCTGAAAAAAAGAAGAAACAAAAAAACAAATCTTTTTAGATAGTTATTGAAATCTTATATACTATATATTTATAATACTATGAATAAATGTTGATTCATAATAATTGAATTTAAATATCAAAGATTATTATTGAAGTAATTTCTATTTTAGATGAAGAATCTTCATTAATATTACCAGACACTTTGACAAGTATTTTCTTTCCTCTTTTAATTTTTGTTGCTTTTTTTCTATCACGGAAATTTAGTTTATAATAATATATATTAAAGAGAATTAGAATATAAAAAAGGAATATAATAAATGATAGTTCATTTTTTCAGTATCACCTTTGAGGAGAGGTCTTGATGCATCCGGAGTGATGTCAGCTTCGTTAACGTTGGGTTTTCCTTGTTCATCTGAAAAAAAGAAGAAACAAAAAAAACAAATCTTTTTAGATAGTTATTGAAATCTTATATACTTATATATTTATAATACTATGAATAAATGTTGATCATAATAATTGAATTTAAATATCAAAGATTATTATTGAAGTAATTTCTATTTTAGATGAAGAATCTTCATTAATATTACCAGACACTTTGACAAGTATTTTTTTCCTCTTTTAATTTTTGTGCTTTTTCTATCACGGAAATTTAGTTTAAATAATTATATATAAAGAGAATTAGAATGATAAAAAAGGAATATAATAAATGATAGTTCATTTTTCAGTATCACCTTTGAGGAGAGGTCTTGATGCATCCGGAGTGATGTCAGCTTCGTTAACGTTGGTTTTCCTTGTTCATCTGAAAAAAAGAAGAAACAAAAAAACAAATCTTTTAGATAGTTATTGAATCTTATATACTATATATTATTAATACTATGAATAAATGTTGATTCATAATAATTGAATTTAAATATCCAAAGATTATTATTGAAGTTAATTTCTATTTTAGATGAAGAATCTTCATTTAATATTACCAGACACTTTGACAAGTATTTTCTTTCCTCTTTTAATTTTTGTTGCTTTTTTTTCTATCACGGAAATTTAGTTTATAATAATTAATATATTAAAGAGAATTAGGAAACGAAAAGAAAAATGAAAAAAAATTAAAATAAATAAAAAAAAAATAATAAAATCAAAAAATAAAAAAATAAAAGATAAAAAAATAAAAATAAACAAATAAAAAAAAAAAAAAAAGAAAAAAACATAAAAATAAAAAAAAAAAAAAAAAATAAAAAAATATAAAAAAAAAAAAAAAAAAAAATAAATAATAAAACAAGAAAGAAAGAAAAGAAAAAGAAAGAAAGATATAAAATAGAAAAAAAGAAAAAAAAAAATGAAAAAAAACAATAAAAAAACATAAAAAAAAAAAAAAAACAAAACAAAAAAAAATAAAAAAAAATTGGCTTGTTTGGTGGATGTCAGTGGTACAAAGAGGTATTTACTGCTTAAATGATTCATTCTTAGTTTCCAAAGGAATCGAATGATTGAAAGAAATTTTTTATTCTTTTAATTTATTTGAGCAATTAGAAATTCTAAATTTATAGGTTTTGAAAATGTGGAATTTGTTAAAGGCTTGTTGGTGGGTCAGTGGTACAAGGGGTTTATTACTGTTATGATCACAGTTTCCAGGATCGAATGATGAAAGAACTTTTTTTCCTTTTAATTTATTTGAGCATTAGAAATTCTAAATTTATAAGGTTTGAAAATGTGGAATTGTTAACGGCTTGTTTGGTGGGTCAGTGGTACAAGGGGTTTATTTACTGTTATGATCACAGTTTCCAGGATCGAATGATTGAAAGAACTTTTTTTTCCTTTTAATTTATTTGAGCATTAGAAATTCTAAATTATAAGGTTTGAAAATGTGGAATTTGTTAACGGCTTGTTTGGTGGGTCAGTGGTACAAGGGGTTTATTTACTGTTATGATCACAGTTTCCAGGATCGAATGATTGAAAAGAACTTTTTTTCCTTTTAATTTATTTGAGCATTAGAAATTCTAAATTTATAAGGTTTGAAAATGTGGAATTTGTTAAAGGCTTGTTTGGTGGGTCAGTGGTACAAGGGGTTTATTTACTGTTATGATCACAGTTTCCAGGATCGAATGATTGAAAGAACTTTTTTTTCCTTTTAATTTATTTGAGCATTAGAAATTCTAAATTTATAAGGTTTGAAAATGTGGAATTTGTTAAAGGCTTGTTTGGTGGGTCAGTGGTACAAGGGGTTTATTTACTGTTATGATCACAGTTTCCAGGATCGAATGATTGAAAGAACTTTTTTTTCCTTTTAATTTATTTGAGCATTAGAAATTCTAAATTTATAAGGTTTGAAAATGTGGAATTTGTTAAAGGCTTGTTTGGTGGGTCAGTGGTACAAGGGGTTTATTTACTGTTATGATCACAGTTTCCAGGATCGAATGATTGAAAGAACTTTTTTTCCTTTTAATTTATTTGAGCATTAGAAATTCTAAATTTATAAGGTTTGAAAATGTGGAATTTGTTAAAGGCTTGTTTGGTGGGTCAGTGGTACAAGGGGTTTATTTACTGTTATGATCACAGTTTCCAGGATCGAATGATTGAAAGAACTTTTTTTTCCTTTTAATTTATTTGAGCATTAGAAATTCTAAATTTATAAGGTTTGAAAATGTGGAATTTGTTAAAGGCTTGTTTGGTGGGTCAGTGGTACAAGGGGTTTATTTACTGTTATGATCACAGTTTCCAGGATCGAATGATTGAAAGAACTTTTTTTTCCTTTTAATTTATTTGAGCATTAGAAATTCTAAATTTATAAGGTTTGAAAATGTGGAATTTGTTAACGGCTTGTTTGGTGGGTCAGTGGTACAAGGGGTTTATTTACTGTTATGATCACAGTTTCCAGGATCGAATGATTGAAAGAACTTTTTTTTTCCTTTTAATTTATTTGAGCATTAGAAATTCTAAATTTATAAGGTTTGAAAATGTGGAATTTGTTAAAGGCTTGTTTGGTGGGTCAGTGGTACAAGGGGTTTATTTACTGTTATGATCACAGTTTCCAGGATCGAATGATTGAAAGAACTTTTTTTTCCTTTTAATTTATTTGAGCATTAGAAATTCTAAATTTATAAGGTTTGAAAATGTGGAATTTGTTAAGGCTTGTTTGGTGGGTCAGTGGTACAAGGGGTTTATTTACTGTTATGATCACAGTTTCCAGGATCGAATGATTGAAAGAACTTTTTTTCCTTTTAATTTATTTGAGCATTAGAAATTCTAAATTTATAAGGTTTGAAAATGTGGAATTTGTTAAGGCTTGTTTGGTGGGTCAGTGGTACAAGGGGTTTATTTACTGTTATGATCACAGTTTCCAGGATCGAATGATTGAAAGAACTTTTTTTTCCTTTTAATTTATTTGAGCATTAGAAATTCTAAATTATAAGGTTTGAAAATGTGGAATTTGTTAAGGCTTGTTTGGTGGGTCAGTGGTACAAGGGGTTTATTTACTGTTATGATCACAGTTTCCAGGATCGAATGATTGAAAGAACTTTTTTTTCCTTTTAATTTATTTGAGCATTAGAAATTCTAAATTTATAAGGTTTGAAAATGTGGAATTTGTTAAAGGCTTGTTTGGTGGGTCAGTGGTACAAGGGGTTTATTTACTGTTATGATCACAGTTTCCAGGATCGAATGATTGAAAGAACTTTTTTTTCCTTTTAATTTATTTGAGCATTAGAAATTCTAAATTTATAAGGTTTGAAAATGTGGAATTTGTTAAAGGCTTGTTTGGTGGGTCAGTGGTACAAGGGGTTTATTTACTGTTATGATCACAGTTTCCAGGATCGAATGATTGAAAGAACTTTTTTTTCCTTTTAATTTATTTGAGCATTAGAAATTCTAAATTTATAAGGTTTGAAAATGTGGAATTTGTTAAAGGCTTGTTTGGTGGGTCAGTGGTACAAGGGGTTTATTTACTGTTATGATCACAGTTTCCAGGATCGAATGATTGAAAGAACTTTTTTTTCCTTTTAATTTATTTGAGCATTAGAAATTCTAAATTTATAAGGTTTGAAAATGTGGAATTTGTTAAGGCTTGTTTGGTGGGTCAGTGGTACAAGGGGTTTATTTACTGTTATGATCACAGTTTCCAGGATCGAATGATTGAAAGAACTTTTTTTTCCTTTTAATTTATTTGAGCATTAGAAATTCTAAATTTATAAGGTTTGAAAATGTGGAATTTGTTAAGGCTTGTTTGGTGGGTCAGTGGTACAAGGGGTTTATTTACTGTTATGATCACAGTTTCCAGGATCGAATGATTGAAAGAACTTTTTTTTCCTTTTAATTTATTTGAGCATTAGAAATTCTAAATTTATAAGGTTTGAAAATGTGGAATTTGTTAAGGCTTGTTTGGTGGGTCAGTGGTACAAGGGGTTTATTTACTGTTATGATCACAGTTTCCAGGATCGAATGATTGAAAGAACTTTTTTTTCCTTTTAATTTATTTGAGCATTAGAAATTCTAAATTTATAAGGTTTGAAAATGTGGAATTTGTTAAAGGCTTGTTTGGTGGGTCAGTGGTACAAGGGGTTTATTTACTGTTATGATCACAGTTTCCAGGATCGAATGATTGAAAGAACTTTTTTTTCCTTTTAATTTATTTGAGCATTAGAAATTCTAAATTTATAAGGTTTGAAAATGTGGAATTTGTTTAAGGCTTGTTTGGTGGGTCAGTGGTACAAGGGGTTTATTTACTGTTATGATCACAGTTTCCAGGATCGAATGATTGAAAGAACTTTTTTTCCTTTTAATTTATTTGAGCATTAGAAATTCTAAATTTATAAGGTTTGAAAATGTGGAATTTGTTAAGGCTTGTTTGGTGGGTCAGTGGTACAAGGGGTTTATTTACTGTTATGATCACAGTTTCCAGGATCGAATGATTGAAAGAACTTTTTTTTCCTTTTAATTTATTTGAGCATTAGAAATTCTAAATTTATAAGGTTTGAAAATGTGGAATTTGTTAAAGGCTTGTTTGGTGGGTCAGTGGTACAAGGGGTTTATTTACTGTTATGATCACAGTTTCCAGGATCGAATGATTGAAAGAACTTTTTTTTCCTTTTAATTTATTTGAGCATTAGAAATTCTAAATTTATAAGGTTTGAAAATGTGGAATTTGTTAAAGGCTTGTTTGGTGGGTCAGTGGTACAAGGGGTTTATTTACTGTTATGATCACAGTTTCCAGGATCGAATGATTGAAAGAACTTTTTTTTCCTTTTAATTTATTTGAGCATTAGAAATTCTAAATTTATAAGGTTTGAAAATGTGGAATTTGTTAAAGGCTTGTTTGGTGGGTCAGTGGTACAAGGGGTTTATTTACTGTTATGATCACAGTTTCCAGGATCGAATGATTGAAAGAACTTTTTTTCCTTTTAATTTATTTGAGCATTAGAAATTCTAAATTTATAAGGTTTGAAAATGTGGAATTTGTTAAGGCTTGTTTGGTGGGTCAGTGGTACAAGGGGTTTATTTACTGTTATGATCACAGTTTCCAGGATCGAATGATTGAAAGAACTTTTTTTTCCTTTTAATTTATTTGAGCATTAGAAATTCTAAATTTATAAGGTTTGAAAATGTGGAATTTGTTAAGGCTTGTTTGGTGGGTCAGTGGTACAAGGGGTTTATTTACTGTTATGATCACAGTTTCCAGGATCGAATGATTGAAAGAACTTTTTTTTCCTTTTAATTTATTTGAGCATTAGAAATTCTAAATTTATAAGGTTTGAAAATGTGGAATTTGTTAAAGGCTTGTTTGGTGGGTCAGTGGTACAAGGGGTTTATTTACTGTTATGATCACAGTTTCCAGGATCGAATGATTGAAAGAACTTTTTTTTCCTTTTAATTTATTTGAGCATTAGAAATTCTAAATTTATAAGGTTTGAAAATGTGGAATTTGTTAAAGGCTTGTTTGGTGGGTCAGTGGTACAAGGGGTTTATTTACTGTTATGATCACAGTTTCCAGGATCGAATGATTGAAAGAACTTTTTTTTCCTTTTAATTTATTTGAGCATTAGAAATTCTAAATTTATAAGGTTTGAAAATGTGGAATTTGTTAAGGCTTGTTTGGTGGGTCAGTGGTACAAGGGGTTTATTTACTGTTATGATCACAGTTTCCAGGATCGAATGATTGAAAGAACTTTTTTTTCCTTTTAATTTATTTGAGCATTAGAAATTCTAAATTTATAAGGTTTGAAAATGTGGAATTTGTTAAAGGCTTGTTTGGTGGGTCAGTGGTACAAGGGGTTTATTTACTGTTATGATCACAGTTTCCAGGATCGAATGATTGAAAGAACTTTTTTTTCCTTTTAATTTATTTGAGCATTAGAAATTCTAAATTTATAAGGTTTGAAAATGTGGAATTTGTTAAAGGCTTGTTTGGTGGGTCAGTGGTACAAGGGGTTTATTTACTGTTATGATCACAGTTTCCAGGATCGAATGATTGAAAGAACTTTTTTTTCCTTTTAATTTATTTGAGCATTAGAAATTCTAAATTTATAAGGTTTGAAAATGTGGAATTTGTTAAAGGCTTGTTTGGTGGGTCAGTGGTACAAGGGGTTTATTTACTGTTATGATCACAGTTTCCAGGATCGAATGATTGAAAGAACTTTTTTTTCCTTTTAATTTATTTGAGCATTAGAAATTCTAAATTTATAAGGTTTGAAAATGTGGAATTTGTTAAAGGCTTGTTTGGTGGGTCAGTGGTACAAGGGTTTATTTACTGTTATGATCACAGTTTCCAGGATCGAATGATTGAAAGAACTTTTTTTTCCTTTTAATTTATTTGAGCATTAGAAATTCTAAATTTATAAGGTTTGAAAATGTGGAATTTGTTAAAGGCTTGTTTGGTGGGTCAGTGGTACAAGGGGTTTATTTACTGTTATGATCACAGTTTCCAGGATCGAATGATTGAAAGAACTTTTTCCTTTTAATTTATTTGAGCATTAGAAATTCTAAATTTATAAGGTTTGAAAATGTGAATTTGTTAACGGCTTGTTTGGTGGTCAGTGGTACAAGGGGTTTATTTACTGTTATGATCACAGTTTTCCAGGATCGAATGATTGAAAGAACTTTTTTTTTCCTTTTAATTTATTTGAGCATTAGAAATTCCTAAATTTATAAGGTTTGAAAATGTGGAATTTTTTAAAGCTTGTTTGTGGGTCAGTGGTACAGGGGTTTATTACTGTTATGATCACAGTTTCCAGGATCGAATGATTGAAAGAGAACTTTTTTTTCCTTTTAATTTATTTGAGCATTAGAAATTCTAATTATAAGGTTTGAAAATGTGGAATTTGTTAACGGCTTGTTTGGTGGGTCAGTGGTACAAGGGTTTATTTACTGTTATGATCACAGTTTTCAGGTCGAATGATTGAAAGAACTTTTTTTTCCTTTTAAATTATTTGAGCATTAGAAATTCTAAATTATAAGGTTTGAAAATGTGGAATTTGTTAACGGCTTGTTTGGTGGGTCAGTGGTACAAGGGTTTATTTACTGTTATGATCAACAGTTTCAGAATCGAATGATTGAAAGAACTTTTTTTTCCTTTTAATTTATTTGAGCATTAGAAATTCTAAATTTATAAGGTTTGAAAATGTGGAATTTGTTAAGGCTTGTTTGGTGGGTCATTGGTACAAGGGGTTTATTTACTGTTATGATCACAGTTTCCGGATCGAATGATTGAAAGAACTTTTTTTTTCCTTTTAATTTATTTGAGCATTAGAAATTCTAAATTTATAAGGTTTGAAAATGTGGAATTTAAAGGCTTGTTTGGTGGGTCAGTGGTACAAGGGGTTTATTTACTGTTATGATCACAGTTTCCAGGATCGAATGATTGAAAGAACTTTTTTTTCCTTTAAATTTATTTGAGCATTAGAAATTCTAAATTTATAAGGTTTGAAAATGTGGAAATTTGTTAAGGCTTGTTTGGTGGGTCAGTGGTACAAGGGGTTTATTTACTGTTATGATCACAGTTTCCAGGATCGAATGATGAAAGAATTTTTCCTTTTAATTTATTTGAGCATTAGAAATTCTAAATTTATAAGGTTTGAAAATGTGGAAATTTGTTAACGGCTTGTTTGGTGGTCAGTGGTACAAGGGGTTTATTTACTGTTATGATCACAGTTTCCAGGATCGAATTGAAAAGAACTTTTTTTTCTCTTTTAATTTATTGAGCATTAGAAATTAAATTTATAAGGTTTGAAAATGTGGAATTGTTAAGGCTTGTTTGGTGGGTCAGTGGTACAGGGGTTTATTTACTGTTATGATCACAGTTTCCAGGATCGAATGATTGAAGAACTTTTTTTTTCCTTATTTATTTATTTGAGCATTAGAAATTCTAAATTTATAAGGTTTGAAAATGTGGGAATTTGTTAAAGGCTTGTTTGGTGGGTCAGTGGTACAAGGGTTTATTTACTGTTATGATCACAGTTTCCAGGATCGAATGATTGAAAGAACTTTTTTTTTCCTTTTAATTTATTTGAGCATTAGAAATTCTAAATTTTATAAGGTTTGAAAATGTGGAATTTGTTAAGGCTTGTTTGGTGGGTCAGTGGTACAAGGGTTTATTTACTGTTATGATCACAGTTTCCAGGACGAATGATTGAAAGAAGACTTTTTTTTTCCTTTTAATTTTTTGAGCATTAGAAATTCTAAATTTATAAGGTTTGAAATGTGGATTTGTTAAGCGCTTGTTTGGTGGGTCAGTGGTAACAAGGGGTTTATTTACTGTTATGATCACAGTTTCCAGGATCGAATGATTGAAAGAACTTTTTTCCTTTTTATTTATTTTTAGCATTAGAAATTCTAAATTTATAAGGTTTGAAAATGTGGAATTTGTTAAGGCTTGTTTGGTGGTCAGTGTGACAAGGGGTTTATTTACTGTTATGATCACAGTTTCCAGGATCGAATGATTGAAAGAACTTTTTTTTTTTCCTTTTAATTTATGTTGAGCATTAGAAATTCTAATTTATAAGGTTTGAAAATGTGGAATTGTTAAGGGCTTGTTTGGTGGGTCAGTGGTACAGGGGTTTATTTACTGTTATGATCACAGTTCCAGGATCGAATGATTGAAAGAACTTTTTTTTTTCCTTTATAATTTATTTGAGCATTAGAAATTCTAAATTTATAAGGTTTGAAAATGTGGAATTTGTTAAGGCTTGTTTGGTGGGTCAGTGGTACAAGGGGGTTTATTTACTGTTATGATCACAGTTTCCAGGATCGAATGATTGAAAGAACTTTTTTTTCCTTTTAATTTTTTGAGCATTAGAAATTCTAAATTTATAAGGTTTGAAAATGTGGAATTTGTTAACGGCTTGTTTGGTGGGTCAGTGGTACAAGGGGTTTATTTACTGTTATGATCACAGTTTCCAGGACGTGATTGAAAGAACTTTTTTTTTTCCTTTTAATTTTTTATTGAGCATTAGAAATTCTAAATTTATAGGTTGAAAATGTGGAATTTGTTAACGGCTTGTTTGGTGGGTCAGTGGTACAAGGGTTTATTTACTGTTATGATCACAGTTTCCAGGATCGAATGATTGAAAGAACTTTTTTTTTTTCCTTTTAATTTATTTGAGCATTAGAAATTCTAAATTTATAAGGTTTGAAAATGTGGAATTTGTCAAGGCTTGTTTGGTGGTGGTCAGTGGTACAAGGGGTTTATTTACTGTTATGATCACAGTTTCCAGGATCGAATGATTGAAAAAACTTTTTTTTCCTTTTAATTTTATTGAGCATTAGAAATTCTAAATTATAAGGTTTGAAAATGTGGAATTTGTTAACGGCTTGTTTGGTGGGTCAGTGGTACAAGGGGTTTATTTACTGTTTGATCACAGTTTCCAGGATCGAATGATTTGAAAGAATTTTTTTTTTCTTTTAATTTATATTATTTGAGCATTAGAAATTCTAAATTTTATAGGGTTTGAAAATGTGGAATTTTTTAAAGGCTTGTTTGGTGGGTCAGTGGTACAAGGGGTTTATTTACTGTTATGATCACAGTTTCCAGGATCGAATGATTGAAAGAACTTTTTTTTCCTTTTAATTTATTTGAGCATTAGAAATTCTAAATTTATAAGGTTTGAAAATGTGGAATTGTTTAAGGCTTGTTTGGTGGGTCAGTGGCAAGGGGTTTATTTACTGTTATGATCACAGTTTCCAGGATCGAATGATTGAAAGAATTTTTTTTCTCTTTTAATTTATTTGAGCATTAGAAATTCTAAATTTATAAGGTTTGAAAGTGGAATTTGTTAACGGCTTGTTTGGTGGGTCAGTGGTACAAGGGGTTTATTTACTGTTATGATCACAGTTTCCAGGATCGAATGATAAAGAAAAACTTTTTTTTTCCTTTTAATTATTTATTTGACATTAAAATTCTAAATTTATAAGGTTTGAAATGTGGAATTTGTTGTAAAGGCTTGTTTGGTGGGTCAGTGGTACAAGGGGTTTATTTACTGTTTATGATCACAGTTTCAGGATCGAATGATTGAAAGAACTTTTTTTTCTCTTTTAATTTTTTGAGCATTAGAAATTCTAAATTTATAAGGTTTGAAAATGTGGAATTTGTTAGGCTTGTTTGGGGGTCAGTGGTAACAAGGGTTTATTTACTGTTATGACACAGTTTCCAGGATCGAATGATTGAAAGAACTTTTTTTTCCTTTTAATTTTATTTGAGCATTAAGAAATTCTAAATTTATAAGGTTTGAAAATGTGGAATTTGTTAACGGCTTGTTTGGTGGGTCAGTGGTAACAGGGGTTTATTTACTGTTATGATCACAGTTCCAGGATCGAATGATTGAAAAACTTTTTTTCTTCCTTTTAATTTATTTGAGCATTAGAATTCTAAATTTATAAGGTTTGAAAATGTGGAATTGTTAACGGCTTGTTTGGTGGGTCAGTGGTACAAGGGGTTTATTTACTGTTATGATCACAGTTTCCAGGATGAATGATATTGAAAGAACTTTTTTTTCCTTTTTAATTTATTTGAGCATTAGAATTCTAAATTTATAAGGTTTGAAAAATGTGGAATTGTTAAGCGCTTGTTTGGTGGGTCAGTGGTACAAGGGTTTTATTTACTGTTATGATCACAGTTTCCAGATCGAATGATTGAAAGACTTTTTTTTCCTTTAATTTTATTTGAGCATTTAGAAATTCTAAATTATATAAGGTTTGAAAATGTGGAATTTGTTAAAGCTTGTTTGGTGGGTCAGTGGTACAAGGGGTTTATTTACTGTTATGATCACAGTTTCCAGGATCGAATAATGAAAGAACTTTTTTTTTCCTTTTAATTTATTGAGCATTAGAAATCTAAATTTATAAGGTTTGAAAATGTGGAATTTGTTAAACGGCTGTTTGGTGGGTCAGTGGTACAAGGGGTTTATTTACTGTTTGATCACAGTTTCCAGGATCGAATGATTGAAAGAATTTTTTTTTTTTTCCTTTTAATTTATTTTGAGGCATTAGAATTCTAAATTTATAGGGTTTGAAAATGTGGAATTTGGTTAAAGGCTTGTTTGGTGGGTCAGTGGTACAAGGGGTTTTTTTATTTACTGTTATGATCACAGTTTCCAGGATCGAATGATTTGAAAGAACTTTTTTTTCCTTTTAATTTATTTGAGCATTAGAAATTCTAAATTATAAGGGTTTGAAAATGTGGAATTTGTTAAAGGCTTGTTTGGTGGGTCTGTGGTACAAGGGTTTATTTTACTGTTATGATCACAGTTTCCGGATCGAATGATTGAAAGAATTTTTTCTTTTAATTTATTTGAGCATTAGAAATTCTAATTTATAAGGTTTGAAAATGTGGAATTTGTTAACGGCTTGTTTGGTGGGTCAGTGGTACAAGGGGTTTATTTACTGTTATGATACAAGTTTCCAGGATCGAATGATTGAAAGAACTTTTTTTTTCCTTTTAATTTATTTGAGCATTAGAAATTCTAAATTATAAGGTTTGAAAATGTGGAATTTGTTAAGGCTTGTTTTGGTGGGTCAGTGGTAAAAGGGGTTTATTTACTGTTATGATCACAGTTTCCAGGATCGAATGATTGAAAAGAACTTTTTTTTCCTTTTAATTTATTTGAGCATTAGAAATTCTAAATTTATAAGGTTTGAAATGTGGAATTTGTTTAAAGGCTTGTTTGGTGGTCAGTGGTACAAGGGGTTTATTTACTGTTATGATCACAGTTTCCAGGATCGAATGATTGAAAGAAACTTTTTTTTCCTTTTAATTTATTTGAAGCATTAGAAATTCTAAATTTATAAGGTTTGAAATTTGTTCCTTTCAATCTTCGATCCTGGAAACTGTGATCATAACAGTAAATAAACCCTTGTAACTGACCACAAACAAGCCTTTACAAATTCCACATTTTCCAAACTTATAAATTTAGAATTTTCTAATGCTCAAATAAATTAAAGGAAAAAAAAGTTCTTTCACTCATTCGTCCTGGAAACCTGTGATCATACGTAATAACCCTTGTACACTGAACCACCAAAACAAGCTTTTAAGCAAATTCCCACTTTTCAAACTTATAAATTAGAATTTCTAAATGGCCAAATAATTAAAAGGAAAAAAAAAGTTCTTTCAATCATCGATCCTGGAAACTGTGGATCATANACCTTTTTACATTCTATATTCTCTTTAATATATAATTATTATAAACTAATGTCCGATAGAAAAAAAAAGCAACCAAAAATTAAAAGAGAAAGAAAATACTTAGTCAAAAGTGTCCTTGGTAATATTAACTGAGATTCTTCCAATACTAATAATAGAAATTACCCATTCAATAATAATCTTTGATATTTAAATTCCAATTATTATGAATCAACATTATATTTCATAGTATTATAAATATATAAGTATATAAAGCATTTCAATACTACTAAAAGATTTGTTTTTTGTTTCTTCTTTTTTCAGATGAACAAGGAAAACCCAACGTTAAGAACAGATGAATCACTCCGGATGCACATCAAGACCTCTCCTCAAAGGTGATACTGAAAAATTGAACTATCATTATTATATTCCTTTTTTATCATTCTAATTCTCCTTTCAATCTATATAATTATTATAACAAACTAAATTCCCGTGATTAGAAAAACAAAGCAACCAAATTAAAAGAGGAAGAAAATACTTGTCAAAGTGTCTGTAATATTAATGAAGATCTTCATCTAAAATAGAAATTACCAATAATAATCCTTTGAGATTAAATTCAATTATTATGACATCAACATTTATTCCCATAGTATTATAAACTATATAAGTTTAAGATAAGATTTCAACTAACTATCTAAAAAGATCTCTTGTTTTTTTGTTTCTCCCCTTTTTTTCAGATGAACAGGAAAACCCCAACGTTAACGAAGCTGACATTCACTCCGGAGGCCCATCAAGACCTCTCCTTCAAAGGTGATACTGAAAAAATGAAAACTATCATTTATTATATCCTTTTTTTTATCATTCTATTCTCCTTTAATATATTAAATTATTTTTATAAACTAAATTTCCGTGATAGAAAAAAGCAACAAAATTAAAAGAGGAAAGGAAAATACTGTCAAAAGTGTCTGCGCTAATATTAATAGAATTCTTCCATCTAAAATGTGAGAAATTACTTTCCAATAATAATCTTTGACTATTTAATTCAATTATTAGGATATCAAACATTTATTCATAGTGATTAAAATATATAAGTATATAAGATTTCAATAACTATCTAAAAAGATTTTTTTTTGTTTCTTCTTTTTTATCAGAATGCAACAAGAAAAACCCAACGTTAACGAACTACATCACTCCGGAGGCATCAAGACCTCTCCTCAAGGTGATACTGAAAAAATGAACTATCATTTTATTATATTCCTTTTGTATCATTCTAATTCTCTTTTAATATATATTATTATAAACTAAATTTCCGATAGAGAAAAAAGCAAACAAAAATTAAAGAGGAAAGAAAATATTGTCAAAGTGCTGTAATATTAATGAAGATTTCTTCATCTAAAATAGAAATTACTTCAATAAATAATCTTTGATATTTAAAATTCAATTATTATTGAATCAACATTTATTCATAGTATTTATATAATATATAAGTATATAAGATTTCAATAACTATCTAAAAAAGATTTGTTTTTTGTTTCTTCTTTTTTTCAGATGACAAGAAAACCCAACGTTACGCAAGCTGACATCCCACTCCGGAGGCATCAAGGACCTCTCCTTCAAGGTGAATACGAAAAATGATACTATCATTTATTATATTCCTTTTTTATCATTCTAATTCTCTTTAATATATAATTATTATAAACCAAATTTCCGTGATAGAATTTTGAATTTTCACATCAGTGTCAGTTGATGGTCTTTGTCACTGGGTCTGAGTGACAGCAAGTCTCTCAGGCTCCAGGATCTTCTGAGTATTCTGGCAGATTGCAGCAAGTGCAGTGCTTCTGAATGTATCAATCCCTTCCTCATGCATTTCCAGATTCACAAACTTTTCCATCCTTGTGGGAACCGTTCCCAAAGCTGCCCAACTACAATTGGTTCCTTTTACTTTTCATTATTTTCATAACTTTTTCAGTCTCTGGCAAGGTCCAGGTATTTGTCCATTTTTTGTCACTTGTTCCTTTATCTTTCACCCTGTGAATTGCTGTGACTGCAAAATCACCAGTTCGACAAGTTCTTTCTTTTATTATTATTTATTATGTTATTATTGTTATTATTATTATTATTATTATATCAGGAAACCAAGCTTCCAATCAAAGGGGAACTGAAAGAAATGGATGTGGTTACACCTTCTTTGGGTGGGTCTCTCTGAAACTGTGAAGAGAGAGTCTGGTGTCGGGTTTACCATCATAAAGGCGACATTGTTTTTACAACTTGGAATCGCTTCCATGTTAGTGGTATTCCTGACAGGCAAGTCTCTTTGATAACACACACAAATAAATATGTGACCTTTGCCTGAGTTGTTATGGGCCTACAATGGACTCTACTGAGGCTAGTAAAGGAATCCTTTTACAGTTGGCCTTCGTGTTCTCCTGAGACGTACAACATTATGTGATAAACTCTATGTTATGGTGACTTTCAAATGCTCATTGTTGCGGAGGTGACACACTGACTTGGG
Organism: Doryteuthis pealeii; assembly: GCA_023376005.1. Classification (NCBI taxonomy): domain Eukaryota; kingdom Metazoa; phylum Mollusca; class Cephalopoda; order Myopsida; family Loliginidae; genus Doryteuthis; species Doryteuthis pealeii. Next base: position 22,805,163 of record CM042147.1, on the reverse strand, counting down.
GAAGAGTAATGGTAAACATTGCATAAGAAAGTAAACTCTAATGTCTGTTACTGCTGTCCTTTGTTGTATAATTCCGTCTTGTGATACCAACACCAATTCCAGCCAATTGACAGTTTCAAAAACCACCTGGTGACATCTTATTAGATCAGGCCATGCCCATCTCATTGACTACATTATAGTTGGGTCGTAATGTCATGACATAAAGCTGCTGATCCACTAAGCCTATTGGCAAGCTTGTTCAAGATCACAAAGATTTGTTCTGCACTTGCCATGCATGTAAGGAAACCTCTTCCGAAACACAGGCTTAATAAAACTTTGTCTAGATCAACTATTACCAAAAACTCAGTGTGGTTTTCGCTCGGGTAGAGCGAACAGTAGATTTGATTTGGTCTTCAACAGACTCACAAGAATGGCTAGAGAGCAAAACAAAGACTTGTTTATGGTTTTTGTAGATTCACAAAAGCCTTTGAACTGCCTCTGTGGAAAGTGTTGTTTGAAATTAGGAGCTTCCAGATAAATATGCTTCATATCATCGTCTCTTTGCATTAAGAAATTAGGGCTTCTGCTGAATCAGGTGTGAGCAATCAAGCTACCTTTTTTTGTCTCAAACGATACAAAGCATTTATATTGTTTTTTTCGCTATGCTTTGCAGAATGACATCTCAGACTAAGCGAATGAAAAATGTTGAATTCAGAACAAGTGGTGCGCCTATAAATCAACCACATTTTAAAGCTAGGGTCAAAAATTTAATTGCCAGCTAGTGCAGATGATGCTGCTCTATATTCAGGGATTGAAACCTACAAAGCAAAGGTTCAGCTTAGGTGGCGCTGGTTCATGCTTTGTGCAGAAAATGCAATTGAGAACAGGCTTCCAACAGATAGACATTTTTGCGTTTCCTTGAGTGTGATAGCAGCCCAGCCTTGCTGCGAGCTATGAAGCCACACTGACAGATGAAATTTTCTGAAACAGGATCAGATATTTTGTTTTAAAGTTAGACAGAGCTGATCTCGATGTTTCAGTCTATTTTCTTCAAAGCTCTTCAATCAAGTGAAACATGTCTTAGGCCATTGTTCGATTTGAAGCTAGCACCCAGGTTAATATTGAGGCATTTCAAATTGTCCTTCAATTTGTCTTTATAGCATAAGAGTGGATGTCCAATAGAATTTACTAATTGTCCGTATAATATCTTCTTTGGAAGCCTGTTCTCATTCATTCTGACAACATGACCAGCCCACCTAAGCTGAACCTTTGCTTGTAAGGTTTCAATCCCTGCAATATAGAGCAGCATCATCTGCACTAGCTGCAATTAAATTTTTGACCTAGCTTTAAAATGTGGTTGATTGTATAGGCCACCACTTGTTCTGAATTCAACATTTATTCATTCGCTTAGATCTGAGAATGCATTCTCAAGCATAGCAGAAAAAAACAATATAAATTGCTTTGTATCGTTTGAGACAAAAAAAGGTACTTGATTGCTCACTACCTGATATCACAGACGCCCTAATTCCTTAATGCAAAGAGACGATGATATGAAGCATTTTATCTGGAACTCCTAATTTCAACAACACTTTCCACAGAGCAGTGTCAAAGGCTTTTGTGAAATCTACAAAAACCATAAACAAGTCTTTGTTTTGCTCTCAAGCCTTCTTGTGAGTCTGTTGAAGACAAATCAAATCTACTGTTCCTCTACCCGAGCGAAAACCACACTGAGTGGTAATGTTGATCCTAAGACAAAGTTATTAAGCCTTTGTTTCGAAGAGGTTTTCCTTACATGCATGCAAGTGCAAACAATCTTGTGATCTGAACAACATTGCCCAATAGCTAGTGATCAAGTCAGCTTTATGTCATGACAATTACGACCACAAACTATAATGTAGTCAATGAGATGGTCATGGCCTGATCTAAGATGTCACCAGGTGGTTTTGAAACTGTTTCATTGCTGGAAATTGGTGTTGGTAATCACAAGACTGAATTTACAACAAAGAGACAGCAGTAACAGACCATTAGAGTTTACCTTTCTTATGCCATGTTTACCAATTACTCTTCCCCAAGTCAGTGTGTCACATCCAACATGAGCATTGAAGTCACCCATAACATAGAGTTTATCACAAAATGTTGTACGTCTCAGGAGAACACGAAGGCAACTGTAAAAGGATTCCTTTACTACCTCAGTAGAGTCCATTGTAGGCCCATAACAACTCAGCAAGGTCACATATTTATTCCTTTCAATAGGTAAACAAAGAGACATTGCCTGTCAGAAATACCAACTGGAAGCGATTCCAGTTGTAAAACAATGTCCTTTATGATGGCAAACCCGACACCAGACTCTCTCTTCACAGTTTCAGAGAGACCCACCCAAAAGAAGGTGTAACCAACATCCATTTCTTTCAGTTCCCCTTTGATTGGAAGCTTGGTTTCTGATAATAATAATAATAATAATAATAACAATAATAACAATAATAATAATAATAAAAGAAAGAACTTGTCAACTGGTGGATTTTGCAGTCACAGCAAATCACAGGGTGAAGATAAAGGAAAATGAAAAAAATGGACAAATACCTGGACCTTGCCAGAGAACTGAAAAAGTTATGAAATATGAAAGTAAAAGTGATACCAATTGTAGTTGGTGCACTTGGAACGGTCCCAAAAGGATTGGAAAAGGGTTTGGTGAATCTGGAAATCAGAGGAAGGATTGATACTATTCAGAACACTGCACTGCTGCAATCTGCCAGAATACTCAGAAGAATCCTGGAGACCTGAGGAGACTTGCTGTCACTCAGACTCCAGTGAAAGACCATCAACTGACACTGATGTGAAAATTCAAAATTCTATCACGGAAATTTGGTTTATAATAATTATATATTAAAGAGAATTAGAATGATAAAAAAGGAATATAATAAATGATAGTTCATTTTTCAGTATCACCTTTGAGGAGAGGTCTTGATGCATCCGGAGTGATGTCAGCTTCGTTAACGTTGGGTTTTCCTTGTTCATCTGAAAAAAAAAGAAACAAAAAAACAAATCTTTTTAGATAGTTATTGAAATCTTATATACTTATATATTTATAATACTATGAATAAATGTTGATTCATAATAATTGAATTTAAATATCAAAGATTATTATTGAAGTAATTTCTATTTTAGATGAAGATCTTCATTAATATTACCAGACACTTTGACAAGTATTTTCTTTCCTCTTTTTAATTTTTGTTGCTTTTTTCTATCACGGAAATTTAGTTTATAATAATTATATATTAAAGAGAATTAGAATGATAAAAAGGAATATAATAAATGATAGTTCATTTTTTCAGTATCACCTTTGAGGAGAGGTCTTGATGCCTCCGGAGTGATGTCAGCTTCGTTAACGTTGGGTTTTCCTTGTTCATCTGAAAAAAAGAAGAAACAAAAAAACAAATCTTTTTAGATAGTTATTGAAATCTTATATACTTATATATTTATAATACTATGAATAAATGTTGATTCATAATAATTGAATTTAAATATCAAAGATTATTATTGAAGTAATTTCTATTTTAGATGAAGAATCTTCATTAATATTACCAGACACTTTGACAAGTATTTTCTTTCCTCTTTTAATTTTTGTTGCTTTTTTTCTATCACGGAAATTTAGTTTATAATAATTATATATTAAAGAGAATTAGAATGATAAAAAAGGAATATAATAAATGATAGTTCATTTTTTCAGTATCACCTTTGAGGAGAGGTCTTGATGCCTCCGGAGTGATGTCAGCTTCGTTAACGTTGGGTTTTCCTTGTTCATCTGAAAAAAAAGAAGAAACAAAAAACAAATCTTTTTAGATAGTTATTGAAATCTTATATACTTATATATTTTAATACTATGAATAAATGTTGATTCATAATAATTGAATTTAAATATCAAAGATTATTATTGAAGTAATTTCTATTTTAGATGAAGAATCTTCATTAATATTACCAGACACTTTGACAAGTATTTTCTTTCCTCTTTTAATTTTTGTTGCTTTTTTTCTATCACGGAAATTTAGTTTATAATAATTATATATTAAAGAGAATTAGAATGATAAAAAAGGAATATAATAAATGATAGTTCATTTTTTCAGTATCACCTTTGAGGAGAGGTCTTGATGCATCCGGAGTGATGTCAGCTTCTTAACGTTGGGTTTTCCTTGTTCATCTGAAAAAAAAGAAGAAACAAAAAAACAAATCTTTTTAGATAGTTATTGAAATCTTATATACTTATATATTTATAATACTATGAATAAATGTTGATTCATAATAATTGAATTTAAATATCAAAGATTATTATTGAAGTAATTTCTATTTTAGATGAAGAATCTTCATTAATATTACCAGACACTTTGACAAGTATTTTCTTTCCTCTTTTAATTTTTGTTGCTTTTTTCTATCACGGGAAATTTAGTTTATAATAATTATATATTAAAGAGAATTAGAATGATAAAAAAGGAATATAATAAATGATAGTTCATTTTTTCAGTATCACCTTTGAGGAGAGGTCTTGATGCATCCGGAATGATGTTAGCTTCGTTAACGTTGGGTTTTCCTTGTTCATCTGAAAAAAAGAAGAAACAAAAAAACAAATCTTTTTAGATAGTTATTGAAATCTTATATACTATTATATTTATAATACTATGAATAAATGTTGATTCATAATAATTGAATTTAAATATCAAAGATTATTATTGAAGTAATTTCTATTTTAGATGAAGAATCTTCATTAATATTACCAGACACTTTGACAAGTATTTTCTTTCCTCTTTTAATTTTTGTTGCTTTTTTTTCTATCACGGAAATTTAGTTTATAATAAATATATATTAAAGAGAATTAGAATGATAAAAAAGGAATATAATAAATGATAGTTCATTTTTTCAGTATCACCTTTGAGGAGAGATCTTGATGCATCCGGAGTGATGTCAGCTTCGTTAACGTTGGGTTTTCCTTGTTCATCTGAAAAAAAGAAGAAACAAAAAAACAAATCTTTTTAGATAGTTATTGAAATCTTATATACTTATATATTTATAATACTATGAATAAATGTTGATTCATAATAATTGAATTTAAATATCAAAGATTATTATTGAAGTAATTTCTATTTTAGATGAAGAATCTTCATTAATATTACCAGACACTTTGACAAGTATTTTCTTTCCTCTTTTAATTTTTGTTGCTTTTTTTCTATCACGGAAATTAGTTTATAATAATTATATATTAAAGAGAATTAGAATGATAAAAAAGGAATATAATAAATGATAGTTCATTTTTTCAGTATCACCTTTGAGGAGAGGTCTTGATGAATCGGAGTGATGTCATCTTTCTTAACGTTGGGTTTTCCTTGTTCATCTGAAAAAAAGAAGAAACAAAAAAAACAAATCTTTTTAGATAGTTATTGAAATCTTATATACTTATATATTTATAATACTATGAATAAATGTTGATTCATAATAATTGAATTTAAATATCAAAGATTATTATTGAAGTAATTTCTATTTTAGATGAAGAATCTTCATTAATATTACCAGACACTTTGACAAGTATTTTCTTTCCTCTTTTAATTTTTGTTGCTTTTTTTTCTATCACGGAAATTTAGTTATAATAATTATATATTAAAGAGAATTAGAATGATAAAAAAGGAATATAATAAATGATAGTTCATTTTTTCAGTATCACCTTTGCGGGGATGTCTTGGTGCATTCGGAGTGATGTCATCTTTCTTAACGTTGGGTTTTCCTTGTTCATCTGAAAAAAAGAAGAAACAAAAAAAACAAATCTTTTTAGATAGTTATTGAAATCTTATATACTTATATATTATAATACTATGAATAAATGTTGATTCATAATAATTGAATTTAAATATCAAAGATTATTATTGAAGTAATTTCTATTTTAGATGAAGAATCTTCATTAATATTACCAGACACTTTGACAAGTATTTTCTTTCCTCTTTTAATTTTTGTTGCTTTTTTTTCTATCACGGAAATTTAGTTTATAATAATTATATATTAAAGAGAATTAGAATGATAAAAAAGGAATATAATAAATGATAGTTCATTTTTTCAGTATCACCTTTGAGGAGAGGTCTTGATGCATTCGGAGTGATGTCATCTTTCTTAACGTTGGGTTTTCCTTGTTCATCTGAAAAAAAGAAGAAACAAAAAAACAAATCTTTTTAGATAGTTATTGAAATCTTATATACTTATATATTTATAATACTATGAATAAATGTTGATTCATAATAATTGAATTTAAATATCAAAGATTATTATTGAAGTAATTTCTATTTTAGATGAAGAATCTTCATTAATATTACCAGACACTTTGACAAGTATTTTCTTTCCTCTTTTAATTTTTGTTGCTTTTTTTCTATCACGGAAATTTAGTTTATAATAATTATATATTAAAGAGAATTAGAATGATAAAAAAGAATATAATAAATGATAGTTCATTTTTTCAGTATCACCTTTGAGGAGAGGTCTTGATGCATCCGGAGTGATGTCATCTTTCTTAACGTTGGGTTTTCCTTGTTCATCTGAAAAAAAGAAGAAACAAAAAAACAAATCTTTTTAGATAGTTATTCAAATCTTATATACTTATATATTTATAATACTATGAATAAATGTTGATTCATAATAATTGAATTTAAATATCAAAGATTATTATTGAAGTAATTTCTATTTTAGATGAAGAATCTTCATTAATATTACCAGACACTTTGACAAGTATTTTCTTTCCTCTTTTAATTTTTGTTGCTTTTTTTTTCTATTACGGAAATTTAGTTTATAATAATTATATATTAAAGAGAATTAGAATGATAAAAAAGGAATATAATAAATGATAGTTCATTTTTTCAGTATCACCTTTGAGGAGAGGTCTTGATGCATCCGGAATGATGTCAGCTTCGTTAACGTTGGGTTTTCCTTGTTCATCTGAAAAAAAGAAGAAACAAAAAAACAAATCTTTTAGATAGTTATTGAAATCTTATATACTTATATATTTATAATACTATGAATAAATGTTGATTCATAATAATTGAATTTAAATATCAAAGATTATTATTGAAGTAATTTCTATTTTAGATGAAGAATCTTCATTAATATTACCAGACACTTTGACAAGTATTTTCTTTCCTCTTTTAATTTTTGTTGCTTTTTTTTCTATCACGGAAATTTAGTTTATAATAATTATATATTAAAGAGAATTAGAATGATAAAAAAGGAATATAATAAATGATAGTTCATTTTTTCAGTATCACCTTTGAGGAGAGGTCTTGATGCATCTGGAATGATGTCAGCTTCGTTAACGTTGGGTTTTCCTTGTTCATCTGAAAAAAAGAAGAAACAAAAAAACAAATCTTTTTAGATAGTTATTGAAATCTTATATACTTATATATTTATAATACTATGAATAAATGTTGATTCATAATAATTGAATTTAAATATGAAAGATTATTATTGAAGTAATTTCTATTTTAGATGAAGAATCTTCATTAATATTACCAGACACTTTGACAAGTATTTTCTTTCCTTTTTTAATTTTTGTTGCTTTTTTTTTCTATCACGGAAATTTAGTTTATAATAAATATATATTAAACAGAATTAGAATGATAAAAAAGGAATATAATAAATGATAGTTCATTTTTTTAGTATCACCTTTGAGGAGAGGTCTTGATGCATTCGGAGTGATGTCATCTTTCTTAACGTTGGGTTTTCCTTGTTCATCTGAAAAAAAGAAGAAACAAAAAAACAAATCTTTTTAGATAGTTATTGAAATCTTATATACTATTATATTTATAATACTATGAATAAATGTTGATTCATAATAATTGAATTTAAATATCAAAGATTATTATTGAAGTAATTTCTATTTTAGATGAAGAATCTTCATTAATATTACCAGACACTTTGACAAGTATTTTCTTTCCTCTTTTAATTTTGTTGCTTTTTTTCTATCACGGAAATTTAGTTTATAATAATTATATATTAAAGAGAATTAGAATGATAAAAAAGGAATATAATAAATGATAGTTCATTTTTTCAGTATCACCTTTGCGGGGATGTCTTGGTGCATTCGGAGTGATGTCATCTTTCTTAACGTTGGGTTTTCCTTGTTCATCTGAAAAAAAGAAGAAACAAAAAAAACAAATCTTTTTAGATAGTTATTGAAATCTTATATACTTATATATTTATAATACTATGAATAAATGTTGATTCATAATAATTGAATTTAAATATCAAAGATTATTATTGAAGTAATTTCTATTTTAGATGAAGAATCTTCATTAATATTACCAGACACTTTGACAAGTATTTTCTTTCCTTTTTTAATTTTTGTTGCTTTTTTTTTCTATCACGGAAATTTAGTTTATAATAAATATATATTAAACAGAATTAGAATGATAAAAAAGGAATATAATAAATGATAGTTCATTTTTTTAGTATCACCTTTGAGGAGAGGTCTTGATGCATCCGGAATGATGTTAGCTTCGTTAACGTTGGGTTTTCCTTGTTCATCTGAAAAAAAGAAGAAACAAAAAAACAAATCTTTTTAGATAGTTATTGAAATCTTATATACTATTATATTTATAATACTATGAATAAATGTTGATTCATAATAATTGAATTTAAATATCAAAGATTATTATTGAAGTAATTTCTATTTTAGATGAAGAATCTTCATTAATATTACCAGACACTTTGACAAGTATTTTCTTTCCTCTTTTAATTTTTGTTGCTTTTTTTTCTATAACGGAAATTTAGTTTATAATAATTATATATTAAAGAGAATTAGAATGATAAAAAAGGAATATAATAAATGATAGTTCATTTTTTCAGTATCACCTTTGCGGGGATGTCTTGGTGCATTCGGAGTGATGTCATCTTTCTTAACGTTGGGTTTTCCTTGTTCATCTGAAAAAAAGAAGAAACAAAAAAACAAATCATTTAGATAGTTATTGAAATCTTATATACTTATATATTTATAATACTATGAATAAATGTTGATTCATAATAATTGAATTTAAATATCAAAGATTATTATTGAAGTAATTTCTATTTTAGATGAAGAATCTTCATTAATATTACCAGACACTTTGACAAGTATTTTCTTTCCTCTTTTAATTTTTGTTGCTTTTTTTTCTATCACGGAAATTTAGTTTATAATAATTATATATTAAAGAGAATTAGAATGATAAAAAAGGAATATAATAAATGATAGTTCATTTTTTCAGTATCACCTTTGAGGAGAGGTCTTGATGCATCGGAATGATGTCAGCTTCGTTAACGTTGGGTTTTCCTTGTTCATCTGAAAAAAAGAAGAAACAAAAAAACAAATCTTTTTAGATAGTTATTGAAATCTTATATACTTATATATTTATAATACTATGAATAAATGTTGATTCATAATAATTGAATTTAAATATCAAAGATTATTATTGAAGTAATTTCTATTTTAGATGAAGAATCTTCATTAATATTACCAGACACTTTGACAAGTATTTTCTTTCCTCTTTTAATTTTTGTTGCTTTTTTTCTATCACGGAAATTTAGTTTATAATAATTATATATTAAAGAGAATTAGAATGATAAAAAAGGAATATAATAAATGATAGTTCATTTTTTCAGTATCACCTTTGCGGGGATGTCTTGGTGCATTCGGAGTGATGTCATCTTTCTTAACGTTGGGTTTTCCTTGTTCATCTGAAAAAAAGAAGAAACAAAAAAACAAATCTTTTTAGATAGTTATTGAAATCTTATATACTTATATATTTATAATACTATGAATAAATGTTGATTCATAATAATTGAATTTAAATATCAAAGATTATTATTGAAGTAATTTCTATTTTAGATGAAGAATCTTCATTAATATTACCAGACACTTTGACAAGTATTTTCTTTCCTTTTTTAATTTTTGTTGCTTTTTTTTTCTATCACGGAAATTTAGTTTATAATAAATATATATTAAACAGAATTAGAATGATAAAAAAGGAATATAATAAATGATAGTTCATTTTTTTTTTTAGTATCACCTTTGAGGAGAGGTCTTTGATGCATCGGAATGATGTCAGCTTCTTAACGTTGGGTTTTCCTTGTTCATCTGAAAAAAGAAGAAAACAAAAAACAAATCTTTTTAGATAGTTATTGAAATCTTATATACTATTATATTTATAATACTATGAATAAATGTTGATTCATAATAATTGAATTTAAATATCAAAGATTATTATTGAAGTAATTTCTATTTTAGATGAAGAATCTTCATTAATATTACCAGACACTTTGACAAGTATTTTCTTTCCTCTTTTAATTTTTGTTGCTTTTTTTTCTATCACGGAAATTTAGTTTATAATAATTATATATTAAAGAGAATTAGAATGATAAAAAAGGAATATAATAAATGATAGTTCATTTTTTCAGTATCACCTTTGAGGAGAGGTCTTGATGCATCGGAGTGATGTCAGCTTCGTTAACGTTGGGTTTTCCTTGTTCATCTGAAAAAAAGAAGAAACAAAAAAACAAATCTTTTTAGATAGTTATTGAAATCTTATATACTTATATATTTATAATACTATGAATAAATGTTGATTCATAATAATTGAATTTAAATATCAAAGATTATTATTGAAGTAATTTCTATTTTAGATGAAGAATCTTCATTAATATTACCAGACACTTTGACAAGTATTTTCTTTCCTCTTTTAATTTTTGTTGCTTTTTTTTCTATCACGGAAATTTAGTTTATAATAATTATATATTAAAGAGAATTAGAATGATAAAAAAGGAATATAATAAATGATAGTTCATTTTTTCAGTATCACCTTTGCGGGGATGTCTTGGTGCATTCGGAGTGATGTCATCTTTCTTAACGTTGGGTTTTCCTTGTTCATCTGAAAAAAAGAAGAAACAAAAAAACAAATCTTTTTAGATAGTTATTGAAATCTTATATACTTATATATTTATAATACTATGAATAAATGTTGATTCATAATAATTGAATTTAAATATCAAAGATTATTATTGAAGTAATTTCTATTTTAGATGAAGAATCTTCATTAATATTACCAGACACTTTGACAAGTATTTTCTTTCCTCTTTTAATTTTTGTTGCTTTTTTTTCTATCACGGAAATTTAGTTTATAATAATTATATATTAAAGAGAATTAGAATGATAAAAAAGGAATATAATAAATGATAGTTCATTTTTTCAGTATCACCTTTGAGGGGATGTCTTGGTGCATTCGGAGTGATGTCATCTTTCTTAACGTTGGGTTTTCCTTGTTCATCTGAAAAAAAGAAGAAACAAAAAAACAAATCCTTTTAGATAGTTATTGAAATCTTATATACTTATATATTTGTAATACTATGAATAAATGTTGATTCATAATAATTGAATTTAAATATCAAAGATTATTATTGAAGTAATTTCTATTTTAGATGAAGAATCTTCATTAATATTACCAGACACTTTGACAAGTATTTTCTTTCCTTTTTAATTTTTGTTGCTTTTTTTCTATCACGGAAATTTAGTTTATAATAAATATATATTAAAGAGAATTAGAATGATAAAAAAGGAATATAATAAATGATAGTTCATTTTTTCAGTATCACCTTTGAGGAGAGTCTTGATGCATCCGGAGTGATGTCAGCTTCTTAACGTTGGGTTTTCCTTGTTCATCTGAAAAAAAGAAGAAACAAAAAAACAAATCTTTTTAGATAGTTATTGAAATCTTATATACTTATATATTTATAATACTATGAATAAATGTTGATTCATAATAATTGAATTTAAATATCAAAGATTATTATTGAAGTAATTTCTATTTTAGATGAAGAATCTTCATTAATATTACCAGACACTTTGACAAGTATTTTCTTTCCTCTTTTAATTTTTGTTGCTTTTTTTCTATCACGGAAATTTAGTTTATAATAATTATATATTAAAGAGAATTAGAATGATAAAAAAGGAATATAATAAATGATAGTTCATTTTTTCAGTATCACCTTTGAGGGATGTCTTGGTGCATTCGGAGTGATGTCATCTTCTTAACGTTGGGTTTTCCTTGTTCATCTGAAAAAAAGAAGAAACAAAAAAACAAATCCTTTAGATAGTTATTGAAATCTTATATACTTATATATTTGTAATACTATGAATAAATGTTGATTCATAATAATTGAATTTAAATATCAAAGATTATTATTGAAGTAATTTCTATTTTAGATGAAGAATCTTCATTAATATTACCAGACACTTTGACAAGTATTTTCTTTCCTCTTTTAATTTTTGATTTTTTTTTTTCTATCACGGAAATTTAGTTTATAATAATTATATATTAAAGAGAATTAGAATGATAAAAAAGGAATATAATAAATGATAGTTCATTTTTTCAGTATCACCTTTGAGGAGAGGTCTTGATGCATCTGTAGTGATGTCATCTTTCTTAACGTTGGGTTTTCCTTGTTCATCTGAAAAAAAGAAGAAACAAAAAAACAAATCTTTTAGATAGTTATTCAAATCTTATATACTTATATATTTATAATACTATGAATAAATGTTGATTCATAATAATTGAATTTAAATATCAAAGATTATTATTGAAGTAATTTCTATTTTAGATGAAGAATCTTCATTAATATTACCAGACACTTTGACAAGTATTTTCTTTCCTCTTTTAATTTTTGTTGCTTTTTTTCTATCACGGAAATTTAGTTTATAATAATTATATATTAAAGAGAATTAGAATGATAAAAAAGGAATATAATAAATGATAGTTCATTTTTCAGTATCACCTTTGAGGAGAGGTCTTGATGCATTGTAGTGATGTCATCTTTCTTAACGTTGGGTTTTCCTTGTTCATCTGAAAAAAAGAAGAAACAAAAAAACAAATCTTTTTAGATAGTTATTCAAATCTTATATACTTATATATTTATAATACTATGAATAAATGTTGATTCATAATAATTGAATTTAAATATCAAAGATTATTATTGAAGTAATTTCTATTTTAGATGAAGAATCTTCATTAATATTACCAGACACTTTGACAAGTATTTTCTTTCCTCTTTTAATTTTTGTTGCTTTTTTTCTATCACGGAAATTTAGTTTATAATAATTATATATTAAAGAGAATTAGAATGATAAAAAAGGAATATAATAAATGATAGTTCATTTTTTCAGTATCACCTTTGAGGAGAGGTCTTGATGCATCTGTAGTGATGTCATCTTTCTTAACGTTGGGTTTTCCTTGTTCATCTGAAAAAAAGAAGAAACAAAAAAACAAATCTTTTTAGATAGTTATTCAAATCTTATATACTTATATATTTATAATACTATGAATAAATGTTGATTCATAATAATTGAATTTAAATATCAAAGATTATTATTGAAGTAATTTCTATTTTAGATGAAGAATCTTCATTAATATTACCAGACAGTTTGACAAGTATTTTCTTTCCTCTTTTAATTTTTGTTGCTTTTTTTTCTATCACGGAAATTTAGTTTATAATAATTATATATGACTTCCAATCCCCAGAAAAATCTCTAGACCATTCAAGTTGAGGCCTTAACTGAGTGTAGTCACTTCCTCGGCCAGGGGGATACCCCCTTGCCATGGACGACTATAACCTGGTCAATAAAGCCTAAGTAATAAACTACCACCTGCCTTTGTCTGTTTCAGTATCACCTGTGAGCAGAGGTGTTGATACATCTGGAGTGGTGTTAGCTCCATTGGTTTTTCCTTGTTTATCTGGAAAAAAAAGAAGAAACAAAAACAAATCTTTCTAGATAGTCATTCAAATCTTATATACTTATATCATTTATGCCAATTTGAAGATATTAAGGACTTGAAACAAAAACTTTTATCAAAATGACTTGTTTCAGAATTAAATGAGTCAAAAATGGTTGCTAAAAACTTTGCCCTATCTCTGTGTGTGTTATATATATATATATATATATATATATATATATATATATATATGGTGATTGCCGCTTCTTGACAGAATAAGGCCATTTCTACAAGTAGTTCAATTGTGAGCAGTTGTGAGAACGCAGATGGCCCACGGATCCAGCTTGTTTTGTGTACCCTGTCACACATATGAAACCCTCGACATACAGGCCCTGCCACACAGGTCAGACTTCAAATGTAGGAAATGTTTCCATGGCGTCCGTCATGTGTCACTTCAGAATGGAGGGCTCGAGTCACCTTACCTGAAACTTCTTACAGTTGCCATCAACCTGTCTTTCCATGAGGATATGTATCCAGCCGACCCCCTTCTGTCAATTGGTCCTTATAGCTGAAGCTGATTTCCGCAAGAGTATCGATGTCTGCCCCTTATTGATATGCTTCCCTGTCATGATACCAGTACGTAGTGTGGAGTTTCCCAATCTCTCAACATCGGGAGGTGTCCAGACATTCCAGGTGGCTATTCTTAGCACTTGTCCACTTCTAGGCTGTTGACTACTTAATGCCTAGGCACGTCTTATTTATCTTTTTTTTTCTTTCTTTTTTGCCAGGAGATATAAGGAGAAGGGAAGAAGATGTCATTTAGAACAATTTTTAAAAAAAATGTATTTTCTTTTAACATATATCTCTGAATTAATTGTGTTAGTCAAAGTTAAAAACGCAAAATACTACACATAAAATACTATACATTCGTTAAAGACAACAAAATGGAGTATCTAATAGAAAAAGGAAAGAAAGCATCTAATAGTAAAAGGAAAGAAAAAAGACATTTCAGTATATGAAGGAAAAAAAAGGTTAGAACTGAAGGAACTATTAGGGTAGAATTTACCAACCCTGTCAACGGAAGAAAAGTAACATGGTTGGGAATGAAAAGGTACAACCAATTTTAAGCTGCAGTCTCTGCCAAAAATTAAATTTAATACGGTTCAACCTGGATCAGTTTGACTTCACAGTTTCAGCTGCAGAATGCAACTACCTCAAAGAACAAGCCCAGGAAAACATCAGAAAACTAGATATTGAAGATTCCATCAAAGGGATTTTACTAGAATTCCTGGATGTTTTTGAAGAGAAAGTTGGTGAATTTGAGGCATGGCATTCCAGAAGAAGTTATAAGTGTAACATGTCATGGATTGATCAGCCACCAGGATTCTGTCCATAAGCATCACTGGTCGCCACTCAAGGCTTACAGGTAGCCAAGAAGTTGTAAGCGATGAGGGTCCTGAATTTGACAACCAAATGATGAAGGAACTGGCCCGGAAATCCGGTTTCAAATGAATCCCAGCTCACCAGAGATGCCAAACTACAACGGAATGGCGGAATCAGCAACCGCCTTTTAGCACATCTATGATAAAAAGGGATGGTAGTTTTCAAGAGCAATACAGTCAGTATAATAATCATATAGGTTCTAGGGCTTGGCGGGCCCAGATGATTGATCGGGACGGGGGCCTTTCCTATCGACGTAGCCCAAGTAAGGATCAAAGTGGAGTGTAACATATCATGGATTGATCAGCAACCAGGATTCTGTCCATAAGCATCACTGGTCGCCACTCAAGGCTTACAGGTAGCCCAATTGGAAGGAAGTCTTAGTCCTCAACAGAGGAGCAGTCAGTGTATTATACAGTCCCAGCCGACATACCTAAATAAATAAGGAAGTTTGATATCTAGCTCCTTTAAATTGTTACTTTTGCTAGTATATATATATATATATATATATATATATATATGTTATTATGTTATTGCCTGTTATATGTATTAAACACTTATATGAGTATTGTTCATGTGAGTTGTTTGTCTTTCTTTGCCAAATATTCAGTGTTAGAGTATCCATGAATGTATTAACACATGATAAGGATCTAGAGTTTATTATATATTAATATGCAGATTTATAATATTTTCAACACTTAATTGCAATTATCTTCTTATTGAATTTCCGGGGAGGTATTCCCAGTTGATATTTTTTGTATGTTCATTAAATTTAGTTCATTAAATCTATGACAGTGAGAAACAGTGCATATCAAAAATAAAGGATCATCTTTTAATGAGAGTCAATTTAAACTTTCTTTTATAGTTAGATTTCACTAATGACAGTTTTTAACTATTATAATTGTACAGAATTGTTAGGATTTGTTACTTCAATTTCCTCTATAGAGAATATGTGTGCTTAACTAGTGTAAGCATATTATATATATATAAATGGTTTTAATATATCTCCTTGTAGGACTCCAACAACTATATCTAAGAAATCTGCATCACCATCAAAGAGTAACAAAGTGTTGCTTTCATGTTTTTATAGGGCATCATTATAACAAGAACAGATTTTTGGGGATGACCATACGCTAGTAGTATTTGCTTTGTCTTTCCTTGGAGAAATCTACAAAGGTGTGACTTGACATTTTCTGCTCGGGTCCCCTTACATGTAGTAATTAGTGATTGCTACACCTTTAGAAAGCACTCTATTCACCCCACCCACTTATCAAGAGGATATTCACCAAGCGAGTTGCTCATTCAAATGCTCCCTTTACCCTTATCGATTGAGATTCAACCAGGAGAGACGCAAGAACCAAGTGCTCCTCATCAACAAGTAATGAACAGTCTTCTAAGCTTCTTCACGTGCAACAGCGAGAGTTCACCCAACGTAACCTTTAACTTCACCTTAACTCAGCAAGATATGTCTGATCACAAATGCCACAAATTTGCAGCAATCTTTTTTGTACCAGTTTTTCAAGTATATGTTGTTTAATTCCAACTCTGTTTTGTCTTCTTTCATCTGAAATTATTTGCCTGCCACCAGGAGATTTAAGAGCGCCCCAACTCCTCCGTAATTCCTCTTAATGTATGTCCTTTCTGGTGTCTCATGAAGAGTACTGTACTTGTTTATCACTGTTATCAAATAGTGATTGCATATATCACTGTTGGCAAATGAGGACCAATCATATCATACAGATTTATTGGTTTGTTTCTGTGTAGAATCACGTGTAACTTTACTGAGATGATTCTGTGATTGGGGGATATGACTTCAAAAAAGAAATATGCCTCAAAGTTCATAGCACTGTTTATTCACATCTTGTTTATTATTATTATGAAAAGTTATAAGTGTAACATGTCATGGATTGATCAGCCACAGGATTCTGTCCATAAGCATCACTGGTCGCACTCAAGGCTTACAGGTAGCCAAGAAGTTGTAAGCAATGGGGTCCTGAATTTGACAACCAAATGATGAAGGAACTGGCCCGGAAATCCGGTTTCAAATGGAATCCCAGCTCACCAGAGGTGCCAAACTCCAACAGAATGGCGGAATCAGCAACGCCTTTTAGCACATCTATGATAAAAAGGATGGTAGTTTTCAAGAGCATACAGTCTGTATAATAATCATATAGTTCTAGGGCTTGGCGGGCCCAGATGATTGATCGGGACGGGGGCCTTTCCTATCGACCTAGCCCAAGTAAGTATCAAAGTGGAGTGTAACATGTCATGGATGATCAGCAACCAGATTCTGTCCATAAGCATCACTGGTCGCCACTCAAGCTTACAAGTAGCCCAATTGAAGGAAGTCTTAGTCCTCAACAGAGGAGCAGTCAGTGTATTATACAGTCCCAGCCGACATACCTAAATAAATAAGGAAGTTTGATATCTAGCCCTTTAAATTGTTACTTTTTAGGGGGTAAAAAGAAAAAAGAAACCAATTTATTTTTTATCACTTTAACGCAACAAGCAATTGGATTTAAGATTTTTCATAAATAGTTTTTGAAAAAAATATATTTCAAAACACTCAAGTTTAGGAATACATTAAAAAAAATGATATTTTAAATATAAACAAAAAGAAAAATATTTACTTAAATTAAACAAACATTGTACTATACAAATTATTAGATAGTCTTATTGCACTTTTGCAGAATTTACATTTTATGTTTCAAAAGACATTTATCAGGAAGTTTATTGAAATCAAAATTCATCATTTGTTCTTTGTTGATTACTGTCTACCATATACTGTTGATATCTATGCTTGGCTTGCACATTGATTTGACAACGGTATACGACAAGAGTTGTTCAACTTTATTCTAATTAAATTTCTATCTTTTTTTTATTATTTTTATTCAATTAAATGTAAGTTAGTGTACCTGAGTTAGATACTTTACCTTTGTTACAAAAGGGAATATGGTTAAACATTTCTTAGTTCTGAATAAAAAAGAAAAGATTTCAATTTTATACATTTGAAACATTAAATAAATATTAATATTTTATTTAAAGAATTGAAAGAGAAAATATTTTGCTTGATTATTGGCTACTGTATGTTCCTAATATCTATATTTGATCAATTGATTGATTTGATCATCGTATGTGACAAGAATCTTTCAACTTTATTTTTCTCCAATGTTATTTTCTTTTTCTATTATTTTCATTTAATAATCATTAAAATTAAAATAAAATAAAGAAACATAATTAATTGTACAATACAATATCACATTTCTAAATATTAAAAACTATATACTACATCTACGTATGTGTGTATAATCAGTGGCAAGACTATATATCTGAGGGAGAGGCATATATATATATATATATATATATATATATAATATATATATATATATGTGTGTGTGTGTGTTGTGTGTATAATCAGTGTTGAGGGATATATATATATATATATATGTATATATTCATTATAGTGTACAATGCATTTAAGGTGTGATTGATATCATTGGTTTCAAAGCAGAATGTTTGTCACCTATCATCAAGACAACGCAACCATTAAATGATGAGTGGCTAATATGTTGCTTTGATACCAATGGTAACAATTGCACCTTAAATCTATTGTATACTATGATGAATAAATAAATACACCTTTTTACACCGTAATCGAGCATTTTATTTTTCAATTCTCCAATTCTAGAAAATACACCTAGCTAGTCTAAGCATATTTATATATATATAAATGGTTGTAATATATCTCCTTGTAGGACTCCAACAACTATATGTTGTTTGTGATTGTCTATCTTCTACAGAATTTCCTTGGAAGTATTCCAGTTGATATTTTTTGTATGTTTATTAAATTTAGTAGATATTGTCAACAGTGTAAATAACGTAAAATAATTTTTATAATTCAGGTTTAAATAAAAACATGGAGAACGTGATGTAAATAACTCAGGGAATTGTGATTTGAGTAGTGATATAGTTTTGGTTACAGATCTTTATTATAATAAGATTTATTTTCACAGCATCTTCAGACATGAGCAAAAAAACAATTTTGATTTGCTCTTCTCTCTATCTATGTTATGTCTATTTCCCAACCTAACTAACATATCCCCAACTTCCCTCACCTTATCCAAAATTAACTAAGACACCCCCCTTCAAGATTTAGAAATTTAAATCCTTGTATTCTGGGCAATTCCTTTAGTAATAACCATTTTTTTGAAGATGCTGTGATTACACAGTTGAAATAAATTATTACAATGACGCAAATTTAAAGTTTTTATTTATATATATGGACTTTATGCGATACTCTTATGCCGATACTCAAAAGTCTTGCCTTAAAAAAAATTGTTCTCATGGGTGTAAATTTTTTTATGGCCACTTCACCCCCAAAAGAGTGCTCATAAAAATAGTTCCTTTTTTTAAATTTGGGAACTGCCTCCACCTCCCTACTCCAACTTACTATAATTGTCATCTCTTACTACCACCCTTGACAATTGACTGCAGATAACTTTAACTCCTCTCCTAACTGGTTTTGCTCTCCAAAAATTTCTCAGGCAAAGTCTCGATAATGCATTTCACTGGAATCTTTACCTTTTATCACTGTCCAAAAAATAACTGTGATTGTCTATTCATTTGCATTTTGTTGCAATTAACCCCTTGCTGACCAATCACATCTGGGAACTGAATATTCAAATCAATTTCTCAACTTATTTCAGATTTCACATGAATATTGTAAATATTAAATTGTCATACCCATAAAATTTACTTCACTACGCTTACAAATGCCAATTGAAGAGCGACAAAGAAAAGGAAAAACATTCAAGCAACCACCATAAAATAAGAACATGCTTGACTAAATTCTACTTATCAGGCTTCACCATCGTTTCATTGGTTACTTGTCCCAAAGTCAAAAACCTTTCACCAATCATTTCCTACTAAGTGAATACACTTTTTAATTTTCATCAATATTAAATTATAGCGAAATTTTATATCTCTTCACAATCAATTATAATATCAACCATTCTGCTGTTAATGTCTGGGTAGATAATTATAAACAATATTCATCTACCAATAACAATACCATAACAATAAACAATTAGCAATAAACTATTGTTATTTCCTTATGTGATGCTTAAAAATATTTCAGTTTGAATGTCCCAACCCTCCCACTCTACCAAACATTCTAAAACATCAACTGAATGAACTAACCACTTCCAGATGTGAAATGGATTTATCTTTCCTTTATTAAACATAAAAATATTGTGATTGTCGGAAATATTGTGTTGGGGAAATTTTACTTCACCGGTGCTAGTCATGGACATTCCACCAAGCAACAAATCAAACCCGAGTAGCTCCCCGTCAACGACCAGAACCTCTACGTTGATAGAGGGCCTGTTGCCCACGCCAAGCCGGATCGTCCCGACTCCACAACACTTGAGTGTACTCCCGCCTACAGTCAGCACGTGTACCTCCTTTCTCCTCCATGCTTGACAGCATGTTTTGTGTACGAGTATTTGCGTGCAACCAGTGTCCACCAGGGCTGTACGCCTCGTATCATTGATCTGCACAATCACTGTAGGTAGCGCCGTATTAACGGGCATTTGGGAGAAGACAGGCGCCGAAGTCTCGTCCCCTTGCTCGTTTCCGGACAGTTTCGGGGCTATATGTCCCTGCCGCTTACATCGATAGCACAAAACTGGTCTTCGGGGTTTAGCATCCGCTTTCGTTGATGTTTCACGCCGCAAGAGGCAGTCGCGTGCCAAGTGATTGGGCCCATCGCATACATAACATTTTGTTGGCGCGTCATCTTCCTTCGCCTGGCAACGTGATGGTCGTGCAGCCACCGCTACTTGCTCCATATTATCAGGGCACTTCTTCAGTATGGCTCTTGCTCGAGCCAACACTTGCGAAATGTGTCCATATCATCTAACTGGAAAGTGGCTCGAAGCAGATCCAACACGTGGTGATTGGTGTGTTGATGGAGAGGACGTCACTGTGTGGGTGGACGCGAGCTCGTTGGCCACTGGTGTTGTTATTGAGAGTGGTGGAGCCGTGGCTGAAGATGCGAGCTGGTTGAGACCGATAAGCGAGGATAAACATATCAACTTGGCAAAACTCGACGCAGTGTTACGGGGCATTAACCTCGCACTGCAGTGGAAGGCAACGACGATTCACTTGCGGACAGACTCGGCGTGTGTGCATCGCTGGGTCTCAGACACTTTGTCTGGAAGGTCGAGAGTGCGAACCAAGGCTGCCACTGAAATGTTGATCCGGCGTCGACTCGGCACACTTGCACAACTGGTCTCAGAGTATGACCTAAAGATAGACGTGGCACTGGTTAAGTCTCATGACAACCGAGCCGATCAGCTCACCAGAGTGCCGCAGCGATGGCTGGATGATATGCCAAAAAGAGTCAGAACACGCAGGACAGGCGTGTGCGGTGGTTACAGGGGACCAGGAATCTGCCCGTATACGAGCCATTCATCAGTCCAGCGGACACCCTGGTGTGAAAGCGCACGCTGTATTTTGTAAAACTGGTCATCCCCGGAGCCTCCAGGGCAGCAGTTCAAGCGGTGGTCAGGATTGCCAGAAATGTCAATAGATAGATCCTGCCCCGGTGCATTGGAAGCCAGGCAGGCTTTCTGTGCGTGATAATTGGAGTAGGGTGGGAATGGATGTGACCCATTTCGGAGGCCAGCACTACCTGACATTGATGGACTGTGGTCCCAGTCGTTTTGCCATTTGAGGCCATTGCAGCGGGAAGACTCCGCCAGTATCATCCGGCAGCTAGAGACAATCTTTTGCGAACGGGGCCTCCTATCAAACTGCTTACCGACAATGCCGCAGTGTTTTGCGGGGAAAGATTCACCGGATTTGCAAAGGAGTGGGGTGTCCGGATAAGATTCCGATGCGCCTATGTACCATCAGGGAATGGGATAGTGAGAGATCCCACCGCACGATAAAGCGCATCGCCGCGAGAACAGAATGCTCTCTTATGGAGGCTGTGTACTGGTATTAATTTGACACCGAAAGACGACACCACGGCGTCAACATAAATATATACCTACCGCACTCGCGTAAAGGGCATTGATACTGCTCCACCAGTTGACGCCACAAATTCTGACACATACGCTGCAGGGGACGCTGTTTGGGTGAAGAGACCGCATGGGCGGTGTACAACACAGTTCGAGAAGAGAAAAGTGACGAAAGTCTATAGCCCTCATTCAGTCCTTGTGGATGAGTACCACGCCACGTAAAAGATGTTCGCCGGTGCGTGGAGCAGAGATTATCAGCAGCTACGTTACCACCTCGGATGAAGAAACCCCTATGGTGTATGAGGGGCAGATGCAGGAAGACATGGCAATTTCAACTGAAAGCGCAAGCAGCGCCCTCGAACAAGACGAGCTCAGTGACACCTCAGAGGAAAGTACCACTGAGGAGATAGCCGAGCCCGCTCCACTGAGACGAAGTAGCAGGATTAAGCACCCTGCTCCACATTGTCCTGTGTGTGATCCCCAGATCAGGGAGGAGTGTGATTGTCGTGAGCAAGATACGCGACATCATGCACGAAAGCGTCGTGTTGTGGAGCAGTTTGGAAGCGTGCTGGGCCGAGGTGCGCTGATGCAAATCTGAAGCTCTGGCAGATTGCCCAATCGGACGCCTCGCCGTGGCCTATATAATGAGTGTATCGGAGGCTTAGGCAGCAGTTCGTAAACCTTGCAAGAAGTGTTTGTTGCCAGGTCCGTGCGAAGGGTGTTAAGTCGGTTCGAGAAGCAGTTTACTGCAACGGGTATTGGAGAATTGGAGCGAGATACAGTTGGACTATTGATTGGAGCCTTGAGTCAGACTTGACCGTGACCCCCCCTCTGATTATAAATAATTTATTTAGAAAAATCAAGAAATACTTTTGTTTAATCAAAAAGACTGATTTTAAAATCAACAAACTTCCACTTTATATTTATTGGGTGGATGAGTCCACCACAACAAAAAAACAGGGCATACCTTTTTTAAATATGAATAATCCTGGTATATTTATAGGTGGATGAGTCCACCCCCAACAAAAAAACAGGACATACCTTTTTTAAAATTATGCAATAATCCGTCGTATATTTATGGTGGATGAGTCAACCACAACAAAAAAACAAGGACATCTC